>CM042242.1:26250805-26798305 GCA_023566225.1 Romanogobio albipinnatus
AACGTGTCAATTCAGCCTCTACTTTTGGTCGAATAGCATAAGGTACTACCCGTGGCTGGTAGAATTTTGGAGTATGGTCAGGCTTGAGTGTAATTTGTGCCTCAATTCCTTTCATGATGCCTAGTTCTTTTCCAAAAACTTGGGCGTGTCGTTTTAACACAGTCTCCATCGTCTCTTTGACTCCCTGCTTGACTGTTTTTATGTCTTGCCAATTTAGTTTTATAGCTCTCAGCCATTCTCGACCAAATAACGGTGGTGCATCGCTGTTAACAACATACAGAGGCAATCGTGCCAACTGATTGTTCAACTTCACCGCTACCCTGATAACCCCAACTGGCGCCAGTGCTTCACCGGTGTATGTTTTTAAGACTATGTCAGTCGGCAGAGGTGGAATATGCTGCAAGTTACTGTCATATTTTCCTTTTGAAATCAACGACACTGCAGCACCTGTATCCAATTCCATTTCAATAATTTTCCCTTCAATCTCTGGAGTTATACAAATATGTGCCAGTTGTTCACTTCTAGTTACCATATAAAGTGACATTTCCTTCTCTGTGTCTGTATTGGACTCATCACTTTGTTTTCCTCCCGTGTCCAAATGATGCACGCGTCTCTTATCAACTTTACTACGTCGATTACTTGGCTTCATATGACTCCCGTGCTTCCTTTCTCTCTCAAAGTTCCTTTTATTTCTACACACTCGTCCTATATGGCCTTTCTTTCCACATGAATGGCAGGCTTGATCCTTGTACCAGCAATCCTCTTCAGTGTGGTTCGTTTTTCCACATCTTTTACAATTGCTTCGCTGTTTGGGCGAGGAAACATGCATTGCATTAACTTTGAGGGAACTGCTGAGCTGCTGTGCTTCGCGGGCGACGGTTTCTGTGGCAACGGCTATCTCTACCGCTTTGGGAAAAGTAAGCGCAGCCTCTGTGAGAAGTCGCTTTTGTATCGCCTCGTTGTTTAATCCACAAACAAATCTATCTCGTAAGGCATCTTGCAAATGTGTACCGAAGTCACAATGTTCAGAGAGTTGTTTTAATACTGCTACGTACTGTGCAACTGTCTCCCCTTCCTGTTGATTGCGTTTGTGGAAACGGAATCGTTCTGCTATTATGAGAGGCTTCGGTGAATAATGTTCACTTAACGTCGTTACAATCTCCTGATATGTTCTTTCTCCTGGTTTAGCAGGCGCAATCAAGTTACGTAGAAGGCCGTACGTTTTAGTGCCCATTACACTTAACAGCACTGGTACTAGTTTTTCCTCGTTGATATCATTCGCCTTTGTGAAGTGGTCAAACCGTTCAATATATGTTGTCCACTGCTCGATGGCCTCGTCAAAGGCATCAATATGCCCGATAGTCGCCATCCTGGATTGGCCCACTGTTCGGTTGTTGCTAGTATCCTCTGCAACACCGTACACTCTTCATCTTTGTCAGCAAAATCCACTCGTTAGCGTCAATCTTCTCAGTTACACGGTTAAAGTCAATATTTCCACACCTCGTCGCCAATTGTGTTGTGTTTACGCGGATATCATTATATTCGCGGGGCTGTAGATAGCAATAACACAATGAAAACCGAGTGGCTTAGAACTGACTTCCTTTACTGTTTTTGTCTTCAAGGTATATAGTGACAGGTTACACAGCGCCATCTAGAGCATACAATAATAACTGCAGGATAATACCATTACCAACGCTAAATACATAACACAAACTTTGTTAAATGAGATAGTAGTAACACTTCCGCGGATATTCCGTATCATAACAAGTAAAGAGTCTCACTCTCAACTGAAAAAACGCTGTGCTGCCAAAGCACTCTCAAGCGCTTACAGCGAGGCGTTTTCAGCAGAGTGCCTAGCGTTTTCAGCCTAGCGTTTTGTCTTATGCTACATCTGACGTCATCGCCATGTCAGTTACGTTTTTTTCAGTAAGTTGAATACAAAAGCCGGTCCACTGGAAGCTAAATATTTTACTTTATAACGTGTTTAAATATGGATATTTTTCGTACAAAAACCCATCGATTTGCTTCAGAAGGAGCCGTGTGGATTACTTTTATAATGGATGGATGCACTTTTTTGGGCTTCAAATTTTGGGCTGCCATTCATTGCCATGCTTGGAAGAGTCAGGACATTTTTTTTATATAACTCTGATTATATTCGTCTGAAAGAAGAATGTCATATACACCTAGGATGGCTTGAGGGTGAGTAAATCATGGGGTAATTTTCATTTTTGGGTGAACTATCCCTTTAATTAGGAGAAACTGAATAGAATTAGCCGTAGGTGTAATACTTGATTAGGTTATACATAATACGTAATATATGTTATAGGCTACATTATTAGTACTTGATAATGTTTTACACACACAACAGTATTTCATGTAGTTATGTTTCTCATATATTTCTCTCCTTCCCGCTGTCTACCTGCTACACTTCTCTATTAACCACTGTGTGTGATTAAAAAGAGCAACATAATCCATAGCAACAAGGTTAAACCCTGCCATACTCTTATATTGAGTTCCTTAGTAAAACTTGCTCTTAAGAGTTTTGTGAAATAGGTTTTAAGCTAAAACTCCTCTTCTAGTTGTCAGATAAAATTCTTTGTTAATACGGCCACTGGATTGTAGGTCTGTTGTTCTGTTGCACAGGGTTTCCACAAAAACAATGGAAATATCAGGGAAATTAAAATGTGTTTTCCAGTCCTGAAAAAGTCATGGAAATGAATAAAAGCTTGCTCTCAAATTTATAATTGGTTAAAATTGCTCTTGGGTACAGTAAAGTGAACTGTCGCCTATATGATTTATGAGTGACCCCCCCCCCCCCCCCCCCAGTTATTTTCTGAGTTGTTTAAACTGATTCAAATTATTTATTTGGGAATTGGTCTGAATTTGAATGATTTTTAAAAATGTATTCTAAAATGTATTCAAGCTAATAATTTATTCAATAACACTAATCATAATTTTTTATATTGATTCAGAATGAATCAATTAGAACGATTTGTGAATCAGATTACTTACAGGATAAGATTAATTAATTATTCAATTAATTAATTCATAAATTCAGTAATTATAAATGCATGGAAAAGTCATGGAAATTTATGGGTCAAAACTGGGACTGTAGCTGAGAAAGTCGGTGATTAATGCGATCAATGTGAACAATTCCTAGTACCATCTCGTATTGCACTTGCTTTTTCCCCTCAGCTAGAGTAAATGTACCTATTAAGCTCACCAAAGTCTACATTGAGATATTTTAGTGCACAGGGTATTGGTTTCAGTACAAGAAGTTATGTTAAAATTAAATATATATCTCTCACTATAATATTTAATTTAATTTTAAATGACAAAATCATTTCCATTAAGATGTACATCATTAAATGTAAAAAGTTTGGCTGTGCTTAATGGGTACATGTTTGTACCCTTTAAAGGGTTACTTCAGCGATTAGCATTAAGCTTTGTATCAGTAGAAGCCCAGTAGTATATTCAAACTATCGTACTTTCCCCCCTCGTGTCCCCCTGAGATGAGAGAATTATGCATTTTATTTCTGGGAAAAATTCTCCGATGACAATATCGTCATTTTGCGTCATCGTTGGATTAGAGGAGCTAGTTCTGCATGTTTTCAACCCGCATAGGGATGGGATCTCACTCACAGAATGTAAATGCGTACGGCCACTCAGCTCAGGCATTCATGAGGGAGCGGTGCGGAGCAAAGTGAGTGTTTCAACTTTTCAATGAATTCCTATGAAAGTTAAAGAAAGTTAAGCTTCCATAAGCATGATCTGATAACGTGCCAGACTGGACACGCGGTGAGAATGACTGCCACGCTTACCTCAGCTCTGCTCAGCTCTTCCCTCTCGTGATGAATGAAATCTGACTCCTGCTGTGTCTGTGACGTGACTTTCGTTCGGCTCACTCACACTTTATTGAAAAGTCACGTTCAGTTTTTAATTTTAGTGTCTGTTCGCTAACTGAACAAAATGATTTTATTACTATGAAAATCAAAACAACGGTGGGGGCGGTGTCATGGTGGGCAAGTGATAACCAGTAGGAGTGGCCTCGTTGAGCAGCGAAGCAAGTGCATTCTGGGAGTTGTTGTCTTTCGGACCACATGTTCTGTCTTTTCTCAGTCTAGAAGGCACCAAATTAAAAAATTATTTCACATTTCTACTAAATGACCCAGTTTAAATACACATTCATCTTCCCAGTACTGAAGTACCCCGTTAAGCACACCCCTGGATCCATTAAGCTCACAACATATTTTTTTGGGGAAAATTCTTGTTTATTTTAAACAACATTTTTAACATACATGAAAATCCCTCACCTTTCGGTGAAATTCGCCATTATGAAACCAAAATAGGTGACCTACGTTAATCGTGTAGATTTGATGAGAAATGTTTTTGGGGGAGGGAGGGGGTATTCATATTCAGTGAACTGCGAACAGGTGCGCGTGCCAGAAGGGAGCGTGAGATTCAGGGTGCATCTCGATCAGTTCCCTAGTTCAGTAGTCAGGACACTGATCAGGGAGCCAGCCCATTGACTTATGTCCTGATCAGTGCCCTGACTATTGAACTAGGGAGCTGATTGAGACGCACCCTCACTGAACTGCGATTCAGTGAACTATATAATATAAGCACGAGTCTGGAGAAACAGGCGTACATTTATTCATTATCAGTGTTGAGCAACGTAGCCTGCATGTTACGTTATTGTGTTAATAATAACTAAAGTACCTAATTATGTTAGCCTACATATTTATTTTGTATGAAAACTAGTGCTTTAGTTACTTATGGATTAAAAAGTACTGTTGTATCAGTGCTGCTCGAGCTGTCTCTCACAAACACAGACGCGCACACAAAGACATAAGATCATTGTAAAATGAAAATTGACGGACTAATTTAAATTAAAAATTTTGTTCTTGCTTGTGTGTTTTTTTTTTTTTTCTGTCAAAATGTCAGAAAGCATTTGTATTATCCATCCGTGTTTTTAAAATTAGTTAAATGACGGACGTTTTACTGTTAACACAGCCCTCATTACATGTCGGATTCGTCTAAATTATACTATATTATTTTTAGAAGAAGTGATTCGTTTTGCTATTATTGGACTCCTGTCTATTCATTGTCAACTGTTTTATAAATATGTTTGTAGGCTACTGGCTAACATTTATTCAGCTAATGTGTGTCCGGTTTAAAATGTAGGCCTACATTGTTCAAATGCAAAGACAGCATGTCACAAATAGAAGCCCTTTTCCCTGTGGTATTTAGTATCATATTAGGATATTGGAATAATAAATTAAGTAGCCTATCTTAAATGTACACACAATGTTTATTTGTTTTTGATTTTTACTGTTTCCTAGGGGTTTCTTAATTTTAGACTAGTTGATCAGCACACAAATGCAACCTCTCCCCAATTTGGCAAAAAAAGCATCTCAAAATGCATCCGATTGATGCTTTAAAATATGGAATATTTAAAAATTTCTTCTGGGGGCCCCTAATATCCTTCTCAACTTTTTCCCCCCTGACCCGTTTTCATGCCTGTTTTAAGGAATTATTTTTAAAGATTAACTTGAAGTGACAACCATCAGTTAATATTTAAAGGCTGTTAATTAAGTATTTACATAGACGTTCAATGTGGATGAGCTTAAAGGGAGCACACTGAGCTTAACTGGAACAGCAAACCTTTTTTTTATTAATAAATATTATTAAATTAAATTTAAAAGGACAATTTTGCTAAATAAATAATCTAGGTCATGTGTTAAGTTCATACATATTTTAATATGAACAGCTATTGAAAATATCTATGAAATTATACTTTTTCCTATTTTGTGTTACATTGAAGCTGTTTGATTTCCATAGTAGTGCACCCTTTAAGCTGCACCTTACAATAATATGAAGTCTTTAGAAATTACAGCTGTGTAAAACCACAGATCAATAAACTGTACATTTATAATATTATGGATTAAAAAGTATAAGCCAGTAATGCCTGTGAAGTAATATTAGGGCTGGGCGATATGGCTGAAAACTGTATCACGATATAAGTGTTTCATATTGGTCGATATCGATAATTATTGATATTTTTATGACCTATTTAAAATAAGGACCAGGAGAAAAATATATTACATTTAAACATTTTTATTTTAAACGTAACCTTCCTCTGATTATAATCCCCTCAGTTATAAAGGCAGAAATGTCAACACAACCATGGAAAACACTCAGATAATTAAAATATAAACACGAGTCTAAAATCACAATGAATACTTAACTCCGTTATTTCTGTGTAACTGTTACCGTTTAGATGCTTTGTCATAAGTCCATGATGCAGAGTAACATTATCCCTCCATGTCGTTTCAAAGGCTGAATCCGAAATCGCCTCCTATACCCTTAAATAGGGCGCTATTTGAGGGGACAGCCATTTGTAGTGGTGTCCGAAACCATAGTGGACGTTATTGAGTGCACTCATTCTATCCCGCTTTGGACCGCAATAACTCGCTTGCTGCGGCACTCATTTTCCACTTATCACTCCATGCCGGTTCTGTTTACTGAAGAATCCAACAGGAGACAACTTTTTGTGGGTCAACAGTCTGAGGGTGGCCGGATATTGTTACCTTCAGAAAATTGTTCCTTGCCTTAGTCCTTCTTTACTTTTAATTGGTTCAACCTTTCATTCAAAGTGAACATGTCTGTGTCTATGTGCACAAACTTGTCAACCCTCTGTCTCTAGTACCACACACACAGACTTGCACACAGAGAGTTGCACACTCGCTCGCTTCTCTCTCACTGCGCACAAGAGCTCTTTTGTTCTGTATGTTTCTCATGAACTTTGACCTTAGGTATCAGTCGGGTGCCCATTGGGGTCTAAGAGGTGTTCCCTACTGTGTGTGTTTCTCACTTGCACACACAAACCCTGACAAAGAAACTGGTCTGGAGAAACTGCAAGAACAGATAGCAAACTCTGTGAAAAGAATTATTGACGCTAATCTTCTTTACCTTTATTGTCTCCAAATGAAACAAGATTTTGAACAATTCAGCAGCTCAAAAAAGGCTTTGTTGGTGAAGACTCGGAAATATCTGTAATTTAAATCAAAGTGACATTTTAGTGAGCTGAAACATTGTGCGTGGGCTGCGATTTACGCAGCAGACGGACTACTCTCAAGTGAGGATCTTAATGACCTGGATCTATCTGATCTTGTCTGGCTGCAAACATCACCAAGCAAGTGCTTTCCAGATTGACAGAGTTTCGTTTTCCTTCATTATTCTTGTATAATCCTCATATTCCTTCATGGTTTACGAGAAAAGTAAAACATTGGGGGTTTGCCATAGGGTTGGGCGATGTCTTCTAAATTGGCAGCTGACGATGTTTACAGTAAAACATCGTGATGGACGATGATATCATCGTTTTTTTAATTAATACAAATATATAATTTACTATATCTGTATTTTACTATCTCTTTACATAAATACCATTTTCTACTTCAAAACTATATATAATTTCATTATTTTACTAACCCAAATAATGACTCATCCGCGCTAGGTTGCACGTGAGGGAAAAAAGTAGCTTCCTTCCACTTAAGAAGAGTGCACTTTTTATTTTAATAAATCTCTTTACATAAATGCTATTTTCTTCTTCAAAACTATAATTTCGTTACTAACCCAGTGTTTTGTATGTTAAGGCTGCTTTACGTGAATAATACCGAGTGGTTTGACAAAGCTTTGTTTACAAAGGAAATAAATTTGCAGCCATGAATGGATTCATGCCGAATGAGAGAGGTAGGCTGAGCCCAATTTAAGATTTGTCAGCTTTTTTATTCTGTTTTGCGACGTCCGTGAATTTTAACAATAGGCCTAACGTTAGTCCATTTTATCCCACATGGTCATCTCGTTTCTTTTCTCAAATCTTCACTCGTCGCACCCATTTTCAAAGGGAATTATAAACGTTTCTTCCTTTCGTTTGTTTATAATTAAGTCTATTATACCCATTCACGTCCTTTACTGTGGGAAAGTAGAAAAACACTGTAGGATAAGTAGGCTACCATTTTACTTAATTTTATTTAACACAGTTTGTGCTTGTTATTCGACTTGGTAAGGCGCGTCAAGTTTATTTGAATGGCGCATTTCACACACACAGGCCATTTTACTTTCGTTTTCTCTGGCAGTGAATAATCAAACATAGCTTAAATGTCTTGACCCTGTGGAAGATAAAATTCGCTCTTCAGAACAAGTGTTGCAACATCAGGAGAACACATGAAGACGAAGATATTTGAGAAGGTGTCTACAGCTTGTGTTTAATCTCGCGCAGAGCGGTATATGACACATCTTTGAGGGGAAATTCGATTTATTTTAATTTTTTTACTAATATTTAATTTTCTTATTTACTGATAATCGTTTAAATGTTTTACAGGCTGTGGTGTGTTGTTTCACTGACGGAAGTGCTGAAATAAACATGCTTATGAAATGGATGTTTGAGCCTCGTTTATTATTTCTAAATGTAGGCTATATCTGGCAAAGACTACAGTATTTAAAATAGAATATATGCATTAGTTATATTCTCAATATAATTTACAGAGCAATCCCTGCAAAGTTTTTAGTTTAACTATAGAAGAGGATTAGTGTGCGTCGCACTCACAACAAGACTCGCAATGGGGGGCGTGGCATCATGATGGTGGCGCTCCATCGTTCATTTATTTCAGTAATTCAACTTAAAAGGTTAAACTAATATATTATATACACTCATTACATGCAAAGTGAGATATTTCAAGCCTTTATTTGTTATAATTTTGATGATTATGGCTTACAGCTTATGAAACCCCCAAAATCAAAATCTCAGAACATTTGAATATTGTGTAAAGTTTCAGTATTGTAGGCTCAAATTGTCACACTATAATCAGCTAATTGATCAAAAACATCTGCAAAGGGTTCCTGAGCCTTTAAATTGTCTCTCAGTCTGGTTCAGTAGAATTCGCAATCATGGGGAAGACTGCTGACCTGACAGTTGTGCAGAAAACCATCATTGACACCCTCCACAAGGAGAGAAAGCCTCAAAAGATAATTGCAAAATAAGTTGGATGTTCTCAAAGTGCTGTATCAAAGCACATTAATAGAAAGTTAAGTGTAAGGGAAAAGTGTGGAAGAAAAAGGTACACAAGCTCCAGGGATGACCGCAGCCTGGAGAAGATTGTCAGGAAAAGGCCATTCAAATGTGTTGGGGAGCTTCACAAGGAGTGGACTGAGGCTGGAGTTACTGCATCAAGAGCCACCACACACGGACGGATCCTGTACATGGGCTTCAAATGTCGTCAGAAGAGTCTTTCCTGGGCTAAAGAAATAAAGAACTGGTCTGTTGCTCAGTGGTCCAGTCCTCTCTTCTGATGAGAAATTTCTGATGAGAGTCTGGAGGAAGAATGGAGAGGCACACAGTCAAAGATGCTTGAAGTCCAGTGTGAAGTTTACACAGTCTGTGTTGGTTTGGGGAGCCATGCCATCGGCTGGTGTTGGTCCACTGTGCTTTATTAAGTCCAGAGTCAACACACCCATCTACCAGGACAATTTAGAGCACTTTGTGCTTCCTTCAGCAGACAAGCTTTATGGAGATGCTGACTTGGCACCTGCCCACACTGCCAAAAAGTACCAAAACCTGGTTCAATGACCATGGGATTACTGTGCTTGATTGGCCAGCAAACTCGCCTGACCTGAACCCCATAGAGAATCTATGGGGCATTCCCAAGAGAAAGATGAGAGACATGAGACCGAATAATGCAGAAGAGCTGAAGGCCGCTATTGAAGCATCCTGGTCTTCCATAACACCTCAGCAGTGCCACAGGCTGATAGCATCCATGCCACACCGCATTGAGGCAGTAATTCATGCAAAAGGGGCCCAAACCAAGTACTGAGTACATATGCATGATTATACTTTTCAGAGGGCCGACATTTCTGTATTTAAAATCCTTTTTTTTTTTTGGATTTCATGTAGTAATCAATTTTTCTGAGATGTAAATTTTTTGGGTTTTCATAAGCTGTAAGCCATAATCATCAAAATTATAACAAATAAAGACTTGAAATATCTCACTTTGCATGCAATGGGCCTCCTTCATGAAACGTTTGTAAATATATGAGCAAATTCTGAGTAATTTGTGCGTTGGACTTTACGAAAACTCTCCAGATTCACAAACGCTTTGTGCCTGTCAATAAATATTAAATTATCATGTGTCCATTAAAAGATTTTTAGTTAGCTAAAAAATGCCTGGTGCTTTTCTGAAAACGGCCAGCTGGAGGTGCTTTTAAATGCTTTGCAAGGGCAGCGTTTTTCCATGAGATAGAAAAACTATGATTGCTATGAATATGATACAGAATACCCATGGCAGTAATGTGTTACTAGTATCTCATTTTGAAGAATATTACTGAATATAAAACATGCAGTAAAAAGCAGTATTAACTTCTCCATTATTGTTGTTCAGGGGGATGATTGGTCGGTGTAGTTTTTGTCCCGCCCCTCCTCCACTGTGATTAAATGGCCGGGTAAAAAGTGACAGTGACGAGCGCTGCCTACCCAACGTTGAACAGTAAAAAAATAAAAAATAAATAAAAGATGGGGCAAATCAACTCTTGAAATACTATGATGGTATATAGTGCATCAAAAGGCAATGTCGTCAGTTTGCTTAAATTAGAACATAGAACGTTCAAATGTTTTACGCACCATTTACACGTGGTAGGGAGCAGGTGCAAATTTCTTTCGTATTAACTAACATTTTGAAAATACGAACATTTTCGTGAATCCGAACATCAGAGCGGCTTTACGAACGATTTACACACAAATTCGTTCTGCTTGTGTTTCATGAATGAGGCCCAAAGGCCCGGTTTCACAGACAGGGCTTAGACTAAGCCAGGATTAGGCCTTAGTTCAATTAGGACATATAAGTAACTTTTATAAACGTGCCCAAGAAAAAAACATTACTGCTGTGCATCTTGAGACAAAACAATGCCACTGACATATTTTAAGATTTGTCAGTGCAAGATTCTTTCAGTTAAAACAGCACAAACATGCATTTTAGTCTAGGACTAGCTTAAGCGTTGTCTGTGAAACCGGGGGAATGAGTCTGTAGCACGCCTGTCAGAAACTGAAGTCTACGTGCCTCGATTGCCCCCAGGTGGCTGGTCCCAGTATAGCTCATAACCCCGCCCTTCCGTGTTTTCTAATGGATGCTAGGCAAACTAAACAATCAAATTACACTTCAAATAATTTTTTCCCAAAGTTGGTTTCTGTCATTGTAGGCAGTTTTTATCACGATGATTTAATTTAAAGTGTTCATTCTTTAAATAAGTTTAGTTTTAGTTAGTTATTTGATGCTATAAAAACTGGGGGTGTGATGTCATGATTGACAGCATCTCTGAGTGAAGTTGTCACCGAGGCACTAACTAACAGACTCTTTTCTGGATTTTTGGGAGGAGATTGGAGCTTTTATAGCTTTAATTTCTACATTTCCATAACTTTATTTCACACCAACATAATGAATTGTTCTGCATCTGAGAGAGTGTGGGCGAAGCATGAAGTGATCTAAAATGTCCTGGTAGATGTGCGTATATATATGTATGTGTGTGTGTGTGTGTGTGTGTGTGTGTGTGTGTGTGTGTGTGTGTGTATGTATGTATATATGTATGTGTGTATATATATATATGTATATATATACACAGATTAATCTAGATTAAAATGGCTCATTTGAATTTTGCTGAAAGCATTCAGAATATGTGTGCTCGTAAGTGATCGTTTGTCTTTTTGTAGTTTGAATAATAAATAACTTCTGTCCCTTTAAGACCTGACGCACACATGGATCCCAAACACTGTTCCTGTGAGCTGGTTACGACTGTGTTTACGTTAAAACTCACCAAGATGGGCATTGAGACATTTTTGAGTGTATTTGACCATTAGTAAGCTGGAAAAAGGAGCTCATTTTTGCACTTGTATGTCAGAGGCGACTTTATTACGGTATGTGTGTGTGCGCTTCAGATGCGAGCGTGAAATCTGTGGGAATTTAAATTCAGACCGGTCACACCAATGCTAACAAAAGTCCATCAGAACACGCGTTTGCAATGTTCAGAGGATTAAACGGACTGAATGAGAGGAGGCGGGTGCGTATCATCGGTCGGAGAGGAGAGCGCAGCTGATATCGATACTGTAGAAAATGAGTATTGTATCGTTTCAGATATTTCAGTATCGATACATAGCGAAATATCAATATTTTTGACAACACTAGTAGGCATACACACAGGTTCGAAGACTCGTTCTCTCACCCCCTACAGTACAATTCAGCTAGGTGTACATCCGTGCTAAAATATCAAGGTGAAAGTCATTATAGCTTGCGTAGTATAGACCCAGCTCCCAACCCAACTTTGAGAATAGATTAACGGCGATAAGAGTCTCACGTTAACGCAGCAAATATAATATATATATATATATATATACAGGGAGTGCAGAATTATTAGGCAAGTTGTATTTTTGAGGATTAATTTTACAACATTAATAATTAAACAACAACCATGTTGTCAATGAACACAAAAAACTCATTAATATCAAAGCTGAATATTTTTGGAAGTGGTTTTTAGTTTTAGCTATTTTAGGGGGATATCTGTGTGTGCAGGTGACTATTACTGTGCATAATTATTAGGCAACTTAACAAAAAACAAATTTATACCCATTTCAATTATTTATTTTTACCAGTGAAACCAATATAACATCTCAACATTCACAAATATAAATTTCTGACATTCAAAAACCAAACAAAAACAAATCAGTGACCAATATAGCCACCTTTCTTTGCAAGGACACTCAAAAGCCTGCCATCCATGGATTCTGTCAGTGTTTTGATCTGTTCACCATCAACATTGCATGCAGCAGCAACCACAGCCTCCCAGACACTGTTCAGAGAGGTGTACTGTTTTCCCTCCTTGTAAATCGCACATTTGATGATGGACCACAGGTTCTCAATGGGGTTCAGATCAGGTGAACAAGGAGGCCATATCATTAGATTTTCTTCTTTTATACCCTTTCTTGCCAGCCACGCTGTGGAGTACTTGGACGCGTGTGATGGAGCATTGTCCTGCATGAAAATCATGTTTTTCTTGAAGGATGCAGACTTCTTCCTGTACCACTGCTTGAAGAAGGTGTCTTCCAGAAACTGGCAGTAGGACTGGGAGTTGAGCTTGACTCCATCCTCAACCCGAAAAGGCCCCACAAGCTCATCTTTGATGATACCAGCCCAAACCAGTACTCCACCTCCACCTTGCTGGCGTCTGAGTCGGACTGGAGCTCTCTGCCCTTTACCAATCCAGCCACGGGCCCATCCATCTGGCCCATCAAGACTCACTCTCATTTCATCAGTCCATAAAACCTTAGAAAAATCAGTCTTGAGATATTTCTTGGCCCAGTCTTGACGTTTCAGCTTGTGTGTCTTGTTCAGTGGTGGTCGACTTTCTGCCTTTCTTACCTTGGCCATGTCTCTGAGTATTGCACACCTTGTGCTTTTGGGCACTCCAGTGATGTTGCAGCTCTGAAATATGGCCAAACTGGTGGCAAGTGGCATCTTGGCAGCTGCACGCTTGACTTTTCTCAGTTCACGGGCAGTTATTTTGCGCCTTGGTTTTTCCACACGCTTCTTGCGACCCTGTTGACTATTTTGAATGAAACGCTTGATTGTTCGATGATCACGCTTCAGAAGCTTGGCTATTTTAAGACTGCTGCATCCCTCTGCAATATATCTCACTATTTTTGACTTTTCTGAGCCTGTCAAGTCCTTCTTTTGACCCATTTTGCCAAAGGAAAGGAAGTTGCCTAATAATTATGCACACCTGATATAGGGTGTTGATGTCATTAGACCACACCCCTTCTCATTACAGAGATGCACATCACCTAATATGCTTAATTGGTAGTAGGCTTTCCAGCCTATACAGCTTGGAGTAAGACAACATGCATAACGAGGATGATGTGGTCAAAATACTCATTTGCCTAATAATTCTGCACTCCCTGTATATATATATATATATATATATATATATATATATATATATATATATATATATATATATATATATATATATATATATATATATATATATATATATATATAAAATATTATACATTGTATTTTTTTTGTCTTATAGCCTAGCCATTTTTAATAGGATGGACAGTTGAATAGGAACCCAACCTAGTTACTAGTACCTAGTACTTAAAGGTCCCATGGCATGAAATGTTCATTCTATGAGGTTTTTTTAACATTAATATGAGTTCCCCTAGCCTGTATATGGTCCCCAAGTGGCTAGAAATTTTGTTGGGTGTAAACTGCTCTGCCTTTAAAAAAATGAAAGCTCAGACGAGCCGATCTGGAATCTTCCCTTTATGTCGTCATACGGGGAATGGTTACCTCCCCTTTCTCTGCTTTGCCCGCCCCGAGAATTTGGAGAAAATGTATTCGATTTATTTTAGTCAAGTCAAGTCAAGAGTCAAGAAGCTTTTATTGTCATTTCAACCATATACAGGGAGTGCAGAATTATTAGGCAAGTTGTATTTTTGAGGATTCATTTTACAACATTAATAATTAAACAACAACCATGTTGTCAATGAACACAAACTCATTAATATCAAAGCTGAATATTTTTGGAAGTAGTTTTTAGTTTTAGCTATTTTAGGGGGATGTCTGTGTGTGCAGGTGACTATTACTGTGCATAATTATTAGGCAACTTAACAAAAAACAAATTTATACCCATTTCAATTATTTATTTTTACCAGTGAAACCAATATAACATCTCAACATTCACAAATATACATTTCTGACATTCAAAAACCAAACAAAAACAAATCAGTGGCCAATATAGCCACCTTTCTTTGCAAGGACACTCAAAAGCCTGCCATCCATGGATTCTGTCAGTGTTTTGATCTGTTCACCATCAACATTGCGTGCAGCAGCAACCACAGCCTCCCAGACACTGTTCAGAGAGGTGTACTGTTTTCCCTCCTTGTAAATCGCACATTTGATGATGGACCACAGGTTCTCAATGGGGTTCAGATCAGGTGAACAAGGAGGCCATATCATTAGATTTTCTTCTTTTATACCCTTTCTTGCCAGCCACGCTGTGGAGTACTTGGACGCGTGTGATGGAGCATTGTCCTGCATGAAAATCATGTTTTTCTTGAAGGATGCAGACTTCTTCCTGTACCACTGCTTGAAGAAGGTGTCTTCCAGAAACTGGCAGTAGGACTGGGAGTTGAGCTTGACTCCATCCTCAACCCAAAAAGGCCCCACAAGCTCATCTTTGATGATACCAGCCCAAACCAGTACTCCACCTCCACCTTGCTGGCGTCTGAGTCGGACTGGAGCTCTCTGCCCTTTACCAATCCAGCCACGGGCCCATCCATCTGGCCCATCAAGACTCACTCTCATTTCATCAGTCCATAAAACCTTAGAAAAATCAGTCTTGAGATATTTCTTGGCCCAGTCTTGACGTTTCAGCTTGTGTGTCTTGTTCAGTGGTGGTCGACTTTCTGCCTTTCTTACCTTGGCCATGTCTCTGAGTATTGCACACCTTGTGCTTTTGGCACTCCAGTGATGTTGCAGCTCTGAAATATGGCCAAACTGGTGGCAAGTGGCATCTTGGCAGCTGCACGCTTGACTTTTCTCAGTTCACGGGCAGTTATTTTGCGCCTTGGTTTTTCCACACGCTTCTTGCGACCCTGTTGACTATTTTGAATGAAACGCTTGATTGTTCGATGATCACGCTTCAGAAGCTTGGCTATTTTAAGACTGCTGCATCCCTCTGCAATATATCTCACTATTTTTGACTTTTCTGAGCCTGTCAAGTCCTTCTTTTGACCCATTTTGCCAAAGGAAAGGAAGTTGCCTAATAATTATGCACACCTGATATAGGGTGTTGATGTCATTAGACCACACCCCTTCTCATTACAGAGATGCACATCACCTAATATGCTTAATTGGTAGTAGGCTTTCCAGCCTATACAGCTTGGAGTAAGACAACATGCATAACGAGGATGATGTGGTCAAAATACTAATTTGCCTAATAATTCTGCACTCCCTGTATAGCTGATGCAGTACACAGTGAAATGAAACAACGTTCCTCCTGAACCCAGGTGCTACATAAGACAACATAAAACAAACAGTCACATAACAGAAAAACACAGGAGCGAGAACTAAGATCCTCGCCACATAAAGTGCATGTGTGCAGCTGGTGCTAACAGTGCAAAGGACAACACAAGACAGTGCAAAACAACACAGGACAGTGCAAGACAATACACAATACACAAAATATAAAAATAGAAATAGCTTCGCCAGTAAAACCTGTCGTGACAGAATAAGGTGCAATGTAAAAAGAATTTGTGCAATTCAGCAGTAGCAGCAATCAAAATAAAGTGAACAGTGACCAAAGGATTCGGACAGAATATTAGGCAAAAGAACAAGTCCCGGAAGATCAGCAACAAACGGCATGTAAACATTTTAAGTGTGATTGGTATTGAAACCTGGGTGTGCGAAGTGTATGATGTGTGTTGAGTCCGGTTTGTACAGATCAGTCACACAGTTGTGTGTGTGTGTGTGTGAGAGAGTTCAGTTCTTTGTTGAGGAGCCTGATGGCTTGTGGGAAAAAACTGTTGCACAGTCTTGATGTGACGGCCCGAATGCTTCGGAACCGTTTCCCTGATGGTAGGAGGGTGAAGAGTGTGTGTGACGGATGTGTGTGGTCATCCACAATGCTGTGCTTTGCGCATGTAGCGTGTGGTGTAAATGTCCATGATAGAGGGGAGAGAGACTCCGATGATCTTCTCAGCTGTCCTCACTATCCTCTGTAGGGTCTTGCAATCCGAGACGGTGCAATTCCCAAACCAGGCAGTGGTGCAGCTGCTCAAGATGCTCTCAATGGTCCCTCTGTAGAACATGGTCAGGATGGGGGGAGGGAGATGAGCTTTCCTCAGCCTTCTCAGGAAGTAGAGACGCTGCTGGGCTTTCTTGGTGATGGAGCTGGTGTTAAGTGACCAGGTGAGGTTGTCCGCCAGATGAACACCAAGGAATTTGGTACTCTTGACGATCTCCACTGAGGATCCTTCGATGATCAGTGGAGAATGGCCACTCTGTGTTCTCCTGAAGTCAACAACCATCTCTTTAGTTTTGTCGACGTTCAGAGACAGGTTGTTGGCTCCACACCAGGCTGTTAACCGTTGCACCTCCTCTCTGTATGCTGACTTGTCATTCTTGCTGATGAGACCCACCACGGTCGTGTCATCGGCAAACTTGATGATATGATTCAAGCTGTGCATTGGTGCACAGTCGTGAGTCAGCAGAGTGAACAGCAGTGGACTGAGCACACAGCCCTGGGGGGCCCCAGTGCTCAGTGTGGTGGTGCTGGAGATGCTGTTTCCGATCTGGACTGACTGAGGTCTTCCAGTCAGGAAGTCCAGGATCCAGTTGCAGAGGGAGGTGTTCAGGCCCAGTAGGCTCAGCTTCTCGATCAGGTGCTGAGGAATGATTGTGTTGAATGCTGAACTGAAGTCTATGAACAGCATCCTTACATAAGAGTCCTTGTTATCCAGATGGGTGAGGGCCAGATGAAGGGTTGTGGAGAGAGCATCATCTGTGGAGCGGTTTGGACGATACGCGAACTGCATGGGGTCCAGTGCGGGTGGAAGCTGGGTCTTTATGTGCCTCATGACGAGCTTCTCGAAGCACTTCATCATGATGGGTGTGAGTGCAACGGGACGATAGTCATTGAGGCAGGAGACAGAAGTCTTTTTCGGCACAGGAATGATGGTCGTCGTCTTGAGGCACGTAGGAACAGTGGTGCTGCTCAGGGAGATGTTGAAGATGTCAGTGAAGACATCTGCTAGCTGTTATGCACATTCCCTGAGCACTCTGCCAGGAATGTTGTCTGGTCCAGCAGACTTCCGTGGGTTAACTCTGCATAGAGTTTTCCTCACTTCAGCTGTGGTTAGATAGAGCACCTGGTCACTGGGAGGAGGGATGGTCTTCCTCGCCACCATGTTGTTCTGCCCCTCAAACCGGGCATAGAAGTCGTTCAGCGCATCTGGGAGGGAGGCGTCACGGTCACAAGCAGGTGATGTTGTCTTGTAATTCGTGATCGCCTGGATGCCCTGCCACATGCGCCGGGTGTCTCCGCTGTCCTGGAAGTGGCCGTGAATTCTCTTGGCGTGTGCACGCTTCGCCTCTCTGATGGCACGGGACAGTTTGGCCCTTGCTGTTTTCAAGGCCGCCCTGTCCCCTGCTCTGAAGGCGGAGTCTCTTGTTTTTAGCATGTAAACTTCACATAAGGCAGTTTTTGCATTAACTAAATCTAAATCTAAATCTCCTAAATCTAATTATAAAATTAGTTTTTTTTCTCCAATTCGTTGTTGAAATATAATATCCACTATACACAGTGGCTGTCATTTTCATGACAGATTTATCTAAACATACATTAAATAATCAAGACATCACTAAGAGGTTAAGTAGAATTAATATATATAGGCTAATATTGTGCATATATTTAGTGAAAGAGTTGATTTCTCTAGTGAATTAACAGCTGTGTACACTGAATGACTTCTGAGGTAAATTATGCTACGTGACATTGTTTACAAGCTGTTTGACGTCTTTCCATGGTTGAAACACTGATTGAGCGATTACACGACATATGATACGTTTCAGTAAGTGTTAATGTATCCTCAACATACCTTAAGATATTAATTCATGTTTATTCTTCTGGAAGAGATGATTGCCGCCTCGGCTGCTTGGATTGATACGCCTACAAGAATCAGTCGTCACATTAAAGAGCGTCAAAACGGCATTTATTGTTTGAATTTCGGGATGAAATGGACTGAATACTTAATATGTTAGAATGGGAACTTGGATTGAAGTGTGTTGCGCGCTTAAAACAAGCCAACTGTTAAAGATTGCATTCGGAACCATTCGATACACGCATGCACCGAACCAAAAGCCCTGTACCGAAACGGTTCGGTACGAATACGTGTACCGTTATACCCCTAGTGATCAGTGATTTCTGATGTGTAGCTAATCATTCAAGTTCACATACTTTCTTTCTAAATCTACTGTTTATGCATCAGTGAATCAAGCCAGTGACTAAACGATAAACTTCTCATCGTTGGGACCTTTAAATATATTTGCTGCTTCTTAGCCTAAGTGTTCCCTGCAACTGGAGTATATTCTCTGTCTAGAGCGCACAACTGCACAAGCTTATATGGAAGAAGCGCATGCCTGAGCTCGCATTTTGGTTAAGCTGCGTTTGTTTGACATTGTGGAAAATAGAATAATAGGATCAACATGAATTAGCCTTTTTACCCATTAGGGATGTGACAGTGAGAATTTACCCTCACCGTCACATTACAGTGCTTATGCAGTGTGCGGCCGTGAACTAATGACAGTGCAGCCATGCACATTTTACTTTCGGTTTGCCAATTCGGGGCGGGTTGCTTGAATGGGGGGTCGTTAGCCTGTTATTCTTAATAAAAAAACACAACAACAAAAAAACAGTACAATGACAAACATAAATAGGCACGTTTACATTTCACTTTGAAACCAAATCTTCTGCGATCATCTTGTCATTCAGCTCCTCACTGTTGTGATGAATGAAATCTGACTCCTGCTGCTGATGTGCGGTGACTCTCATTCAGCTCACGCTGCAAGTTTAGGCCCTGATGGTCATTCTGATAGAGCTCCAGCATTTCTCTGTGGAGAGAGGATAAACTTCCAGAAGAACAACCATCTCTGCAGCACTCCACCAATCAGGCCAGACGGAAGCCACTCCTCAGTAAAAGGCACATGACAGCCTGTCTGGAGTTTGCCAAAAGGCACCTCAAGGATTCTCAGACCATGAGAAACAAAATTCTCTGGTCTGATGAAACGAAGATTGAGCTCTTTGGCCTGAATGGCAAGCGTCATGTCTGGAGGAAACCAGGCACTGCTCATCATCTGGGGTCCGTTCTTCGTACCTCGCTAACTCAGTTAGCTGGATTTGATTGTTGACGATTTGGCATGATCTTGGATTGTTTAGTTCTTCGACGCTCATCCTGGACGTGTTGTCAAAGCAACAGGTCCGTAAGCTTAAACCTGCTCGCGAGCAGGCTTATTTCATGTAAACAGGATTAGATTGCTTCTTGAGGTGATACTTAAAATCTGTCCACTGCCACTGCTACTTTATTACAAGAGTTCAATACTGAAACAGGGGCAATAATAATATTTTTAAATAATAATAATATACAAATTTTAAATTGTAAATGTATATGAGAATGTACAGTGAGGAAAAGTTCTCCCACTTAGAAATCATGGAGAGGTCTGAAATTATCATCGTAGGTCCATGTCCACTGTGAGAGACTTAATCTAAAAAAAAAAAGAAAAAAATCCAGAAATCACAATGTATGATTTTTTAAAACTATTTATTTGTATGATACAGCTGCAAATAAGTATTTGAACACTTGAGAAAATCAATGTTAATATTTGGTACAGTAGCCTTTGTTTGCAATTACAGAGGTCAAACGTTTCCTGTAGTTTTTCACCAGGTTTGCACACACTGCAGGAGGGATTTTGGCCCACTCCTCCACACAGATCTTCTCTAGATCAGTCAGGTTTCTGGCCTGTCCCTGAGAAACACAGAGTTTGAGCTCCCTCCAAAGATTCTCTACTGGGTTTAGGTCTGGAGACTGGCTAGGCCACGCCAGAACCTTGATATGCTTCTTACAGAGCCACTCCTTGGTTATCCTGGCTGTGTGCTTCGGGTCATTGTCATGTTGGAAGACCCAGCCTCGGCCCATCTTCAATGCTCTAACTGAGGGAAGGAGGTTGTTCCCCAAAATCTCGCAATACATGGCCCCGGTCATCCTCTCCTTAATACAGTGCAGTCGCCCTGTCCCATGTGCAGAAAAACACCCCCAAACCATGATGCTTCCACCCCCATGCTTCACAGTAGGGATGGTGTTCTTGGGATGGTACTCATCATTCTTCTTCCTCCAAACACGTTTAGTGGAATTATGACCAAAAAGTTCTATTTTGGTCTCATCTGACCACATGACTTTCTCCCATGACTCCTCTGGATCATCCAAATGGTCATTGGCAAACTTAAGACGGGCCTTGACATGTTTAAGCAGGGGAACCTTCCGTGCCATGCATGATTTCAAACCATGACGTATTAGTGTATTACCAACAGTAACCTTGGAAACGGTCGTCCCAGCTCTTTCCTGGTCATTCACCAGCTCCTCCCGTGTAGTTCTGGGCTGATTTCTCACCTTTCTTAGGATCATTGAGACCCCACGAGGTGAGATCTTGCATGGAGCCCCAGTCCGAGGGAGATTGACAGTCATGTTTAGCTTCTTCCATTTTCTAATGATTGCTCCAACAGTGGACCTTTTTTCACCAAGCTGCTTGGCAATTTCCCCGTAGCCCTTTCCAGCCTTGTGGAGGTGTACAATATTGTCTCTACTGTCTTTGGACAGCTCTTTGGTCTTGGCCATGTTAGTAGTTGGATTCTTACTGATTGTATGGGGTGGACAGGGGTTTTTATGCAGCTAACGACCTCAAACAGGTGCATCTAATTTCGTTCCAGTAATTGGCGTGGCGAGACCGTAAAAGCTGCGGTCGAGAGAGAGAGCGGGAGAGAGAGATCACGACTGGGACTGCCAAACGTCTGCTACCAGAGACCGCTAAGAGAGAGAGAGCTTGAGATTTGAAGTGAAGAGTTTCACAAGTTAATGAGTTTGAGTTTGAACGCGCTGAGCGCTGATCACAGTATTGAGGATCGTGAGATCAATAAAGTGCAGTCCCAGTTAAGCCGACCCCGTCTTCTTCCTTTCTTCACCCACACAAAGATACACTACACTGGCCTTCCTTTCTTTTCCCTGGCTGGCGCACTCGGTAGGTGACAGGGCCGACCTTCTCTGTGACGGTGAATGGCCCCTGCCTGGTGGCGAGAAACTTGCAGGCGGCCGTGGGAACCAGGACCAGGACGTGGTCACCCTGCCGGAACTCCCGTGGTTGGGCCGCCCGGTTATAGTGCCGCTGCTGGGACCGCTGGGCCTGGGTGAGGTGCTCCCGGACGATAGGCATGACCTGGTCGATCCGTTCTCGCATCTGCCTTAAGTACTTGATAGTGGTTCGGTGGGTGGCTGGTTGCTGCTCCCAGGCCTCTCTGGCGACATCCAGGAACCCGCGGGGCTGTCGGCCGAACAGGAGCTCGAAAGGGGTGAGGTCCGTGGACGCCTGGGGAACCTCTCGGATCTCGAAGAGCACGTAAGGCAGCATCTGATCCCAGTCTCGTGTGTCCTCGGCTACCACCCGGCGCAGCATCCGTTTGAGCGTCTGGTTGAAAAGCTCGACCAGGCCGTTGGTCTGGGGGTGGTAGATGGTCGTGCGGAGCTGTTGGACCTGGAGGAGCTTACAGAGGTTGGCCATCACTCTGGACATGAATGGGGTGCCCTGGTCAGTCAGTATCTGGGACGGTATGCCAACCCGACTACTCAGCAGCAAGCGCCTGCGTGATGGCTTTGGCGGTGGCTTTGCGGAGTGGGGCGGCTTCCGGGTAGCATAGTCGTCGATGACGAGGATGTGCTTATGGCCCCGGGCGGACTTACCAGATCCATTCCAATCCGCTCGAAGGGCACCTCAATGATGGGCAGCGGAATCAGCGGGCTGGGGGAAGGAGATGGCCAAACGTCCGCTGGCAGGCTTGGCAGAACCTCTTGACCTCGGCTTCCAGACCTGGCCAGTGGAACCGGTCCCGCAGGCGCTGTATCGTGCTCTGGGGTCCGAGGTGGCCTGCCATCGGATGCGCGTGGGCTATCTCCAGCAGGGCCCCGGTCTTGGAGCCAGCCACGACCAGCAAAAGTTTCTCCTCCCCCCTCCTCTGGGCGAAACAGTACAGCAGACCATTATTGATCACAAAGTGATCAATGGTGGGGTGCAGGCTGGAGCTCCTTCCCATCCACCACTCTTACTTGGGCCCAACAGTGTTTTAGACGGTCGTCCTCATGTTGCTTCTTGGCAAAACCCCCAGCCCCGGAGACCTGCTGAAAAGATCAAATAAGAGGTTAGAGTCACGAGGTATAGCGCAACGTGATCTTGCACCGTCATTTGTGGCACCAACTGCGTCGCTTGGACCTTGGGATCAGGTAGCGGAGTTCGCTTGGCAGCGGCGGTGCGGAGCGCGGAGAACTCCCGTTCGGTTTCCCCTTGGGAGGAGGCCATGTGTTTCATTATTTGCTGCTGGCGGATGCTCTCATCGGTGAGGTGTTTCAGAAGCTCGTCCATGTTGGGAGAGGAGTGCCACCTGGGGGAACAGAGAGGGTAGGTGAGCCAACAACAAACAAAACGGAAATCCCCAACCAAAACAATCCGAAGGACTTCCGGCGTGAACTCAACGTGCAGGGAATGTGTGGGTGACATGAGGATGCAGGTGAGTTCCCCCGAAGGGTGGATTTTATTTAAGGTGGAAGTGGAAAGAAGTAGGTTAGAGTGCAGTCGGTGGGTGCTCGGTGCTCGGTGCTCGGCGTCTCGTCTTCAATCCTCCTAGTGTCGTGCAGTGCAGTGTGGGTCCGTGCTCTTCTCCCGTGAAGTGGCTGGCGGTCACACGCTGCTTTCTGTATGAAATAGCAGAGGATAAGGTTAGCCGAGTCTTGTGGAGACATCTCTCACCTCTCTGGTCGTCTCTCAGGCTTATGTAACGGGTGCTTGATGATCCGCAGGTGTGACCACTCGCCAGGGCAGGACGGAGGAAGAACTGACCGCCATCCGTGCCACCACCGCCCAGCGAGTTCCGCTACCTGATCCTCGTGCCCAAGCAATCCGCCTGCTGCCGAAGATCTGCCGAACATCTAATGATGACGTGGAAGCTTTCCTGCAGGTCTTCGAAACCACCGCCCGATGTGAGGAATGGCCTGAGGGCGATTGGGCACGCGCGCTGGCACCTTTGCTCACTGAAGAAGCCCAACGGGCTTATTTTTCACTCCCCCGTGCGATCGCCGAAGATTATGACGAAGTCAAGCGTGAAATCCTGGCGAGGCTGGGCCTCTCATCCATCTGCGCCGCCCAACAGTTTCACGAATGGGAGTTTAAGTCTCGCGTGCCAGCCCGTGCTCAAGCCGCCGAACTCAGCTGCATCGCTCATCATTGGCTGATGGATCGAGCTGGCGGATGCCATCCATCACCGTGAGGCAGGGGATCGAGTGCTGCCGTTTCCCCGGAGGGTGGTCCAGGAGCGACGCCCGCTCGAAGGCACCCCGCGACCAGTTAGCAGGCCGACGGTTCCCCCGCCGCGAGATTAGCCCATGCCCAGCGCCGAACCCATCCCGCCTCCACGTGCGTGGCTGGCAGGCTGCATCGTCCACCAGCGTGTACCATCGGGAGCCCCTGAAGCGGACGTGGTCGTGGAGGGGAAACGGTTCAGAGCCCTGCTAGACTCAGGCAGTGGGGTCACCCTGATCCAATCAGGGTTGTGTGCCCCCCGAAGAGGCGAAAAGAGCTTCCTACCGATTACATGTGTGCACGGAGACACTCGCCAAGTACCGGCCCGTAGAGTCACCATATCGTCACCCCAAGGCACCTGGCCGGTGGAGGTTGGCTTGGTAAAGGACCTACCGGTGGCCGTACTGCTTGGGAGAGACTGGCCGGGCTTCGACTACCTGCTCACCGCCGCTACTCAGCCTGCCAGCCAGGAGGGGAACCGTCGAAGAAGGAGACGGCCGCGTGGACCCCGCCGCAGACCAGCCCTACTTGCCTCCGACAGCGGGAGAGATGGTGAGTCCCCCTCCCAGTCTAATAATCCTTTCTTTGATGTGTACCAGCAGGCTGCAGGAGGGGGCTCGTTCGCCAAGGAACAACGGGAGGACGATTGCCTGAAGCACTGTTGGTCCCAGGTGCGGGTCATCGATGGAAAAGACGTCCTCCCACGGCCCCATCCTCTCCCGCATTTTGTCGTTGAGAATGGCCTGCTATACTGTGTCGCACAGCGGAGGGGGGAGGAGAACAAATTATTAGTTGTTCCACAGGCCAAGACACTATCCTGGAGCTGGCCCATTCCCATCTCATGGCAGGTCACCTCGGGGCAGCCAACACTACCCAGCGCATCCGCGACCGGTTCCTCTGGCCGGGCCTGGAGGCCGAAGTAAAGTGGTTCTGCCAAGCCAGCCCGACCTGCCAGGTCACGTCGCCCAGGACTCCTCCCCCCAGCCCACTCATCCCGCTGCCCTTCGAGCGGATTGGGATGGACATAGTGGGGCCGTTGCCAAAGTCTGCCCGGGGGCGCGAACACATCCTGGTCATCGTCGACTATGCCACCCGGTACCCAGAAGCAGTTCCCCTCCGCAAGGCCACCGCGAAGTCCATCGCCCAGGAGCTGTTTCTGCTGGCCAGCCGAGTCGGCATCCCCTCGGAGATACTGACTGACCAGGGAACACCGTTCATGTCCCGGCTAATGGCAGATCTCTGCAGGCTGCTGTGGGTGAAGCAGTTGAGGACCACGGTCTACCACCCTCAGACGGACGGACTCTTTGAGAGATTCAACCAGACCCTCAAGCAGATGCTGAGACACGTGGCGGCGGAGGATAAGCGGGATTGGGACCTCATGATTCCGTACGTGCTCTTCGGGATCCGCAAAGTACCCCAGGCCTCAACTGGCTTCACCCCCTTTGAGCTCCTGTTCGGCCGCCAACCACGTGGGCTCCTTGACATCGCCAGGGAAGCTTGGGAGCAGCAGCCTGCCCCTCATCGCACCCTCATCGAACACGTTCGACAGATGAGAGAACGGATCGACCGAGTGATGCCATTAGTCCGGGAACACCTCAGCAACGTCCAACAAGCGCAGCAACGCCGTTATGACCGGGCAGCCCAACCACGGGAGTTCCAGCCGGGAGACCGCGTCATGGTCCTGGTCCCCAGCTCTGCCTGCAAGTTCCTGGCCACCTGGAAGGGACCATACACGGTGATAGAAAGGATTGGGCCAGTCACATACCGCCTGAGACAGCCGGGACGACGCCAGACAGAGCAACTCTACCATATCAACCTCCTAAAGAAGTGGGTGGGGACCCGGGACCAAGTGGCGGCTCTAAGTGTCACCGATCCCGTGGTTGTGGACGTCAACCCCCATCTTTCGGCTGCCCAGAAGGCGGAGCTGCAGCACCTGGTCAGTCAGTTCCAGGATGTGTTCTCTACCCAGCCCGGGCAGACCAACGTGGTCCAGCACGACGTCAGGACACCCCCAGGAGTCGTCGTCAGGCAACGGCCCTACCTTGTCCCGGAGGCTCGTCGGCAGGCTATTGAGGAGGAAATTCAACAAATGCTGAAGTTGGGGGTAATTGAACCATCCTGGAGCCCGTGGTCCAGCCCCATACTGATGGTCCCAAAGCCGGATGGCACCCTCCGCTTTTGCAACGACTTCCGCCGCCTGAGGAAGTCTCCGAATTCGACGGGTACCCCATGCCTCGGGTCAACGAGCTGCTGGACCGTTTGGGAAGGACCCGGTATATCAGCATGTTGGACCTCACCAAGGGTTATTGGCAGGTACCACTCTGAAACGGCTAAACCTAAGACTGCTTTATCGACCCCCAGTGGCCACTGACAGTACCGGACCCTTCCCTTCGGCCTGCACGGGGCCCCCGCGACCTTCCAGAGAATGATGGACATCATTCTGCGGCCCCACCAGGCGTACGCGGCCGCCTACATAGATGACGTTGTGATCCACTCCGAGGCATGGGAAGAACATCTAGAACTTCTGCGGAGGGTGCTTTCGGAGCTCCGGCGGGCTGGACTCACTGCCAACCCCCGCAAGTGTCATCTAGCTCTCTCCGAGGCCAAGTACCTGGGTTTCCGAGTCGGACGAGGCCTCATACAGCCCCAGGAGAAGAAGGTAGAGGCCATCCACTCCGCCCCGAGACCCCAAACGAAGACCCAGGTACGAGCCTTTTTGGGGTTGGCAGGGTATTACCGTTGCTTTATCCCCAACTTCTCCTCTTTAGCCGCCCCCCTGACAGACCTGACCAGGAAGGGGCACCCGGAGAAGGTATGCTGGACCCCAGCCATTGAGGAGGCCTTCGCCCGGGTCAAAGCAGCATTGAGGTCCTCACCGGTACTCCGCGCTCCAGACTTTGGTTGCCCCTTCCTGCTGCAGACGGATGCCTCCGATACAGGACTGGGAGCCGTCCTGTCCCAAATCCAGGAAGATCAAATCAATCAAATAAAATCACTTTATTTGTTTTGTTTGTTTATTTATAATGTGACGAGCGTCCTCAGAGGAGTCAGCGTCGCCCTGGCAACAAACATAAAACACCTGCAAATCCTTACCCCGGGCTGATCGGTCACTGATAGACTGATAGACGAGCTGCACCTCATCAGCCACAGACACAAAAGCAGCACATGCTGAACAGACAGACAGACTCTGGTCTCGAGCTGAATGAAGTGCTGGATTAACCCTTCTCTTTGTTCTCCCCAGAAAGCAGCGAGTGACCGACAGCCCACCACTTTGGAGCACGTTTGGACACCCACTTTCGTTTGGATTGAACACTATAGAGCACTTGGAGCACCAGCCATCACACACCGACTCACGGACTTTCATCACCTTTTATTTCTGCACTGTAAATAAAATCCACCCTCCGGGGCCTTTTCACTTAGCCTGCCTTGTCGAGTGATTCCTCACCCCGTGACAATATATATATATATATATATATAGTAGGGATGAGTCGCGACAACTTCAATTAGTTGATTTAATTATAGAATATCGAATAGTTTGTGCGATTATCGTCCTCAAAAAAATCCCCATGTTTTCCGTGTGGTGGTGACGCGTTCATGTAACCAGAGGGAGGCGCTGCCAATAAAGCACCTAAAGCTGTCAGTCAGATCTCAGGGTGTTTTATACTGGGCACGTTTGCTGCGGTCTGAGCGTGATTCTTCCCTGAGCCTCCGCAGCGTTTGCTTTCATCTAACGTCATCACAAACGTGCACAGGCATGATAGGAAACAGAACGCGGGTCAAATATATTGGGCTTTTTTAAATTAATTTGGTGCTATTATGTGCAGCTGAGTAAACGACACTTGGGTTTACCGTATATGTGTCGCTCGAAGGCGGCTTTGCTGCTTGCAAACAGACTCTTTTGAGGAGACGTGAATTGCCATTATTTTGCTGCCCTGATTGCACTCTATGCGTGAATACACTGCAGGCTCGCTCTCGCGATCGTATCTCAGGTAAATCATCAACACTATCATCACTTACGTGTGTGTTATTGAACTAATGACATTGCAATCGGCTAAAACGCATGCGCTGGTTACTTTTCTTCCTGAACAAGTGTGCACCCGAGTGTTGTTTCACATTCACGTGAATCGTGGGACAGCTCCGAGAGCAACCGAACTCCGGTGGTGTGCTCTCGGGTTCGATACCTCAGTGCACACCAAGCTCTGTATGAAAGCTTTCACATCAGTAATTTTTCATGGGAACTGTGCTCCATTTCAAACTAAACTGCCAGAGTAAAAACACCCTGAGACAACAGAAGAAGAACACATCGCCTCACGCGCACACTGTAGACTTGTGGCATTATAACAGTCATATGTTTCAGCATGTTACAATAATTATATGGCTTGAGTTGATATAGCCTATTCCCTAATGAATTAAACAGTTTGTTATCATACAGATTGAGAGTGTGAATGGTCTCTCTTCCTCTCTCTCTCTGTTTATGTGTGTAGCCTTTACATGCGTGCATGCGGGGGAGGAGTTGCGATTTTCGAATAAAAATCAAATAATTCCCAGCGATCTTCGAATATTATTTTTGCATGAAATGCCCATCCCTTATATATATATATATATATATATATATATATATATATATATATATATATACAGGTCCTTCTCAATAAATTAGCATATTGTGATAAAGTTCATTATTTTCCATAATGTAATGATAAAAATTAAACTTTCATATATTTTAGATTCATTGCACACCAACTGAAATATTTCAGGTCTTTTATTGTTTTAATACTGATGATTTTGGCATACAGCTCATGAAAACCCAAAATTCCTATCTCAATAAATTAGCATATTTTATCCGACCAATAAAAGAAAAGTGTTTTTAATACAAAAAAAGTCAACCTTCAAATAATTATGTTCAGTTATGCACTCAATACTTGGTCGGGAATCCTTTTGCAGAAATGACTGCTTCAATGCGGCGTGGCATGGAGGCAATCAGCCTGTGGCACTGCTGAGGTGTTATGGAGGCCCAGGATGCTTCGATAGTGGCCTTAAGCTCATCCAGAGTGTTGGGTCTTGCGTCTCTCAACTTTCTCTTCACAATATCCCACAGATTCTCTATGGGGTTTAGGTCAGGAGAGTTGGCAGGCCAATTGAGCACAGTAATACCATGGTCAGTAAACCATTTTACAGTGGTTTTGGCACTGTGGGCAGGTGCCAGGTCGTGCTGAAAAATGAAATCTTCATCTCCATAAAGCTTTTCAGCAGATGGAAGCATGAAGTGCTCCAAAATCTCCTGATAGCTAGCTGCATTGACCCTGCCCTTGATAAAACACAGTGGACCAACACCAGCAGCTGACATGGCACCCCAGACCATCATTGACTGTGGGTACTTGACACTGGACTTCAGGCATTTTGGCATTTCCTTCTCCCCAGTCTTCCTCCAGACTCTGATGCCTTGATTTCCGAATGACATGCAAAATTTGCTTTCATCCGAAAAAAGTACTTTGGACCACTGAGCAACAGTCCAGTGCTGCTTCTCTGTTGTCCAGGTCAGGCGCTTCTGCCGCTGTTTCTGGGTCAAAAGTGGCTTGACCTGGGGAATGCGGCACCTGTAGCCCATTTCCTTGCACGGTGGCTCTGGATGTTTCTACTCCAGACTCAGTCCACTGCTTCCGCAGGTCCCCCAAGGTCTGGAATCGGTCCTTCTCCACAATCTTCCTCAGGGTCCGGTCACCTCTTCTCGTTGTGCAGCGTTTTTTGCAACACTTTTTCCTTCCCACAGACTTCCCACTGAGGTGCCTTGATACAGCACTCTGGGAACAGCCTATTCGTTCAGAAATTTCTTTCTGTGTCTTACCCTCTTGCTTGAGGGTGTCAATGATGGCCTTCTGGACAGCAGTCAGGTCGGCAGTCTTACCCATGATTGCGGTTTTGAGTAATGAACCAGGCTGGGAGTTTTTAAAAGCCTCAGGAATCTTTTGCAGGTGTAATTTTGATTCAGATGATTAGGTTAATTGCTCGTTTAGAGAACCTTTTCATGATATGCTAATTTATTGAGACAGGAATTTTGGGTTTTCATGAGCTGTATGCCAAAATCATCAGTATTAAAACAATAAAAGACCTGAAATATTTCAGTTGGTGTGCAATGAATCTAAAATATATGAAAGTTTAATTTTTATCATTACATTATGGAAAATAATGAACTTTATCACAATATGCTAATTTATTGAGAAGGACCTGTATATATATATATATATATATATATATATATATATAAAATATACAGTGAGTAAAATAAGTATTTGACCCTGCTATTTTGCAAGTTCTCCCACTTGGAAATCATGGAGGGGTCTGAAATTGTCATCGTAGGTGTATGTCCACTGTCAGAGACATAATCTAAAAAAAAAAATCCAGAAATCACAGTACATGATTTTTTAACAATTTATTTGTATGATACAGCTGCAAATAAGTAGCCTGACGTCGTCATACTCAATTCTAGTCAGAATTTGAGTCTGATACTGCTCCGTTGGGCTGTGATTATGGGGCGTGTTTAAACCGAACCAGGAAAGCCCTCAATTGGATAGACCTACAACCAATCAGAGCAACGGAGCGACGCATAACGTTAGTTGTCAAATGTCAACAGAACTCAACTGCACTGTGTTGCCAAGTCCGCGGGTTGAAGCGACCCCAATTATGTGATATACAGACCCAGGAATGCGAAATTTAGCAGCCAGTCCAGCCAAAATAACACATATTTTACCCCCCAAATGCCATTTTTCCCGGAGAACCTAGCTATTGGGCTTGTTTTTAGCTAGTTTTGAGTAGCAACTGGGCGAGTTTTGCTGTAAAAACTTGGCAACCCTGTCTGCACGCAAGCTGGAATAAGTCACGTTAGAAGAAGAAGATGAGTGTAAACGATCTTTTCCGGTGTTGTAAAAAAAGAATTTAAGGATACACAGAGTACTTACCAACACGATCATCATTTCTGAGAGAAATAGTAAAGGCGAACGCATACGAACAAGTTCTTCGTTTAGGATTAGAACAAATTCAACCCAAGCACCTTTGATGACGTGGATGATTACGTTACTGTTTATCATCTGTCCATCATCGTCTAAAGCCCGCCCTGACAATTTAATTGGTCCGAACAGTTTCTGTTCGGGCATAATTACTTCTCTATGGAACAAGTCCAGACCGAACTGCCCGTGCAAATTTTTTGTGGGCGGGGCTAAGTTCGTCTGGCATCCAGGCTAGCAAATAAGTATTTGAACACCTGTCTATCAGTTAGAATTCTGACCCTCAAAGACCTGTTAGTCTGCCTTTAAAATGTCCACCTTCACTCCATTTATTATCCTAAATTAGATGCACCTGTTTGAGGTCGTTAGCTGCATAAAGACACCTGTCCACCCCATACAATCAGTAAAAATCTAACTACTATCATGGCCAAGACCAAAGAGCTGTCCAAAGACACTAGAGACAAAATTGTACACCTCCACAAGGCTGGAAAGGGCTACGGGGAAATTGCCAAGCAGCTTGGTGAAAAAAGGTCCACTGTTGGAGCAATCATTAGAAAATGGAAGAAGCTAAACATGACTGTCAATCTCCCTCGGACTTGGGCTCCATGCAAGATCTCACCTCGTGGGGTCTCAATGATCCTAAGAAAGGTGAGAAATCAGCCCAGAACTACACGGGAGGAGCTGGTCAATGACCTGAAAAGAGCTGGGACCACCGTTTCCAAGGTTACTGTTGGTAATACACTAAGACGTCATGGTTTGAAATCATGCATGGCACGGAAGGTTCCCCTGCTTAAACCAGCACATGTCAAGGCCCGTCTTAAGTTTGCCAATGACCATTTGGATGATCCAGAGGAGTCATGGGAGAAAGTCATGTGCTCAGATGAGACCAAAATATAACTTTTTGGTCATAATTCCACTAAACGTGTTTGGAGGAAGAAAAATGATGAGTACCATCCCAAGAACACCATCCCTACTGTGAAGCATGGGGGTGGTAGCATCATGCTTTGGGGGTGTTTTTCTGCACATGGGACAGGGCGACTGCACTGTATTAAGGAGAGGATGACCGGGGCCATGTATTGCGAGATTTTGGGGAACAACCTCCTTCCCTCAGTTAGAGCATTGAAGATGGGTCGAGGCTGGGTCTTCCAACATGACAATGACCTGAAGCACACAGCCAGGATAACCAAGGAGTGGCTCTGTAAGAAGCATATCAAGGTTCTGGCGTGGCCTAGCCAGTCTCCAGACCTAAACCCAATAGAGAATCTTTGGAGGGAGCTCAAACTCCGTGTTTCTCAGCGACAGGCCAGAAACCTGATTGATCTAGAGAAGATCTGTGTGGAGGAGTGGGCCAAAATCCCTCCTGCAGTGTGTGCAAACCTGGTGAAAAACTACAGGAAACGTTTGACCTCTGTAATTGCAAACAAAGGCTACTGTACCAAATATTAACATTGATTTTTTTTCAGGTGTTAAAATACTTATTTGCAGCTGTATCATACAAATAAATAGTAAAAAAATCATACATACTGTGAATACTCTATCATCAGAATACTGTGAATAATTAATGCATTTTAAAAATATTGTTCCCATCAACCGGTTAAAATGCAGAACGCCGCTGTATGCTTTGTCAAAGATGTATGCGTGCTCTCTGATGTAAACAAGCCTAACACAGATGAAAAGCGATGGCGGAACGTGAAGTAGACCCACTGAATGAAAATGCACATTCACTCTGACAGCAGAGGGTGCTAACACTGTAAACATAGCAGCCACATTACTTTCTGTTTCTGAACATAATTTCTAAACAGCCAATCAGATTTTTTTATTCACAGTGGTGTTCATCGCAGCACCAAATACTTGTATGTAAGGGATAATGCACAGATAGCTCTGCATCAAACAATTTTAATGCACAATGTGGAGGCAAAGAACTGCCCGACGTGAAACAAAAATCGTTTAATGCACAGCTAGCCGTGGATTATCCAACCATTATTCCATGTTCATTGGCATTGAGCTGTTATTGGTGTTTGCAGTGCAATATTTGATCGGAAGGGCAAAATTGACAGTTATTTTCTTCAGATATGCCTTGTTAGATCTAGCATTCTGCCCGTTTTGATTCCAGAGATAAAGTTGTGTGTAAGATTACATTTATTTGAATTAATTAACTATAGCATTTATTTGAATTCATTATCGAGAGAGAGAGGGACCGAGATCTGTTCAGTGTCTCTCAATTAACAACAAATAACAAATAATGTAATTCCAAGATAGCAACGTAATCCCCCTGTTGCTGAGAAGTATAATTTAGTGATTCAGTAGTGAAACTATTTTATTACTACATTCTCAGAATTTTTTTTGTAAAATTTGTATCTTTAGGGGTACAACACTGGGGCAGTACCCTACAAAATGTTATACCCCTGAAGGTATGACTTGATGCTAGGGCTGGGCGATAAAACGATAATGATATGTATCGTGGTAGACACGTAATTGATATCAATAAAAAATGCGTTCGATAAAACATTCTATTTTTTTTTTCTTTGTCGGAAGAAACCAGAGGTTGCTAAGCATGTTTGGTTGCATGAACAAAGGAACTCACTCGCTTGTAACCAAGCGATGTAGGGAGTGACAGCCAGTCATGTAACTGGATCAGTTTGGTTGCGCCATATCGTTGTCTCGTATTGGATTCATTCTTCAGTAACAGAACCGGCATGGAGTGACAAGTGGAAAATAAGTAGGCCTGTCGCAATAATCAATATATCGCACAATATATGTACATGACCTCAATAATTTTTCATGATGCAATATATCGCCCATTATGTTTACATGATAATGAATGTCACCAACATTTTACTCGATTGTGCCGTCATCTTGTATGTTTTCCGTGATGGAGGCGAAAGTGGTTCTCGGGCAGTTCCTTCATACACAGAGCGGTTATCGTCAGGGAAAAAAAGGCGCCATTTGAGGCGTTATAGTGTTTTCCTACTGACTACTGACAGTTTGGATGAATAAGCCCAAATGGACTCGATTCCAAAGCTGCAATCCCCTGTTCCGGTGCACATATAAATGTCAACGCAGAATGACGAGTGTTAAAGCCGTTTCACAAGGGAAAATGTTTATTTACTATTTATTCAATTTTTTTTTTTTTTTTTTTAGGATCTAACATGAACTTACAGTTGTATTTTCTTAACTAACGTTAACAAAGAATAATAACATGTAAAAAAATATAGCTTGTTAATGCATTAACTAATGAGACCTTATTATAAAGTATTACCTATTGTTCTTTATAATTATTTTGCACTTGAATCTGTTTGTTTACTTTATACATTTGTGTATTGCTTTATTGCATTTAAATGTTTGGTTCTTTTTGTTATAAGAAAAAAGGCTTACCTGTTGACCTGTAACCTGATAAAGTATGACAATACTTTTTTTGCAACATATTTCAATATCGTGATAATACCGTATACTGTGATAAAAACTTAGGCATTTATCGCAACATGAAAATTTGATACCATCACATGCCTAATACACACCCATACATCATCTATATATATCCAAATCATCAGATTAGACATGGGCTTCTCAAGCTGACCAAGGTTTAGCCTTACCCAGAGCCACTATGTCATCCCAGCTGCACTAGTCACAGTCTGCGTGTAACTGTCCTCAATGTTCTGCTCATTGCTATGAATCAGCAAAGCCAGCAGAGCATAGTACAAAACACAGACAGAATGTTCTGTCTGCTCGCTGGATTACTGGAGCTATTTCCAGATAGCACTCTGTAGTTTTCTTTCTGCCACACATACACACACATACAAGGTTTTTAAGGGCGGCCTGCCTCTGGGGACAGCTGTGCCTCTCTGAGTTAGGCTCACTGAGCCATGGCTCCTATACATTCATGTGTGAAAGCGACGATGGCTGATTTATATGCCTATAAATCCAGAAGTGTTCTGTCCAGTTTTTGAATGCATGAATTTATAGATCCTAGAATGTGGTAATATTTCTATTGGATGCTGGACTGCATATGGCAAACATGACCCGTTCAGTCCACTGAAAGACCCTATCAGATCAAAAGCACTGTGACAAAGGATTTTCAAAGGATCCATGATGGAGACAAGCTCTGGGTGTGACCATCCTAACTGTATTTGACTGTGTGGACATTATGTACTTTATCTGCTGTCATATAGATAGACTGTTTGCTATATGTGTGTGTGTGTGTGTGTGTGTGTGTATGTATATATATATATATATATATATATATATATATATATATATATATATATATATATATATAGACTCATACAGTATGTAAATGTGTAAATGTGGGTCAGGAAAAAAAGAGGAGATTATGTGCAGACAGATCCGCTCTTGGTGTCAGTGCTGTGGGATATATTAGATTGAAGGATTTCTAGGACAGACATCAGAGAACATTCAAATTGCCACACATGCACAGTTCAGGATGTCCTCATTCATTCGCCATATACAACACACTTCCTATCTATCTATCTATCTATCTATCTATCTATCTATCTATCTATCTATCTATCTATCTATCTATCTATCTATCTATCTATCTATCTATCTATCTATCTATCTATCTATCTATCTATCTATCTATCTATCTATCTATCTATCTATCTATCTATCTATCTATCTATCTATCTATCTATCTATCTATCTATCTATCTATCTATCTATCTATCTATCTATCTATCTATCTATCTATCTATCTATCTATCTATCTATCTATCTATCTATCTATCTATCTATCTATCTATCTATCTATCTATCTATCTATCTATCTATCTATCTATCTATCTATCTATCTATCTATCTATCTATCTATCATACAGTTAGTCCTCTATCTATAATACAGTTAGTCCATGGTTCAATACATACCTCGGTTTCTTAATCATGGTTTTCGGTTCGGTTCTGATGGCCTGTCACAAGTGTTTTTTGCTATTCTAAAGCGACTGGAACAGCAAGAGGTTAAGGAGAAAATATACTATTTTTTTATTACAATACTCAAATTTCTTTATTTTACTTAAAAGACTTGAAAAACCTTACTTAAACTTGTACACATTCCAAGTGTATTGTATAATATAAAATACATATATAAAGATTTACACTGGCTGTACAGCAGCATTTAAGTATGCAATTGAATAAATGTAAAAATAAAACACTACATAGACTTCACTATAAAATATACATTGATTCTTATTAAAGCTACTGTATTAAAGTTTCTCAGTCAAGAGCAGTGAGGGATTTTCTCTTTGTCTTTTGTTGTTTTATTAATAGTTCACTCACAAATGAAAATTCTGTCATCGATTACTCATGCTCAAGTTGTTTTAAACCTAAATAAAATGATTTCTTCTGTTGGACATTAAATATATTTTGAACAATGTTGGAAACCAAACAGTTGGTCCCCATTGTAAGAAATAATAATATGGATGTCAATGCTACCATCAATTGTCTGGTATTCAACTGTCTGTTCAACAGAAGAAATTAATACAGGTTCGGAACAACAGAGTGAGGAAATAATGACATAATTCTAGAGGTGAACTGTCCCTTTAAGGACAAGAGGCAGCATGTTCACTAGGCTGCGCTGCTGTCAATTTAAGACCTGCCCGCATCTAATATACAGACACGCCAATTTTACTTTCTCTTTAGACATGACCGACTGTGTTTATGTAAACCCTGTGTGTATTTGACAGTATTTGCGCAGTAAAGGGGGTCGCACACCGGACGCGAAGCTCAGTGCCGCACATTCTATACGCGCAAGCTCAATTTTTTAATCGACTTCTGACAGAAGAGCTGCACGATGGGTGAGTCCTTGTAGCACAGGGTGAAATCAGTAGGCTATGTACATTGACAATTTGAGGGCAATATAATATAAATTTGATATAAAACCTTGATATGGCTCTCTGTGGCGCGGCAGGATTTTGAACAACTTCCTGACGATACAGATCCTCTTTTGCGGCACGACTGAAGCATGGTGTTGTCACTCTTCCCCTCGTGTATGTTGATGGGCGTTCCTCAAGTTTACCGCTACGGGCGTGCATTTGAGCCAGCGGGGAATGAAAAACAAAGGACCGACGAGAGACTTCCCTCTGTCTCCATGTGCTTTACTTCTATTGGATAGTCGCTTCGTGTTCAACGGATTGATTTGCATAAAGTTGAGCTTGGGTCAGCTTTTTTGACGCGCAGTATTTGTTACTGTGCATTCACACCGCCGCCGGCGAGAATGTCAAACTTCGCTCTGGCCGCCCTGCCATCGACGCTGTAGAAAGATTTGTGGACGCGCTACCGCTCTGACGTAGATCGAATGCTTGGTCTTTTTTAAAACTGCATTTAAAGGTATAATATAACCTCATGAGATCATTTAAATGTGAAAGTTTAAAAAAAACAGATCGATGGAAAGAACTTAACAATTATAGTTAAATGTTTGCTAACAAAATAAACCAATTAAAAGCCATTTGTGTGGTGTATAAATAATGTTGCGCGTCTTCTAATCAAACCCGCCGCACCAGCAGTGATCAACCTCTCCTCTATTTTGCTGGGGAACTAATGTGGTCGGAACCAAAGTTTACAGCACTGCTTTCTCTGGAATCCTCTCAAGTGGAGCACTTCTATATTCCCATTGGTTGCCGCCGAACCGCGTCATAGCAAGTTGACCTGATTTCAACTCTCCTCGACGCCCAAATCGTCCAAGACGCGCCGCGCCGCGCCGCTCTCGTCGGAGCTCTCCGCCGGGCTCCCACTGAAAATGAATGACTTCCGGCCACTTTGACGCTCTCGCTGGCGGCGGTGTGAACGCACAGTTAAAATGCAGCGCCGCCTTCCCGATGATAGAATGTGTAGAAAAATAATTAATTAAATGCAAAACCGGTTCAAAATTATATTGAGAATTGTGGCATCCCTAACATAGATATATACATACATATACACTACCAGTCAAAAGTTTGGAATCATTGAGATTTTTTTTTATGGTTTTGAAAGAAGTCTCTTCTGCTTACCAAGGCTGCATTTATTTGATAAAAAATACAGCAAAAACAGTATTATTGTGAAATATTTTTTACAATTTAAAATAACTTTTCTATTTGAATATATTTTAAAATGCAATTTATTTCTGTGATTCAAAGCTGAATTTTCAGCATCATTAGTCCAGTCTTTAAAGTCACATGATCCTTAAAGTGATAGTTCACCCATAAATGAAAATTAGACTAACGCGACCAGGTAGGCTCGTCATGATGTCACGTACGCATCTTGAGTTTCACTTTCAACATTCAACACTTTTCCATGGAAGGCGGTCGGTCGAAAGTTTACTTGATAAAGTTTTAAATATGAATATTTGTCTTACACAAACGTGTCAATTCACTTCAGAAGGCCTTATTAACATCCCAGAGCCGCGTGGAGCACGTTATTTGACGGACAGATGCACTTTTTATGGACTTCAAAAACAGAGCAATTATGAATCAAATTCTAATGCTTGGATTAGCCTGGACTTTTGTAATATAACTCCGATTTTATTCGTCTGAAAGAAGAATGTCATATACACCTAGGATGACTTGGGGGTGAGTAAATTATTGGCTAATTTTCATTTTTGGGTGAACTATCCCTTTAAAATCATTCTAATATGCCGATTTGCTGCTCAAGAAACATTTATTATTATTAATGTTGAAAACAGTTGTGTACAATTTTTTCCCAGGATTACTTAATGAATAGAAAGTTCAAAAGAACAGAATTTATCTGAAATATAAAGCTTTTGCAACATGTAAAATGTCTATACTGTCACTTGATCAAGTTTGTTTAAGTCCCCCCCCCCCCTTATTATTCAAATAGAAAACGATACTCGGTTACTTAACGTAACCTCGGTTCTCTCTAGAAGAGGGAACGAGTATTGCGTAAGTTCCTTACGCATCGGGAAAGTATTCTTTCTTCGAGATTTCTGAAAAACCCAAAATTATCCTTAATTTTGTAACATTGTCAACGCAGTGCGGCAGCCTGGCAGACCATAGCAGGCTATTCCAGCGTGCTATTGGCTGCTCTGCTGGCAACTGCAGCAGCCTATCGGTGAGCCCGCGTGACGTGGCGACCAATGAGGGCGCTTCGCGCCCACCTGGCTTAATTTGCCTACAGGTGGGGCGTGGCCACGTGTATATAAGCAGGGCTCACGGGCTGCATATTCGGTTTTCGTAGTTCTGAAGCGTAAAAGCCCGCGGGGCGCACGGCAAGGAACGCAATACTCGTTCCCTCCCTCTTCGAACAGCAAACGAAACGGCTGTACAGTCTACTAATAAACTAAATAAAAATAAAAAACATGCAGTTTGTCTTACCTTACACCTCTCCGCAAAATGAATATAAATCTGATCTTCAATTTCCGCACTATATGCACATTTAACGGCATTCATGTCAACGAAAGCAACAGATATGAGCTGCATTTTATTTATCATCAGCTCAAGATGAAATCAAGATGAGATCAAATACCGCAATAGGAGAAAGAGTGATCTAAGCACTGGTGAGATCATTTAGTTTCATTCATTTTAATGAAGATGATTGTGTTTTCGAGCATCTAAGACTTAGCTACTTTCAGTTTCATTTGAGCTTTGCGGCGATGCGTGTTGCAGTAGCGGCATTATATCTGACTACACCATGTCATATATAGCCCTATAACACCCTCTCACACTTTTTTTTTATTTTTTTTATTTAGCAGGAGTAACTTATGTGGTTTACTTATGTAGTTTAAACATCCAGATGCATTTATACTTTTCGTCCAGTTTCGTCTGAAATGCGTCACAAACCACCTTCTGAATTGGTTTGTTTGTGTGATCGGATATTAATCTGTCTCGAAAGAATTTCAAAAGGCATAGTAAATGGTCTTTTCACAATCGGATAGATATCTGATCAGAGAAATCGAATGAAGTGAGCTGAAGGATCACTCACTGCTACTGCTGCTGCTGCTGGTGTGGACTCTGAACACCGTCTTGACAGTCGCGTGGTCTCCTGTTGTTTCTACCAGCGCAGCACATCTCGTTTCTTTTAATTAATTAATTAATTAATTAATGTCTAAAATATAAAATATAAAAAGGAGAAGCCTAAAATGAACGCGTCAACACCACATCAGCACCGAAACCGTGGGGATTTTTTTAAATTATAATCGCACAACCTATTCGATATTCTATAATTAAATCAACTAATCGAATATTCGAAAACCGTGATTCATCCCTACTAATTATTTGAAATTTTGGCCATGTTTAGCATGAGAATCCAACTCTTTAACAGTGTAAATAAGTCATAATGCATGAAATAGCGGTAGACCCCCCCTTTAAGAACATGAACGTGATCTTATGAAGTATATATACACTCACCTAAAGGATTATTAGGAACACCATACTAATACTGTGTTTGACCCCCTTTCGCCTTCAGAACTGCCTTAATTCTACATGGCATTGATTCAACAAGGTGCTGAAAGCATTCTTTAGAAATGTTGGCCCATATTGATAGGATAGCATCTTGCAGTTGATGGAGATTTGTGGGATGCACATCCAGGGCACGAAGCTCCCGTTCCACCACATCCCAAAGATGCTCTATTGGGTTGAGATCTGGTGACTGTGGGGGCCATTTTAGTACAGTGAACTCATTGTCATGTTCAAGAAACCAATTTGAAATGATTCGAGCTTTGTGACATGGTGCATTATCCTGCTGGAAGTAGCCATCAGAGGATGGGTACATGGTGGTCATAAAGTGATGGACATGGTCAGAAACAATGCTCAGGAGGGCGTGGCATTTAAACAATGCCCAATTGGCACTAAGGGGCCTAAAGTGCCTAGAAAACATCCCCCACACCATTACACCGCCAGCCTGCACAGTGGTAACAAGGCATGATGGATCCATGTTCTCATTATGTTTACGCCAAATTCTGACTCTACCATCTGAATGTCTCAACAGAAATCGAGACTCATCAGACCAGGCAACATTTTTCCAGTCTTCAACTGTCCAATTTTGGTGAGCTCGTGCAATTTGTAGCCTCTTTTTCCTATTTGTAGTGGAGATGAGGTTCAAAGTTGTGCGTGTTGTGGCTTCACAAATGCTTTGCTGCATACCTCGGTTGTAACGAGTGGTTATTTCAGTCAAAGTTGCTCTTCTATCAGCTTGAATCAGTCGGCCCATTCTCCTCTGACCTCTAGCATCAACAAGGCATTTTCGCCCACAGGACTGCCGCATAGTGGATGCTTTTCCCTTTTCACCCCATTCTTTGTAAACCCTAGAAATGGTTGTGCGTGAAAATCTCAGTAACTGAGCAGATTGTGAAATACTCAGACCGGCCCGTCTGGCACCAACAACCATACCATGCTCAAAATTGCTTAAATCACCTTTCTTTCCCATTCTGACATTTTAGTTTGGAGTTCAGGAGATTGTCTTGACCAGGACCACACCCCTAAATGCATTGAAGCAACTGCCATGTGATTGGTTGATTAGATAATTGCATTAATGAGAAATTGAACAGGTGTTCCTAATAATCCTTTAGGTGAGTGTATATTGTACTATATATACATATATATATATACTAATGTATTATGTAGTCATTGTAATAAATAAATATATTTATTGAGTAAGCCAATAAACTATCTTTAGAAAATAATAAATAATCCTTAGAATAAATTTTATCTAAAAATTATTTTTTTAAATATCGTATCCTGTGCTTTTTTGTGCCCGTGTTATGATTTTTCAGATATTAGCTTTCATGTAGAGTGTTATATACAGTAGCTATTTGTGAGTGTAAAAGGTCTACAAAGTTTCAAAGATCAAAGTGTTCGATTAACGGAGTTATTGTCTCCCAAAAGAAAGAACCAATTCTGAACTGCCTGAAATGAGTCGTCAGAAATTCCACTCTTACTTCTTGCACGAATCTACGTAGGTTTGTAACATAGTCCTCATTTAGCCTCAAGCACTGTTGTAGCGCTGTCGACATGAGAAGATGTCGTTTTCTGCGCTATGAAAGTTTATATGTATACACTTTCAAAGGATGTTATTGATATGGTAAAGCTGACACCATCGTTACTGTTCGTATGACCGTGTACAAGTGCTGAGGAAGCCTCTGGAGCTGAAATTCAGATATGGTAATGGCTGTTTCATTTCCGTCACGTGCAGTAAGCCGAATTTATTGAACCGTTTGAGACACTTTGAGAATGAGGTGACTCTGCAATGTATATTATGACAAAAAAAAAATATATTTTTTAAATCTTGGATGCATGTAAACCTATTGAAGGAAACCCCCAAAACAAAGTTAGGAACTTTTTAAATAGCATAATAGGGGCACTTTAATTTATTTTGAGTTTAATGCAATTTTAACAGTTTTTACGTCTGTCAATTGCACCTTAAAAGAAAACGAACATGCAATAGACAAATAAATACACAAAGAAGCGTCATGCCCCATGCACGTTAATTAAAAGCTGTATTGTACCACTAAACTAACGTTACTAAAAAGTGTTTTTATTTCTTCTTCTTCCCCCATGTCTTTTCTTGCCAATTCACCAAGTAAGCCACGACTTCCATTGGTCCTTTGTCAGAATACTTACATACTTATAATAGAATAAATACATACTTATGTGTGCTCACAACTCCACACGCTGTGGGGATGCAAACTCAATACAGTGCAAACAGTACATTTTAATTCTTCCTCTCTCTCTCTCATACATGCACATGTGCTGCATTTGCAGTGGACTTTGGACTGTACCAGATGGCTTCTGCTCTGCTACAGGACTCTGAGAGGGAGGAGAGTGGAGCAGAGGAAGGTGGGGGGTGGAAGAGTATGCAGAAAAGTGGCAGTGGTCTTTTCACTGATCGTTTGTGTCTGGAGCGTTCACTAGCTTCTACCACTCTCTCTCGATCTTATTGTTGCTCAGGTTTGAGGTTGAAACTGGATTTAACTGACTCCTATAGGAAAGAAAGTAAAGTGAAATAGAGGAGCAGAGCAGTGTGTTGTACATGTTTTTCAGATAATGCTGTATGATTATAAAGAATGGTCCCGAAACTGAACAGACGGCTGAAGTTGTGGAGTAGTGGGTAAGTAGATTTCTGGAGTCTGGCTGAGTGCCGTGTGTGTGTGTGTGTGTGTGTTTGTGAGGTTAGGTTTTGATACCATGAGCATGTTTTTCACTTAATTGCAATAGGAGGGTCTAAAGTTAGCACACAGGTTTTCTTCATCTAAGCGTGGCGAAAATGTAACTATTCCACTTTGGGAGGCTTACGATCAGATTAGAAGGTTAAGAAGACTATTTATGCAGGCAAGAATGTTTGATTTGCATGTACATACTTGATAGAAGTACTGTTGACATAGTAGACAATGTAAAATCTGTAAAAGTGAGAAATATTGAGATCCATGTGCATGTGCTGCATGTGAGTTATGCTATATACTTGAATGAATATCATACGAGTCTGTATGGATGTATGCGTGTGTGTGTCGTATACTCATCTGGAATGTTTGCATGTGTGATGTGGATGTGTATTAATCCTAACGGAGGGGTTGCTCACTGCTGCAGTGTATGATGGACTCAGCTGCTGTCTTTTTCCTCGTCTGTCTCCTTTGTTCAGACGTTCCGACATCTACTGCATCCAGAAATAGAGACACTCTCTCTCTTTCACTCCCTAGTGTTTTGAGGGGGCACACACACAGAGACATAGTTTCAGACGACATCAAAGCAGTTCCTCACCGCTGTCTGCATATGCTGTCGACTTATTGATAAACCAAGCGTCGCAAGAAAAAGCTCTGATTCATTCTTATCACTCCATAATCCATATAATCGCTCATCAGTTACTTTCTAAAGGGCTTTGAGTTGTTTATGCTTATGCTGCATTAGCAATGTGTGCACAGCCTGCAAAAGTTGTTGGGTAACTTTCTGCACAAGTATGCGCGGGTTCAGGGGTGGTTGGGTGGTAATCTGCACTAGAGTTTGAAAATAATATACAGCATGTCCAAAAGGATATCCTGAGGGGAAACCGCCTAAAATAGCCATACTTTTTCAACTTAATTTCAATCTCTTATCGCAACTTTTGTGTTTATGGAGACTGAACGAATCTGTGGCAGAGAAACTGATTAACGACAAAAAGAAAATGAAGTGAATGAGCAGAAAAGGGAGGTAGAGATACAGACTGAGAATGAGGGAGAGAAAAGGGCTTACTAGGAAGAGAGACACATGCGGTCTTTGCATGCCGTGCATTCTTAGTGGCTGACCCCTATGGAAAATAACAACAGGCACATGTGAAGGTCATTCAGTCATCATCCTCCCCTCATACTGACCACTTGCGCGCGCACGCACACACACCACTGGTCATATAGTTAGATTTTTCAACACTTGCTTCGTTCACAAATCTGTCTGTCAGCACTTGATTAAACCACCAACTCAAGTCTTCATTGCTTTACTCTGTAACACTGAGAGAATGAGAAAAATAGGCCAAAATCAAACCAAGGCGGCACCTGTGATTAATAAAGTGTTTCTTGTTGTGTCTGATTCAGTCTGATATCCTCCTTTTCCTCCTAGTTTTAATCTGATTAGTTCTCATGTTTTTGCTCAGCTTGCTCATACCAAGGAGCGAGAGGTCACGATGACTCCCATTGTGTTTGTGAAAGGAGACGATGAGGTCATGAGGGACTTTGGTCCTTCCGAGGTCAAAGTTCAGATTACGGGCAGGCTGTGTTCTTGGTTGGATGCTGTTTTGAGTGGCTAAACTGAATAAGATGACACCTGGAGAACCCATTAGATTATATTTACTATGGTACTTCTTGCAAATCTGAGTTTGGAAATAAGCTAAATATTTTTGTTTTTCTTGATGAATGGATGATGGTGCAAATGTGTTTTTTACTTGTTAGTGTCTGTGGGATTTTTGTAAATACTCTCCTCCCCTCCTTACCTTTGCTCTACTTTTGTCTTAATGCGCTATTACGCAATGTCTAAAGATTTCACACTCTGCCTTGTAAAAGAATAAACCAGTGTTCATATATAATTGAGAAATCATCTGCATATATGATCTAAATTAACTATTGATATTTAAAAAGAACCTTCTGCTGAGGTGTATGAACACAATTATGTTAGTTTCACAACATTGTGAAAAATTGAAGTCTGATCATTTCATGGCACTAGCGACCATTTAGTTAAATTATTTTAATTTTACATTTCAGGCTCTGTGAGATGAATTGCAGGCACTGCTGGGTTCACCACAAGATTTCAAAATAGTTGTTGATAGAGTGTAACCTGACCTTAGCCAATGGCGTCGCTCAGAGCTGGTTTGATCCCTCCCACATGTAAACAATGGCATGTTGCCCAGAGCAACTGCCAAAACCGTCATGCCTCATGTGAACTGACCGAAAGTGCCTTCTCCCACCCCTCTCTCTCTCTGCCATATTCTATTACTCTCTGCTTGCTTTCTGTTGTTAGTTCATAGGAAGAGAAAGAAAGAGTTGCACCTGTAGCCAATGTGCTTTTGTTCAGGCACATGTATTCCCAGTTGTATTTGCTTTGATTAAACAAACAAACTACTATTGTGTTTTTTATTTATTATCTCAATTGAATGACGTTATCCACTTTTTAATCCTTTTAGGGTTCACTACTTGTGGTTGCCTTTTATAAAGAAAAAAACAAACAAAAACCAAGCATCAGATTGCTCAATACATAATTAGCAAGCGCTTTGCATTTTGTTTGCTAAATTCAGAAGAGAAAAATATGCAGACTGAAGCTCAACTATCAACACATGTAAAATTAGTTGACGGTCCTGTGCATTAAATTCAGTTCTCAGCTTATAAATGCAAAGGAGCGTATGCGATTGTTTGAGCTAAATTAAGTCTGACAGTCTGTATTTAAATTAGGGCGTGTCAGCTAGAAGGTCAGCAATGCTGAAAATACATTTGAGGATCTGGTTTTCGATTTACCATTATGACAGATCCCAGATATTTTTAGTTTCTATATGGTCAGAAACTGAACAGAGCATACAGCTCAAAAGTAAAAAAAAAAAAAAAAAGTTTTTGAAAGAAGTCTTATTTGATCAAGTATACAGTAAAAATGTGTTCAAATGATTTGTTAAAGTTCCTCGGGTTTGAACAGAGCTAGGAAAAATGCTTTAAATATAATGCTGCTTCTGCTTGGAATAATTGATCTTAAAACTTACTATGCTTCCATTACTAAACAAGTTTAAGTTACTTTTAACAGATTGTGTTTTATCCTTTGGTAAATTGCTGTTGTGATCCTTGATTGTATTTTTCTGTTTAGATGTGTATCTGTATGTTTGTTATTGTAGCTGCTTTCTTGGCCAGGTCACTCTTGTAAAACAGATTTTAATCTCAATAAGTTTTTAACCTGGTTAAATAAAGAATGAATGAAAAAAAAAAAGTAATTTTGTAAACATTAAAATACATTTAAATGACTTAATTTTAACATCTTTTAAAGTAATTGTCAAAGTTGAATTTTCAGCAGCCATTTCTCCCGTCTTTCTAATATGCTGATTTGGAGCTCAAGAAACATTTCTTTTTATTGTTAATGTTGAAATCAGTTGTTCTTTTTCAGGATTTATTGAATAGAAAGTTTAAAAGAACAGCAATTTTTGCAATAGAAATATTTTGTAGCATTAAAAATGTCTTTCCTTTTCTGACCAATTCATCCTTATTGAATAAGCGTTAATTTCTTTAGAAGAAAAAAAAAAGAGACTAATCTTACTGACCACAAACTTTTGGATGGTAATGTGTCTTTCATTTGTATTGTTAATCTAAGATTGTATACTTAAAGGGATAGTTTACCCTGAAATGGAAATAAAGCCATCTTTTACTCACCCTGCTGTTGTTCTAATGCCCTAATGCGCTCCTTCTGTCTTTTTCGGACCTCAAAAGCAGACATTTTAAAAATAGTCCTGCGCGCGCTCCTTCCTATAAAGGCACTGAATAGCAACCAGGCTAAAACATTACAAAAATGATACAAAAGTATCACGCAATGATACAGTGAGACGCGCGCCGTATGGAAAGTGTTCAGGAGGCATACTATAATGTTTTGCGAGAAAGAAACCGTATTATTCAGCCGAAACACTGGGCTTGGCCGTTACTCTGTGCGCATTCCTGTAATGATAGCGAGCCGTCAGCAGGCGCCGGCGCTCATGCTAACTATAACTCGCACTGTTGTCGGTACCCAGGATAAGCACACACGCACATACACACCATTTTGAGAAATCAGGATCAATAGAAACAAACACAACTCTCGTCTTTTCTTTAAGGTATATGATAAGAAATAATACAATAATACTAATAATAAAACCTGATGTGAATATTTTGTACCGGTTGTCATGGAAACATTGCGTGAGGGACTGCTGAGTAGGGATGGGCAACAGTGATCGAGTACTCGAACGTGACAGCTAGGGCTGAAACGATTCATCGAGTTGAATTCGAGTTGATACACACACACACACACACATACACAGGTTGCTAGGTTACCATAGCAAATAGGCTTACCCCAGAAATTATATATTATTTGTTAGTAGCCTAATGGTAAATGCTGCAGGTGTAGAAATCTACATAAAATATATTTACTTTGATGTCAGGGCTAGATTACAGCATGAAACCTGTTGTGCATATAAATAAATTAAATAGCTTTTCCTCTTCATTTTTGTTATGCATTATTTGTTTTTGTTTAAAAACACGAAAAACTTTTTATCCGATTAATCGATTAATCAATCGATTAAGTGCTAGATTAATCGATTACAAAAAGAATCGATAGCTGCAGCCCTAGTGACAGCGACGATCGATCATGAATACTTAAAAAAAAAAAATATTTGTATATTTATCTGATAGACAGAGTAAGATTACTTTTATGTTGTCTATATCTGATTTAATCTCATATGGACACGTTAGGTTGAGTTTAATAACCAGCTAGTAAAGCGCTGCCGTTACCAACTGGTGTTCATTCTCTTGGTTTCAGCTCACATGCAATGCCCGACATTATCGACTCTGAGTTATTTGAGACGGTTATATTCTTTTTGGATAGGCTATTTGTCTTTGAAAAGCATTGATGATATTAATGCAGCAACGTTGTTTTGTTCTCATATTTTTTAACAGTTGTCCTATGTTTTATTTAAAGTTGTTTCTCATTATGCCTTTGAAAACGCGCAGTGATGTCTGTCACTTTGATCAGGAAAAATAAAATGAAGTGCAGTTGTGCAGAGCCAATCTGTTATGTACATAACATTATAATGAGAACACATTGTAATAGTTTTGTAAATTATCTGTGCTTTAGATGCCTGTGTATCGGCGTTGTTGTTAAGGGAAGAGCACATTCAAAATGTGAAAAAACTAGCACGGCCAAGTTCACGTGCGCATTCGCGTCCTTTTGTGCTGATGCAAGTAGGTACACTGATGAATCTAATAGGATGCGTTTGGTTGAGTTTATTAACCTGCTAGCAAAGCTATGTAGGGTGCTGTTTATTTACAGTTTCAGTTCAATTACAATGATATGATTGGGTTATTTAAAAAAATTTTTTTTCTAAAAACAAAATAACCATTCATGCATCATAATCTAGCAGTAATTTTTTCTAGTCATATGTTCATGTTTTCATAGACATGTGATGTTTGTATTTGTCAACAATTTTCGTAACACTCGTAACATTCGTAAAATAGTTTCATATCTCCATGATGGAGACCCCCGAACCCCCCCCCTCCATAAGCCCCGCTCCCAATTACTTGAGTACTCGTTTTTGAGACCTATCGATGATCGAAATGAGAAATTGACAAAAAATCCCATCCCTACTGCAGAGTCAGTGCTGAGGCTCGCACTCATCACAGGAACGCACGCAGAGTAATGGCCAAGCTCAGTATTTAGACTGAATAATGCGGTTTCTTTCTCGCAAAACCTTATAGCATGCCTCCTGAACACTTTCCATATATGGCACGCGTTTCACTGTATCATTAAGTGATACTTTTGTATTATTTTTGTAATGTTTTAGCCTGGTTGCTATTCAGTGCCTTTAATAGGAAAGAGCGTGTACAGGACTATTTTTAAAATTTCTGCTTTTGATGTCCAAAAAAGATAGAAGGACATAGGACATTAGAACAACAGCAGGGTGAGCAAAAGATGGCTTTATTTTCATTTCAGGGTGAACTATCCCTTTAACAAAAGTTAATGTGACACAACATGTTAATTACCATATGCCACAATAACATGCTATAAAATCTATTGCATGAGGAGTAGACTTGTGACCTCATTATAATTGGCTAAACGCTAGGGTTGCACAATATATCGAAATGATCGAAATATCGCAAATGTACATATCGCGATATCTGAATGATTTTAATAGGCTACTTCAACATTGTGAAAAGTGTACGTTTTAGGTTGACGCATATAGCAGAGAATAGACTGGGCACAAGAGTTATTAAACGCAATAACTTGCGAAAAACCACTACTTGCAGTCTCGCGCTGTCTGCTTTCTGACACACACACCGAAATGTGCGCACAAGCCGCCTCTCTGAAAGCATGTGATCCTGTGACAGCCTGCTAATACAGTAAACCTGCCGCCGTCTGTCAAACAACAAAACAACAAGAGGAAATCACTGTGTTCTTGGCTGGATAACCTTTTGTAGCTTTATTAAGTTCTTATTTTTAATAACAAAGATACATTAAAATAACAAAAATAATCGTCCACTCCTAGTTCAGGTGTGTTTGTTTACCTGGATGTTCTTGATGTTAAGTTTTAGCCTGATATAACTATATATTACCAAGTCAAGAAAAGAGTTTATTTCATTACATTTTTTGTTTGTTTACATTGATGTTACAATGATATTGTCAGATTTGTGACATTAATTTTTGCTAAAACACTGCTGGTCACTTTCAGAAGTTGTAGCAATGCTTTCTTTTCCCAGAAAGAATGTGAAACACATAAATGGTATCATTCTCAGTGTTTAAATATATATATATTTTTTTATATAATTTAAATAGATTTGACACACTTAAAGCAATATCATATCGCATATCGTATTATTTAACAAGGTATTGCATATCACATTTTTCTTCAATATCGCACAGCCCTACTGAACACAAACATTAATAATGACGTAAGTAGCTGACAGATGTAAGAGCTGTAGATCAGGAGGAGATTTGGAGGAAAACAGGACAGATAAACAGAAAGCGAGACTTTGAATCTGACATGCTTAGTCGTGTTGTAGATGAAGAAAGAGAGAGTGAGACAGAGATGCCTTGGGCTAAGTCTGACCCAGCTGTGTAAAAATACCATCGATTTTTTTTAAACACTCACACACTCTCGTCTACTAAAGATACTGTTTATCTTCCTGTGCCTCCAACCAAAAGAGGGACACAACTCTCCATCTAGAAATAGATCAGAAGTAGTGTGCTGTAAATTACCCTATAGAGTCCTGACAGTGTTCTTATAGGTTTGGTTGGTTTTTTTCTTATTAGATTTTATGGGTATTGAGAGGAAGGCTGCTGCTATGGTGACATAAAGATTTTCCTTACTACAATTATTCTAGAGTTTATGGTTGTGAATGGTGCGACAGAGTTTGTAATAGTACATCTACATGCATCCCAGAATAGTCCCAAAGAATGACAGGAAGTGGGTTGCCACAGTTGCAGGGGTCAGGCAGGGTCAACTCTGTGACTGGAGGAATAGAATTTGAGCAGCTTATACTGGTACACACTCACAGCTTCTTGGGGACTTTTGACAAATGGTGTAACAAGAACACACAGTTCTTCACTTCTCCTTTGCTCTTTATTCACAGAGCTCAGGCATGTTTATATTTATGGTTGTGCATTATAGGCTTTAGTGATGCAAATTATCACGTATGAAAATATGGTCTGACAGTCACGCAAATGAGTGTTGTCTTTTTTTCAATACACAATGACAATTCTGAGAAACATCAAGAGGTTTTTCTTTCATAGCTCAGGAAACCTTTCTGTAATTTGATATATTGGAAAACATTCATTGTTTTTTTTATTATTTATCGGATTTTTTTAAATGATTTTTTTTTTAATTATTTATTTAAAAAATATATATATTTTTAAATGTATCGTACATTTATTAAATTTATTAAATTATTTTCTATGCTCATTTCCCCTATTTTACATTACGATTAGCTGTGCTGTCATCTAACAGTCAAAGTTCTTTAATCTTTAAAAACACTATTTCTGTACTGTGCATTATGATGGTATGATGCCCAAATGAACTTGTAGCATTAAAAATGATTGATTTTGTAGTGTTTTATTTTTTATTTATACCGACAAAACTGAATATTATACTTAACAAGAAGATTATTTTATCATATTGACCACAATTTTAATGTGTGCTAATGTTTTATTAAAGCCTCAGTTTTGTCTAAGATGTTTCTAAAAAAAAGTATTTCCTAAGGAGAAGATAAGTGAAATCACTGACTTTTTAATGTTTTAACAAATCTTTGCTATGTGTGACAATCTTCTGAAATTGAGATATAGCTCTCAATTTAATCTCAATATTGTCTGGTAGAACAACCATTATATTCTTATATACTATTCTATATACATATTAAAGAGATCAAACTTTTCTATGAGAGAAACACAGACAGCAGCTCTCGGTTTTCTTCCAGCACTGCTCTAGGGAGGTGCCACAGAACACGTTCCAGGCGTTCTTCTGTGTAGTAAATCCAACCACAGAGAGAAATCACATTCCAGTGTTAATTCATGGATTAATTTCGGTAAATTAAACGGTCTGTGAAACGTCAGAGCACAGCACATGCTTTAGAAACATCTGTTTATGACATCCTTGTTTAAGTCTTTCGTGTTCCCTTTGTCATGCAGCTGAAACGGTCACCTTGTCTTTGTTCATGTTATCCAGCAGAAATGTCTCTTAACATATCGTTAGACTTTAAGCATTTCTTAGCAAAACATGAGAGTGCCTCTCTGTGTACATTACACATGACAGAATTAAACTGTATATGAAAGTCAGCCAAAGCAGTTGAAGAAAGCTAAGTGACCGGCTGTGTTTATTATACTTTCTTATGTAGAAGTCCAGAGCCATGTAGTCAAGTCACCTTCATTTATATAGCGCTTTTACAACACGGATTGCTTCAAAGCAGCTTTACAGTGATGATAGGAAATTAATTTCATTTTTGAAGAAAAGTTTTTGATTAATTTCTGTTGTAAAAGCTGATTAGTTATTTAATTTGGTGCCATTTAAACAACACCATCCTCAATCAAAACAGAAAACCCCCAATGCGTTCTTGCGTTTGTAGCACACAAAACATGCACTGTAGGCTACTCAACTGTACAGCTGTTCACAACATGTACGTGTCATTATAGAAGTAACAGGAATTCATGTCGATGTTAACAGTTTAGTAGCCTACAGTTTGTAATTCTGAGAGAAATAGTATTCAATGAGAAAAAAAAATGTGCTGGGAATTGATTGGATGATAAAAATGTGTTACAGACAAGAAAATAGTTTGCTAAAGCAGCTATTGTTTGTTAACATTATATAATTGTTACTGGTATTCTGGCTTGCAGCAAATGATTGTCATAAGGGGAGTTGGGTTTCCAGTCTCACATTTTCTCATATTTTCTGACTTTTGAGATTAGTGACATGAGCAGAAAGGGAAAGTTAGGAAGTTTTAGAAGGAAATTCTTTATTTTTTATTAAATATTACTAAGACAGTATTTTTTTCTCTTTTGAATAATAACATGCTCTGATAAATCATTCATAATAAGACCAGGAGCATGCATTAAAAACTAAATAGAATACATTATTCTGCCCATATTTAGACCTTTCTGGTTGAAGAGACATCTGGAATAGTTTGTTTCTCAAAAGGCTTCCTATTTTCAGTCAGAAAATAAGACAATGTGAGACTGGAAACCCAACTCCCCTTATGACAATCAATTGCAGTGGTAACTGAGAAGCCAGAATACCAGTAACAATGAAAGAGCTGTGGGATCTCTTGAACAGGTAAATGACTGAGGTGTCCGTTCTCAAGCCAGAAAGAGAAAGAACAGGTCTGGAATGTAGCTTGACAGGCAACATATATGTTGATAAAGTTTCAGGACATCTGGACACAGTTTCATTGAGCAACTCTTTGAGGGATATTTTTCTTCATTCCTCTTTTTTTCACCATTCACTGGACATCTAGAGCCACAGAATGTCTTTTACTTGACTAAAAGATATTTTAGAGTACAATCAGTGTCTGGGATGGTTTTCCTTTAGAACTGTTTTATGTGCTTGTTCTAAATTCAAACCTACTCCATTTTCAGCATGATCAGTGTTATATAATAGACATATGTCTTTACCCTAATGGACAGAAATTGTTTTTACTAGCACAGTAATTAGCAGGTGGTCCGTGTTTTCCCTGCATTTGTCTGCCGCTCAGGAAAGGAAGCAGCCAAACATGTGTGTGTGTGTGTGTGTGTTGGCAGTGTCACATGGTGAAGGCATGTGTGTTTCCTCCCAGAGAGGCCTCCGCTGAGTGTATGTGTACGCATGTATATGAATGAACTTGTTGCACTGCAGCAGTTTCCAGGGTCACAGGGTGCAATGCTTTCAGAGCAGCACTGTATGTTTACAGTGCTCATGCACATACATTCAGAGACATACATTAACATACTCACCTACCCAGAGAGGCCTCTTAGGGAGGAAACCCAGTTCATTCCCTCTAAAAACCCACAGCTGTTTTGTGCAATTTTGTTCTTTGTGTTGTCCAGTTAAAGGAATATATTCTGGGTTCAGCACAAGTTGATCTCAAATCACTGCATTTGTTACATAATGTTGGTTAAAAAAATTTATTTTATGTTACACTTTTGCATTTAGACACTTACAATTGAAGTAAATGGGGCCAATTTTTGAGGTTTTAAAAGCAAAAAAGTGATGCTTAATTTTATTTAAGCAATTCTTTAGTTAAAACTTGTATTATTTGATCTGTAAAGTTGTTGTTGTTGTTGTGGTGTTTACAGTCCTGTTTACGGTTTTAGACGTAATCTTTTTTTTATTTTCAAACTGAAATCGCTATCACGCAGCGTTTACATCTTGTGATCATGCTATTGAAACAGTGAGTATTTAATGTGGAAATTAATTTTTGTGGTTATGCAAAAAATTAAGTCGGTTGAGCTTAACTTGTACAGAATGCTGAATATTCCTTTAAACCTACTTGTAGCGAGCACTTTCTAACATATCTAGTAAAGCCAAAAATAGAAGGATCAAACAAATGGATCAATACAATTCTCAAGTATGTGTAAATCTGTCCAATGATTTTCAACCTCTTTGAACTGATTTGAAACAACTCAAATCTAATTGAAATATGCATATTTTTCTGAAAATTCTTGGAGTAAAAATAATATAACTTTTATAAAAGATAAATTATATGAAAGTCTTGAGGCCAAAGAGAAAAAGAAAGGACAACTGCAGGGAAAATGGAGACATGAGAGAGAGACATTTAGACTGTAGTGAAATACAGAAACAGTCAGACTGTCAAAGGCTCTATTGTCTTTACTTTGCTCTGGGCTCAAGACATCCGCATAGTTGTACCTCTCTATGGGGCCTTTGCACAGCTCTGTGCGCATGCATGGGCGTCCTCTTACGCAGTATGGGTTACAGTGTAACTGTGTCAGTGTTTTCTCTAGGTAGAGTGTTTGTCTTACAGGCCGCTGGAGAGACCCTTTTGTTTAACTTGGTGAAGAGGATCATCCTCAAAGCGAAAGCCCAAAACAGTACTGTACGCTTACACTATGGTGTAGTCAGTGTGCTTGTGTGCGCGCAAATGTCATTATGTGTCTCTGCAAATTTGTTTAGTGTCTACGCTTCAAGGAAAAGCAAGTGGTGGCCCCGCTCAGTTATTACAGTTATTAGCTGTGTTTACATCCAAGTTGCAAAATTAATTTAGGTGAGAAGGAATGTTACAAAAACTGTTTGCAAATGACATTTCATGCCCCATGCTCGAGAGAACAAAATCATCACTTCTGTGGAAATTGGCTACCTCCTCAGAACTGTTTGCCAAACATTTTATGGACTGGCTTTGCCTCTAACATTTCTAAATAACCAGAAATAATTTCTTGTTGTAAAAATTATTCAGTTACACAAAGTTGTTGAGGCAAAGACACGTGACTTTTGTGATGCTTATTTAGGAATTTATTTGGCAAATGGGTTGTCGTCGTGGTCAATATGCATATCTTCTTACTGAAAAATACTTCAACCACCTGAAGCAAGCATATTTTATGTACTTTTGTAAATGCATTTAGGTATTTCCCAAAAATATTTTTAATGTAGTGTCCCTAAATTCACAAAAAGCATATGAAACCAGACTGTCGTATTTTTTTCTTTAGTTTCTTGCCCCAGCTTTTAAAAATGTGCTTATGCTAAATGTGGATTCTATAAAGAGTTTTTCAATGTTCATTGTTTCTCCCCAAAAGACCAAAAACTGCCTTATCGTATGAACAATATTGTATGAACTTGTTTTATTTGCATCTTGGTATTTTTAACATTTGGAAACATATAAACATATGGATGTTTTTTTTTCCCCATAGTTTCTTTAATTTATGGTAAATCTGGCTCCCGTGAAAAGTTTTTCTTTGTTTGTTGTTTCTCCTGAAAAACTGTCCCACACCTGCTTGCTTTCCTGTGAAGGACTTTTTTTTTTTGCTCACTGTAATAACTCTCAGCTCACAGTGACAAGGGCCACATAATCAATAGCTCTGAACCTGAAGACCTCAGATCCGTGGTCATAGTTCAGAATTCTGTGTAAGGGGAGTCTGTGAAACAATACTGCCCTCTTCTGGGAAGAGAGAAGAGAAAAGTCCAGAATAAGGCCAGCAACAGATCAGAGACACTGCTCTAAGAGGAATAGAAAGCTTTGCAGCAGATGTGCTCTTATAATAGCCCCCTAATGGAAGTGAAACACCAAACCAAAATAGTGAAATCCAAACAGGTTAAATCTTCAGGAAAGTAACACAATTGAGATCATCCCCACCCTCTTCTGCACACTTGCTTGATTTGTGGTCAATTTGATTGCCTCTTTTTAATCTGTCATTGAACTTTTGCTTTAGGAAACAAAAAAACTAAATGTAGCTCGTGAATTAGTCACAGTACAGCTGAATGACAGACTGACAGAAGAAACCGACATTCACAATTTGCACAGCGTCTCGGTCACAAAAAAAACACACACACACACACACATACACTTTACTCATGTGCATTGGTAGAAATGGAGCTGTCTGGTGCCATGGCAACCAATGCGGATATCCACCCTGATTCCCACCCCCTTCCTCATCAGAAAGAGGGAGAGAGAGCGATAGAACGTTAATTAAAATGGAAGCAGGGAATAATCGGAGAGCGTAGGGGGGCTGGTGGTGAGGGGATTGAGAGGAAAGCATAGCTTCTACAAGATAAAAGGTTAGACTTTGCCTACAATGCAAATAAAAAGGAAATGAGACAAATCCGGATTTCTGTTCTGTATGCCAGAAGTTGAATGAAGTTCGTGAAATGAAGTCCAACGCAATTACACAGGTTTTTCACAAATTTGACACATTGCCAAGTAATGAAAAACTGCAATTTACAAGTAAGGAAATGTATTACCTACGTTTATATATTTTTTTCTTTCTTTTAATATTCTTTCATTTTAATAACGATTGCCTTACCCACTTTTGCCTTGGCAAAAAAAAAAGTGTAAATATTTGTCATGCAATGAAGCACAAGGAAGACACACAGACACACACACACACACACACACACACACACACACACACACACACACACACACACACACACACACACACACACACACACACACAGGAAAAGCACCAACATGAGCTAAACAGGGTGTCAGGCTGGGGCATCTGAGGACAACGTGGGAGGGAGGAAAGCGGGGGGAGGGACTAAGGTAGATTTAGAACAGGAGAAAAGAATAATTCCAGAGTACACAGAGAAATAAATGAAGGGATCGAGAGAGATTGTGGCATAGTGAAAGATGGGGGGTAGAGTAAAGATTGTGACGTGCCTATGTCAGCCAAAGGCATTGAGTTCAGACATGATTCACAGTGACACTCCTGAGACGTGCATGTACTTTTTTTTTTTTTTATGGTTTGACTAATATTCTTTCACTAAAATTAGGTATTTTTTGTATGTCCCTTACAGATGAACCTGCAAATTCAACATGGAATTGAATATGTCCTACATAAGAGGTAAGAGCAATGTGACATTGCCTTTGATATGCATGGTCGCAGTACTGTAGTGAACCTGCAGGTGGCAGACTGTCACACCAGCTGTTGGAGCTGTCCTGTTCAACTGTCTTCAAAACATGACCCAGCAGAACAGTGTTATAAAAAGGGAGTGGTTGGTGGCATCGCCCCTCTGTAGTCACAACTCATGAGTCAACCAGATATCATCATCCTCATCATAATTTGGGTAAAAGAACAGCAGTTTTGTACAGCAGGAGTCCACTGTGTGATCCTATAGTTGGAAAGGTATTCCACATTCTACATTCTCTCTTTTACGTGTACTGTCAACCTTCTTAAAGACTATGTGGACAGAATGAACGTGCATTCAATCACTGTACATAATTAGCTAAATATTATAGTAGTTTTTTTCCACCTGAGAGTTAAAAATAGAATTTTTGTTAGTTACATTGTAAGATAGTTACAGAACACAAAATGTCACAAAATGCATTGTGACAATATATATTGTAACAACTGACTGTCAAGATTTTTATTATCCCACAAAGTTGTGATTGCAAGATATAAAGTCAAATTACGTCACATAGCTAGAGTCACATTGCAGTAAAGTTGCTTGCATTAGTGAGAAACACAAAATATAGCATGTCATATTGTGAGATATGAAGTCACTAAATATAATGTTGGAATTATGAGAGTCACAGTTGCGACATTGATTTTAAAAAATCACAACTGGGAGAAATAAAAATACGTTTTGAATTACAAAATTGGAATTATGAGAAACAAAGTTGCAACTGTACATTTCTCAGTCAAATTGTGAAAAATAAAGTTGCTATTACAACTGTGAGATATAAAGTCACAGTTTGGGATAAATATTTATGAGAAACTGCATTTATGAGAAACAGTTGCAATTGTGAGATGTAGCAAAAGTGAGAAATAAAGTTACAGTTGTAAAATTTACAGTCTCATTTTGAAATAAAAAGTTGGAATTGTGAGAAATAAGTTGCAATTTACTCTGAGACGGAATCTTGGTAAACCTGCAAAAGTATTTGCTTTCTGAAACAACAGTAATCGTGTCAGGATTCTGCACATCTGTGCATGAAGCAAGAGAAAGAAAACATGACTCAGCAGTCTCCTGGCACCTTCTTGGGGCCAATTTTTGTTGTGGGATAGCTGCCCATGGATGTGCCCGATCAAATAAACCTTAATCTCTAAAGGCCTCCAGGCCTAACAGGCTGGTCCGGCTCCATCTAGTCCTATCCAGGCAGGCCGCCAGTCTGCCTGGGCCTCGCTTGCAAAGTCATGCCCACTGCGCCCTCCCTGCAGCGGGTACTGGACTGAGGGGAATGACCTCCGCCCCTCCCTCTTTCTCTTGCCCAGGCCTGTTTCGAGATAGCCAATGGTATAACCAACTCGGACAAAGTTAAAGTGGTTCGAGACAAGCTTTCATCCAATCAGAGCACACTGCAGTAGAGCAAGCAGGTGGGTGGGGGTGGAAAGGAGAGAGACAAGGCGCAAGACAAAGGAAACGGAAGATGGAGGGATTGACTTGGCACAAGGGAGAAGAATAGAAATCGAGATAGATGGAGGAGAAAAGAACATGTTGTTTGTCGGAGAGGAAGCTACGAGTATCGACTGTTGCTCCACTTATTGATCGTTCTCAAATGCTGTTTGTCCAGCACAGTCACAGAGACATTTATCTTCACATGTACACACCCAGACGTTGTGCAGATTTTGAAACATCTGCACAATTTTTGTAACAACCGTAACTGCCAGTGTTCTTTGAATAGTAACACCCACATTGTGAATTCTGGACCTCAGGGCAGGAGATAGACACACTCCATGCGTCTTCCTGCAAAGATTCGCCAAGTTCACTCACCAGTGAGAAATTGGTTAGTGTAGCAGACTGACTCCTCCGCCTCATATCGCTCATCCTTTTCCAGCCATCAATAGATGGATGACCCAGGCAGACCAGAGGTGATGGAGGAATGGGCAGAGAGCAGAGCTCCCACACACTGAGAGTCTATCTATACTTCTGTCTGTTTCAATAGATGAAGGGAAGAGAGTTGATTGAATGAGTTCAGCTGCATTGCTTTGCTTTTTGCTTCAAGACTGAAGAATCCTTCTATCTCTCCATCTTCCTTCCTCCTTCCACTTCCTGACCTCTGTTTGTCTCCTCAAGAGTCCTCTCAGACACCACATACACACAACACATACAGGAGCACTGACTTAAAATACATAAGCGTCCAGTGGGGCAACATTATCTAAAGAAAAAGGTCAGGTAAATTGGTTTTTCACAGATAAACTTTATTAAAAATGACAGGGCAAATTACACTCTCGGGAAAACAAAGTTGAAAATTTAACCTTTAGCTTGTCACTGGGGAAGTACCCTCAAGGGTTTGTACCCTATCTACACCTGGGGCATATTGGTACCTTATGATAATAAAGTATCTTTTTGAGCGTGACAAGCTGTTGCACCCCTAAAGGTAAATTGTTTTTTTTGTTTTTTTTTTATTGCTTTCCTATTATTTTTTAACTAACTCTAGGGTCCTCTGAGAAACGCAATCTTGCCCGAATAGAATAGAATTTTCGTAACACTTTACAATAAGGTTCATTAGTTAACTACATTAGTTAACATGACCTAATAATGAACTGCACTTTTAAAGCATTTGTTTATCTTTGTTAATGTTAATTTCAACATTTACTAATGCATTATTAAAATCTTGCTAAAATTAGTTAATGCACTGTGAACTAATATGAACAGCTGGATTTTTATGAAATAACATTAACAAAGATTAACTAATGCTGAACAGAGGAGTTGTTCATGGTTAGTTCATGTTAACTAATGCATTAACTAATGTTTAACTAATACAACAGTTCTGTTTATTGTCTCCATTTGGAGAAATTAGTTTTGAGTGAGAGAACTGCTGTAACATTAACCAACAAAACATGCATAGTACAGACTAGACGTCTTCACATGTCCAAAAATTTGTACCCGGACCTGGAGAGACCCGCAAATGTGCTACACGGATCTGACCCGGACCCGTCTATTATTTGAAATGTTGGGCCCGGACCCGAGCAGAACCAAGAAATTCCATAAAAGTACTTCCCGGAACTGACGCAGAGCCATCTATTATTTGAAAGCTGGGCCCATGCAGACACAGACCCGAACAGACCCGATCATATTCCACAGCAAACTGTTATTAACAAAGTCAATAAATAAGTTGCAGAAATGTGTTTTACTACCCAACTCTTTGTCTTGCCTCTAGTTAGCAGTCTTTGTACCTGTCTGTGGTTCATGCAATCCTCCTTGACAAGAACGTTCCCTCCATTTTATTCCTCTCTTGCCGAGCATGCTTAATCCACTCATTATTCCAGCGTCAAAAGTCCACCTGCTATCACGGTGACGGATGATAAATGCAAGTTTTGCATTTTGTTGATTTCTGTTTGCCCTTTTGAAATGTAATAACGTTTTCTCGTTCATGGCAGCGGACGGTAGCATTACTTATTTAAAATCATCTCTGAGCCGAGTCTGACTAGAAATATAAAGATAACAAAACGGTTAATTCATAATATTATTCTTGAGGCTGCACATCCGCGACGCGTTAGGCTATATTCCAGGTCGCTCCAGCTATGCTTTTTAATGCAATTTGAGCATCATAGAAAACATTCATGCTTTGTTGATGATTTGAAATCTGTTAAATGTGTGTACACTGTGCAACGCTGGAAGCAGTTTGAGATTTGAAGTTTGTTTGCATTTACTGCTGTACACATAGAAACAGGAAAACTCATGAACTCTGCCCGCTCTTCTTCTGACGGCTGGGCACGCTTGTTTTTTTCACCTTATTTCCTGGCTCACACTTTTCTCATTCTAATTGTACAAGTTGCATGTTACAAAACACAGACAGCGCTGTCTGATCACGGCCGAGTGTCCAATCGACTCCAATCGTATTACACACAACGTTAAACAGATCCGGGACCCGAAGTAATAGATTGGGACCCGACCCGGAACTGGCTGACCATTTAAAATATAGACCCGAACTCGTACGGGTCCCGGGTCCCGGGTCAGGCCTCGTGTCCTCGAGTCTCGGGTCCTCCATGAAGACCTCTAGTACAGACATTAACAAATCATCACACTTATAAAAACTTGCTCATTGATAAATTTGACTAACAGATGAGCAAATGAGTATTCATATTGATTGTACCTGCATAAGCACTCTGTGTCTCCTACCAGAGTTCATCAGCATATACTCAGAATACAACATGAGTCCTGCTGATTCTTGACTGCTCAAAAATATCTTGTAAGATGCTGAGTGTGGGTATTTCCTCAATCTTACCTGCCACTTCAGACTGCGACTAAAACGGTCGACCAAAAATATTAATTTGCGAGTGATATTTTTGCTGAGATCGCCACTGGAGACAATATAAATTGACATGTCATGATTAAAAATTGCGTGCCTTTTTACCTGCATGTTGTGATGACTAGCCCATCACATCTTTTGTTGTGTTGACGTAATAAAATGAGACAACGTGCAGCAAAGTTGCAGTGGGAAAAACGCACTGAGGTTGAGTGCCAAAATACGCACGGGCATGGTTTTCCACGTCAGAAACGCATGTCAAAACGAAAAATATCAGGCTTTTTCAAAGCCCTCATCTCTATTGAGCAACAACGCTGACGGCTGTGCCAGCATAAAAGGGAAACAAAGAAGTCAATAAATGAATATCCAAGTACTGTAAAAGGTGCAAGGGAGTGTCTATTTCATGCACACCACTTGGTTAAACTACAACAGATAAACGTCAGCTGTGTGAAAGCAAACTAATTGTTTACCATTCTTGTTTTTAATTGATACTGGTATGGATTCTTATTCTCAATATCTTTTAATCACTGTTTTCTGTTACTGCCTGAACTTCACATTATTTGTAGAGCAGCCATCCATAATCGCAGATTTGTACTTAACTGACACCTTAATATGTCCCTTTTAATATGATTGTTAATTTTAGTAAGCAATTAACAAACTTTCAGCTCTCAAATTCTGTCAATTGTATCACGAAATACAAGGAATGAATGTTGCTTTTATAAATCAGCTTGTGAACGATAATTTCACATAATGCCAAATTTACCTCAGAAAAGCTATTCAACGCTCATAAACTCATGTCAGCTAGAAAAATTACTACAGAAAGGGGCATTTTGCTAAATATATGCACTATATCAATAATCTTTATATTTTTTCTTAACCTGATGTCTACATGAGAAAAAATGGAAGGAGCTACAAATAATACAATTCAACATCGCCCATATAACTGCATGTGAAGAGCTGCCTTTCACCACATTTACCTCCTCAGATATTACTAATGAAGAAAAATAGATTGGGTGTGTGCAGGACATACAACAATCTTTTAAGATTGAACACTGGTCTAGGAAGTCTGCTTTGTATTTTCTACTGCACAAGAGGCGTGATGATCAACGAGCATAATTCAAATGACACTGTAAGCAATTGGATACTCAACCAATCACACCACAAGAGGCATGATCAACAGGCATCGATCCATCGCTTCTCTATCCGCAATTGTGTTAAACCCGCCGATAGCGCGCCAGGTGGATAAGCCAGTCTGTGATTAGTTCCCTCAAATGTGTAACAGAAGCAGGATAAATTAACGTACAGGTTTCCAGCCTGAGCTGCAGGGCGAAATCCTACTAGACTAGGTTTACCCAGTGGAGGCCAAACTATACTCATTGGCCAAGTGACATTATTATGGTCTGTGACACTGGTTCAGATTCTGTGTAAAGAACAGTTATTTGTGACTATGTAGTTCTCAAGTTGGAAAAGAAATTCAGTTCCTACTTTAAGTGAATCTTAGTTCCCAGGACTTTAATCCACTTTAATAATGGTAAAACGTTGGTATAGACCAGGAGTTCTCAACTGGTTTGGACATGGGACCCACATTTTCCCATTTTAAGTCGGGACCCACTTTTATCAGCTTCAAAAGGGGGCAAGGCCAAAATAACAAACATAAAGCTCCTATATCAACTAACTATGTTACAAAAAAAATAAAACAAAATACAACAGGCTAAGCTAACTCCCTATCTAACATGACCAGGAGAAAAGAGGTAATGCAAAACAAAATGGCACCCACCTTCCTACTAACCCCAACAAAGAAAAATAAAGACATTAAATAATAAAGCTTAATCAGTATTTAACCTGAGACAGCTCAAGTTAACAATCACTACTTTCTTTGAAGTCTCAATCATAGATGTAAACAATGAGACAGAGGACAGAGGTTCTACTTCAATAATCTCAACACAATTGAGATAAAGATACACCAATTACTCAAACTAAAAGCTTGTCGATAACAACCACCAGTCTGGGGATGAAGATGAGACCTTAGCCATTGCATACCATCGAGCCACCACCAACACTGCTCTGTAGGTAGCTGCAGTTTAAATACGCTCTCTTCTCTCCCATCATCCAATTACAGCAAAGCTTTAATTAGTGACATCATGTGGAGATACTGGTTCTGCAGGGAGAGAGCGACAGGGAGAGAAACAAACAAAGCATAGCTTGGCCCAACAACAGAACCTTACGTATCTGGACATTAACAGTAACAACTACTCAACCCAGCCCATGTAGCTTTGATGTTGGGAGTCAGGCTGTTGTGTCGCCTAATTTGCACGAATCAAGGAGGTCATTTTCCAACTGAATTAAATGTTTTTTATTTCCATAAAAAAGCTAAATGACAGTGGAGGATGTAATGTAAACTTAGCAGTGGTATATTGAAGAGTTCAGATGCAAAAGCCTCTAAAAGCCACTTCGGTCAAAAATGAGATAACGATACTGAGTGAATACTCTCTGCATATAGTATAAGTTCATAAAATACTTTCACTTCAAACCCACTAAATCCCAGCCTCAGCCCATTCAGAAGTACCAGTACTTAGGTAGAAACCTATACATAGGAGCCTGACAAAAATGCTTATTTTAAAGATAAACGTCTGAAGTCTTCATACAAACATTTTGGGGTTATGGAAACTACAGTTACCATGGTGAATACACAATACTAACATGAACTGTTAATGAAACATCGAAACTGCTCCTGATAAATAGATTGAACCTCATATCTGCATTCCTTACACGCGTTGTATCAGTTACATGATTTATTGGTACTTTACTTTTATTTTATGATGTACTAATGGACAACGTAACATTTCATGTTCATAGTTTCTCTTGCGCTTTATATATGAAGTGATAAGCAGCGTGCCCCCAAATTTGCGCATTCAATTGAAGAGTATGTTCTACGAGCACAGTATATGGATTTTTTAGAATCACATGCTCTAATTGGATTGGATGGGTCTATGCAATTTCCTCGCGTCAGGATGCACAGATTTTTATCAGGTTTGTCAGGAATCAAAGTCGTCGTATTTACAAGGTACTGGGCTTTTATCATGAGAACTTTGTAAAATCCAAAGTCTTTTTCAATCAAACCTTGAGGTTTTTGGCATCTTACATTTTTCAAAGATATTTATAGTTTGGTTCGTCTACTACTTGGTATCACCAAATTGTAAAAAACACAGATCAAGCATAACATTATGTATTATTGTCACATACCTGTCCTGTCCTGTCCTGTGTAGCACTTGTGGTGGTTTGTTATTTTCCGTCCTAGTCTAGTTCCCACCCTCCTTGTTATCTTGTCATTGGTTTAATTTGCCCCACCTGTGTTCCCTAATCACCTGCCTCATTTGTCCCCTTTAAATAGTTCCCTTGTGTTCTCAGTCCTTGTGGTTACGTTGTGATGTCTAACGTCTCCTGTTCCCTGTGTTCCCGGTTTGAGTATGTTAGTTGATTTTGTTATTTCTTAGTTGTATGTTTCCCCCCTCGTGGGTTTATGTTTGTATTTATGTTTATTTTATATTAAATTTCATTCCTTTGCGCACTTGAGTCCTCACTTTAGTTTTCTTTAAGTTTCACGTCACATAACGTAACCACCATGTCAAGGTGCGGTGACGGTGGACTCTATTCCGGGGATTCCTGTTCCGGGGGTCCATGTTCCAGAGGTCTCTAAGCGGAGGAGGAGAAGGAAGGCTCCCTCCGTGACGACTCCGGTAGTCTCAGCTCCGGTGGTCTCAGTTCCAGGGGATCCTGTTCCGGTGGACCGAGTGCCGGTGGGCCGTGTTCCGGGGGACCTTGCTCTGACAGCGCCGCCCAGATGCCATGCTCTGACCGGGCCACCCAGACGCCCTGCTCTGACCGCGCCGCCCAGACGCCCTGCTCTGACCGCGCCGCCCAGACGCCCTGCTCTGACCGCGCCGCCCAGACGCCCTGCTCTGACCGCGCCGCCCAGACGCCCTGCTCTAACCACGCCGCCCAGACGCCCTGCTCTCACCGTGCCGCCGGCTGCCCTGGCGTCCTGAACTCCGCGGGCCGCCCTGGCCGCCTGAACTCCGCGGGCCGCACTGGTATGTTAGTTGATTTTGTTATTTCTTAGTTGTATGTTTCCCCCCTCGTGGGTTTTTGTTTGTATTTATGTTTATTTTATATTAAATTTCATTCCTTTGCGCACTTGAGTCCTCACTTTAGTTTTCTTTAAGTTTCACGTCACAATATTGTCTTGGTCCCCCTTTTGCTGCCAAAACAGCCCTGATCCGTCGATGCATGGACTCCACTAGACCCCTGAAGGTGTGTTGTGGTATCTGGCACCAAGTTGTTAGCAGCAGATCCTTTAAGTCTTGTCATTTGTGAGGTGGGGCCTTCATGGATCGGACTTGTTTATTCAGCACATCCCACAGATGCTCAATTGGATTGAAATCTGGGGAATTTGGAGGCTAAGTCAACACCTCATACTCATTGTTGTGCTCCTCAATCCATTCCTGAACAATTTTTGCTTTATGGCAAGGTGCATTATCCTGCTGAAAGAGACCACAGCCACCAGGAAATACAGTTTCCATGAAAGGGTGTATGGTCTGCATCAATTCTTATGGATGGCGCATGCTCTGCTGCGACAGCATGGTCTGTACTTTGTTTGACGCTGTTTGATTTAGTTTTTGTCTTTTTTTTTCATGTTAAGTTATACTCGGCTGGATGAACAATGATTCCTCGTTACAAAGCGATTACTATTATTGCCCTAATCTTAACGCATGGCTGATCTGCAGGAACCACGCATACCTGACAGACACCGGCAACAGGTTAATCACAGTCCTGATGTGCTTTTATTACATCGGTCCTCGTTGCTGTGTAACATCAAGCCTAATGGGGTCTTACCACCGGAGCTTCGGCCAAGGAAAAGAGGAAGACGTGGGGGTATTCGCAGCAGAATTAGGAAACCTCCTCTTCCCTCTATTATACTATCAAACGTACGCTCACTTCACAATTAAATGGATTTGTTACATGCCAGGTGTCGACTGGAAAGGGCCTTCAGGGATATTTGTATCATCGCCCTGTCAGAAACATGGCTAGACTAGTCAGTCTTGGATGCTGAAGTCAGTCTGGACAATTTTACAATAATCAGGGCAGACAGCACCGAGCAATCAGAGAAGACGCGTGGTGGGGTATGCTTGTACATTAACAACAGGTGGTGTAATCACATCAAAGTACACCCGTCATGCACAGCCAATCTGGAGATACTAACTGTGTCCCTTCGTCCCTACTATTTGCCAGGGGAATTCCCTGTTGTTGTGGTTAGCTGTGTCTACGTTGCCCCCAGCGCTAACATCAATAAAGCAGCTGAGCTTATAGCCAGGGATGATAACGATAAGCTAGCGAGGTATCCCGGCGCTCCGCTGTTTAATCTGGGGGACTTTCACAACTAAAAAGTGGACTGTGTTTTGCCGTCATTCCAACAGTATGTGGACATTCCCACTAGGCGGGCAAACATCTTGGATATGTGTAATGGCAATGTAACCAATACATTTCGTACCTGTTCCTATCCACCCTGATCATAACATTATCTCCCTACTCCCGCTGTACAGACAACGACTAAAACAACAGAGTCCACAATACTACAGTGCCCCACAGTGGTCTGGGGATGCCATCACCCACTTACAGGGTTCATTGGCTTGTACAGATTGGGACATCTTTGATGGGAATCTGAATTAATTTTTACTGTTATTGTTACTGTAAAATATCCCGGTCTACTGTCTCAAAAGTATCCCGGTCAAACAGTAGGGAAATATCCTAACCCCCAAATAAAACAATGTCTTAAAGAAAAACATAAAGCGTTCAGAGAGAAGAATTGGGTTAGCCTGAAATTGGCAAACCGCAATATTAAGAATGAGGTATTCAGGGCAAAACTGAAATACAAGGACAGACTTGAAAATTTATTTTCCAATATGAACTCAAAACAAGCGTTTCAGAAAGTACGGACACTAACAGGATGTGAATTCAGAAATACTGCAATGGATTCAGCACTATTTGTAAAAGAACTCAATTTATTCTATGCTTGTTTTGACAAGCAGGATTTTTCAACTGATTGTGAAAAGTTTTTGAGAGCTCTTCCTCCTCCAGACCCTGAGGAATCACCACCCTTCAATGTGGAAGATGTAAGATGTCAGCTCAGAAGATGCAAGCTGGGCAAGGCCCCGGGTCCCGACGGCATCTCGGCACAGGTGCTGAAGAATTGTGCTCAAAAGTTCTCATCTATTTTTTACTTACTTTTCAGTGAGGTTTACTTTACTGCCACCATACCTTCCATATGGAAAATGTCCATTATAATCCCTGTGCCCAAAAGGCCATGGCCCCTGGAGCTTAATCACTACCGACCTGTTGCCCTTACATCTATAATTGTGAAATGCCTGGAGAAGCTGTTGCTGAAAACCATCTTGACAGCTGTTAATCCACATCTGGACCCCGTCCAATTTGCCTATAAGGCTAAAAAGGGCACAGTGGACATTGTAGCCTGCCTGCTACATCTCCTCCTTCAGCACCTGGATTCCCTAGGCAATTTTGCTCGGATACTCTTTGTGGACTTCAGCTCTGCTTTTAATTCCATCCAAAGCCATCTGATGATTCAGAAGCTGTATGACCTCAATATCCCCATTCGGATGATTCATCTTATACACAATTTTCTTAGCAACAGGCAGCAGGTAGTACGGATGGGCTCAATCACATCATCTCCTCTCATCGTCAATACTGGCGCACCGCAGTGTGTTAAGTCCTTTTTTATACACACTTTACACAAACGACAACATCAGCCCATCTTCCAGCATAAAATACTTAAAATATTCTGACGATACAGCTATTCTTGCTTTGCTCAAAGATAACAACTCTGTTATGGAGTATTATACCACTGTCATGAACTTTGCGTAGTGGTGTGAGGATAACCACCTGAATCTTAATGTGAGCAAGACAAAGGAGCTGATATTCAGTCCCCCCTCACTTCAGCATCTTATTGTTATTCAAAATCAAACAGTTTAAATAGTGGACAGTTTCAAATATCTGGGAGTAACATTGGACGATACTTTTACTTTTGACCAGCGTACTATGGACATTCAGAAAAAAAGTCACCAAAGGATGTCAGTCATTCGTAAACTTAAGGGACTTAACGTTGCAACTCGATTATTATTGCTACTTTATCAAAGCATTATTCAGCCAATTTTATTGTATTGTTCTATCTGTTTCTTTAATATGCTTTCTGTTAAAAACCGGACCAAACTCACAAAGGTGTCCAATATTGCTGCGAAAGTTATAGGTCTTCCAACACTTAACCTCACAGAACTTAACAACAGAGCTATCACACGCATTGCAATTTCAATAGAACAGGACTCTACACATCCCCTTAATGAGTATCTATCCCTACTGCCCTCAGGGAGCAGGTATAGGGCTCTGAGGAGCAAGAGGGCTCGCTTTGGAAGAAGTCTGATTCCTTCAGCCATCACATGTATTAACAACAGACATCACTGAGTGTTATCTTGACTTTTTAATTTTATTTTTATGTATCATGTTGGTTATGTTGTGTGTGTTAAACAAGTGCATTACTGTGGAAAAGAATTTACCCTTTGGGGACAATAAAGCTTGAAGAAGAAGGTGGTAAAAGTGTCAAAGTGACATCCACATGGATGGCAGGACCCAAGGTTTCCTAGCAGAACATTGCCCAAAGCATCACACTGCCTCTGTCGGCTTGCCTTCTTCCCATAGTGCATCCTGACGCCATGTGTTCCCCATCTAAGCGATGCACACGCACCGGCCATCCATGTGATTCATCAGACTGGGATTACCCCACAAGAACTGCAATTTTGGAGATGCTCTGACCCAGTCATCTAGCCATCACAATTTGGCCCTTGTCAAACTCACTCAAATCCTTACGCTTGCCCATTTTTTCCTGCTTCTAACACATCAACGTTAAGGACAAAATGTTCACTTGCTGCCTAATATATCAAACCAACTAACAGGTGCCATGAAGAAGAGATAATCAGTGTTGTTCACTTAACCTGTCAGTGGTCATAATGTTATGCCTGATCGGTCGGTGTATAGTTACAATATTTGTCTGGTTGATCTAAAAAATGTTGTGTCTTACTAAATTTAGTAGGATTGTTTCCATCATAGGTTTAGGAGATGTTTTGAGTTGTGTTGGTATAAAGAACATGCATAAACACACACATCCTGACAAATGCAATATTTTTGTGAATGTAACTGTTTATCATTCTTTTATTAATTAAACGTTTGTTTTGGTTCAGCGCCACTCATTAGGTCAGTGTTGGGATGCTATTGGAAATAGTAGCTTGCCAAGTTATCATAATTTATAGTTGTCTCAAGGTTACAAATAAGATCAGTGTTTCTCAGCTTTTTTGCCTTGAATATTCATATTGGACCCTCATATTGGCTAAGATATTTCCTGCTGTTTCTGCTGTAATTATGGGAGTGTTGATTTATTAATTTAACCACGGTCATTTTCTGATTCCAGAGGGTTCTGATTTTGTATGTTCTTCAATAAAAGCAATAGTTATTGAGGGGGAAAATTTATGTTTGTATTTAACCCCTAGGAGTCTGAGCTGTTTTGGGGCCCTTTAGAAGTTTTGACATGCTCTTACATTTGTGCTTTTTTCAGTTGCTTATAACACATTAATGGCAAAAGTGTAATTACACTGTATTCAGCACAAACTGGGCTACCATAATATATGAGCAACATGTATGTACATACTTGTATTTTTGAGAGAAAAATGTTTATGCATGATTTTTGAAAAAACTAAAAAAAGTGTTTTAAAATGAAGGCCTCAAAACATACAATAGATATGTGTTCACAAGACTTTTGACTCGTGTGTATTTGCCTAGAGTTTTTGCTGATGTGAGAATCATTGAGCCTACTCCTTCACATAAAATGATACACTGATTTAAAATTTGTAAGACATTTTTTCTTCAAAAAGCCAGTATGCGATTGAGGTGTGATATCTAATGAATAATGATGAGATAACACCTGAGATAACAAAAGACCGCATAATGACCTGCATAATGAATGAGCTTTATACCTGACTGAGAGAGCAAAAAAATGCTCTTCTTATTTAGTTGAAATTGTACATATCTAGTAAATGCATCTTGATTTAAGAATGTTTAAATATTTAGACTAGAAACAAGACAAAAATGACTAAGACCATAAAAAACTTTTTTTGTAAAATGTTTTGCTTTATGCTAAAAAAAGTAATAATTAAAATTAAGATACAATTTATACAAAACAAAATACACTTTAAAGAAAGCAATTAACTTTCTACAAAACAAAAAAATTAACTTTCTACAAAACAAAACTCAGAATAATTTATTTAGAATGTAGTCAACAAAGGCCCATTATATTTTAAATGATCAAAAGATTTGACTACACTTAAAAAATGCCCTTCTTATTTAGTTGAAAATTGTACTCATCTAGTTTATGCATCTTGATTTAAGAATGTTTAAATATTTAGGCTAGAAACAAGACAAAAATGACTAAGAGGAGCATTTGTTTCTATTTTTTATGTTTTTAAAAGTAGTCTCATGCTAAATAAATTATAAATATATATTATAAATAATTAAAATTAAGATACAATTTATACAAAACTAAATTCACTTTAAAGAAAGCAATTCTCTTTCTGCAAAACAAAATTCCGAATAATTTCTGACAAACTTTGATATTTCATTAAAAAAATACCATTAGGCTATAATATTTAAACATCAATATGAAGCTAAATACGTTTGACTGGTATTTATAGCATCTGAGCAGACATTTGTGATTAAAATCTTTATTGCTGTGACACTAGGCTCTTTTACAATAAACACGTTATAATCTGTCCAAAACAAGCCAAATAAATCTTGTCTAAACAGTCTTGCGTGTATGACATTTAATGTTGCAACAGGATTCATATTTAAACGGTCTTTTTGCATTTAATATTCACAGATGCTAACAGAATAAACTGGCCTTACAATCAGCGGGGGAATCCTTTGCTCTTAGAAATAAACAGCTTTTCATGTGGTGAATATATCCAGGATTATTTCTCAATGCGTCTCAAAACAATGTAGCTGAAGTCACATTACAGCGCTTCACAGATGTGTTTGTATGAGTTGATGTGTGGGCGTTGACTAGGGCTGCAACAGACAATTATTTTAATAATCGATTAATGTAACGATTATTAGGACGATTAATTGACTAATTGTCGATTATTGTCGTTGGCATCGACGACTAAGCAGTAAATTTTGAATGATTATTCAGCTTTTTCAATTAGTTAAAACATTGAGTTATACATTATTCTAACTATAATATATAAAAAAGAAAGTCACTTCAGCTTTTGAAATGGTTGTTTTAATTAACTTTACATTTATGCATTTAGCAGACGCTTTTATCCAAAGCGACTTACAACTGAGGAGTACAGGAAGCAGTCCATCATGAGGAGGCAGCAAAACGCAGAAAGTGCTTGAAGTACTAAGTTTTGGACATCGCACAGGCATCACACACTAGGGCTGTCGTTTGAATTCTTTCAGTGATTCTGCAATTCGGATGGAGGTGGGAAGATCGTTCCACCAGCAGGGAACGGTGAATGTGAATGTTCTGGAGAGGGATTTTCTGCCTCTCTTTGATGGTACCACAAGCCGTTGCTCCTTAGCTGAGCGAAGGCTTCTGGTGGGGGTGTAGACTTGTAGGAGCGAGTCAAATATGCAGGAGCGGAGCTCGTGGTGGATCTGTAAGCGAGCGTAAGTGCCTTGAACTTGATGCGAGCAGCAAGTGGTAGCCAGTGCAGAGAGATGAAGAGTGGTGTGACGTGGGCCCTTTTGGGTTCGTTGAAGATAAGACGTGCTGCTGCATTCTGGATCATTTGGAGCTTTTTGATCGCACATAATGGAAGTCCAGCCAAATGCGCATTGCAGTAGTCAAGCCTAGAAATGACCAGGGCCTGGACGAGAAGTTGTGTTGCATGCTCTGTTAGAAAAGGTCTGATCTTCCTGATGTTGTGGCGCGCAAACCTGCATGAGCGAGCTGTCTTTGAAATGTGGTCTTTGAAGGACAACTGGGCATCAAAGATTACGCCAAGGTTTCTGACCGACCCTGAAGGGGTGATCCGAGAAGAACCTAGCTGGATGGTGACGTCATGTTGTATTGTGGGATTTGCCGGGAAGACGAGCAGTTCAGTCTTTGCCAGGTTGAGCTGCAGGTGATGTTTTTTCATCCATGCCGAGATGTCTGCCAGACAGCTGGAGATTTATGCAGCTACTGTGGGGTCGTCTGGTTGGAATGAAAGGTAGAGCTGAGTATCATCCGCATAGCAGTGGTATGAGAGGCCATGTGCCTGTATGATGAGTCCTAATGATGCAGTGTAAATGGAGAAGAGCAGAGGTCCAAGCACTGAACCCTGAGGAACCCCTGTGGTCAGCTGATGTGCTTTGGATACCTCCCCTCTCCAGGCAACCTTGAAAGACCTACCTGTGATGTAGGACTCAAACCAGTGGAGTGGAATCCCTGTGATGCCCAGTGATGAAAGGGTGGACAGAAGAATCTGATGATTGACTTTGAGCCAAGTTCTCAGAACTCATATCACACACAAATGCTCTCTAATCATTGTTTAAATATTCTGTTCGCTTTCAATTCTAAAAATAAATAATAATAAAGAAAAATTAGCTGCATTACAGACAATAAAAATAGATGTTTGAATGTAAACATCTCTTGGCAGCAGTATTAAGAGCTTCATTTGTAAAACAATAATAGGCCCACTGCTTTTCTTAGAACTGAAACAGAAAAAGAGGACATTTACTTCAGGACACAAAGAATGGTAAAAATATTAATCTGCAAATGACATTGCAGACAAAATGACAATATTAATCTCTTACATGACAATTGAGCTGACAGATTCTCATTCACCTTTTAATTAACAATATGAAAAAGTAACTGACATGATATTCTTCCTAACAAAATACAGGCAAGTGATGAGACTATAATACCTAATAGTGTTATAATAATAAAAACAGTCCTGACTCCAAGCTCGATCAAACTTTATTCTATGCTAAATAAATCATCACATTACTGTAATTATATTATTATTGTTAATAGAATTACATTTATTAGTAGTATTGCATTCTCTAATAAAGAGATTTACCGCTAGTTAGTTGTTTCCTCTTTAAGTGTTCCAACATGCACATTGTGCTCCCGTGAAAAGTTTCGCTTTGCATGTCTCAGTCAGCTCCCTAGTTCAGTAGTCAGGGCACTGATCAGGACAAAAATCAATGGGCTAACTCCCTGATCAGTGCCCTGACTACTGAACTAGGGAGCTGATTGAGACGCAGCCTTAGTTTGAAGTTTTGTGAAACTTTCCCACATCTTGCTAGTTCAGATTTGTTTGCACTCATTCGCGCTGTTTTATTCTACCGCAACATTTGTAAGGGCTGCATTACACTCTAGCGCTACAGCGCCGTAGTGGTCAAATCTATATTGCAGGCCCTTACATTAGGTCACATGAGATCAAACAGCTACTCTACAAAGATATTTGTTGACAATGTCGACTAATCGTTTCAGCCCTAGCGTTGACTCAGTATTTGAATCTCAATAGAACGCGTAATCCATGGGCGTGGTCGCATTAACGGATAATGAAGTAGCTCGCGGGTGACTGACATCTATCGCTTTTCAACCAGATTACATAAACACAGCATATTTGTTTTCGATTTGGTTTACATTGTTTAAAACATTAAACAATGACATTTCAGCGTTTCTTTAGACATTTGTCTCATGTTTGTGAGACAAGTTTTCACTAAGCTAGAGGTCCTTTTCTGAAGACTATCTGAATGAATGTCTTTGAGAGAGAGGCTGCTGATCGCGCATCATGTTTGTTGTCTTTATTTTGCAAAAAGCAAAACCTTTTGTTTTTATTGTGACTGTACACAAAAAATTAGAAACTTAATAGATTATAATGATGTATAACACTTGCCTGAATGATACAAAACGACAGAGTTATTTGAGTCTCTTGGGCACTGATAAGAAAAAAAGAGAGGCGTTCGTGCCGGCGCGACCGCCGACTCGAGGGTTCGAGGGGGTTAATAAATATAATATATATATATACACTCACCTAAAGGATTATTAGGAACACCTGTTCAATTTCTCATTAATGCAATTATCTAATCAACCAATCACATGGCAGTTGCTTCAATGCATTTAGGGGTGTGGTCCTGGTCAAGACAATCTCCTGAACTCCAAACTGAATGTGAGAATGGGAAAGAAAGGTGATTTAAGCAATTTTGAGCATGGCATGGTTGTTGGTGCCAGACGGGCAGAAGACCCCACCGGGTACCACTCATCTCCACTACAAATAGGAAAAAGAGGCTACAATTTGCACAAGCTCACCAGAATTGGACAGTTGAAGACTGGAAAAAGGTTGCCTGGTCTGATGAGTCTCGATTTCTGTTGAGACATTCAGATGGTAGAGTCAGAATTTGGCGTAAACACAATGAGAACATGGATCCATCATGCCTTATTACCACTGTGCAGGCTGGTGGTGTAATGGTCTGGGGGATGTTTTCTTGGCACACTTTAGGCCCCTTAGTGCCAATTGGGCATCGTTTAAATGCCACGGGCTACCTGAGCATTGTTTCTGACCATGTCCATCCCTTTATGACCACCATGTACCCATCCTCTGATGGCTACTTCCAGCAGGATAATGCACCATGTCACAAAGCTCGAATCATTTCAAGTTGGTTTCTTGAACATGACAATGAGTTCACTGTACTAAAATGGCCCCCACAGTCTCCAGATCTCAACCCAATAGAGCATCTTTGGGATGTGGTGGAACGGGAGCTTCGTGCCCTGGATGTGCATCCCACAAATCTCCATCAAATGCAAGATGTTATCCTATCAATATGGGCCAACATTTCTAAAGAATGCTTTCAGCACCTTGCTGAATCAATGCCACGTAGAATTAAGGCAGTTCTGAAGGCGAAAGGGGGTCAAACACAGTATTAGTATGGTGTTCCTAATAATCCTTTAGGTGAATGTATATATATTATATTTTATTATATATCAAAAATATATTAGGGATGCCACAATTCTCAATATAATATTGAACCGTTCCGGCATTCATGGTTCAATACGCGCTTGTGAATTGCGTTTCTTTTTTCGGTTTTGTATTTCATTAATTATTTTTCTACAAATTCTATCATTTGCCTCCATCCCAATATACTGAACAACGCGACATACATTCACATCACACGTTAGTGGTAGAGTTATACTCACGAAACACCATAGTTATTCACAATCACCAAAGTTTTAAAGCCTTGCCGGCTCATTCGCATGCACGGTTTTAACATGCGCTTTCCCGAGACCCAAGAGACTGCCCCACTGTATATATGCTATATGCTAGGCACCTTTATACTGTCACCACATAATGCACAATAATTCATATTAGTAAAGCACACTATATTTAGGCCTACTATTTGCACTAGGCATATATGTGTTTGCTTGGATAGTTCTGAAAGTCTATAGACTTATATTATCTATCCACTTATCTGGATCAGTTGTTTTTATTATTTCTTCATGATTATTTAAAATCAGCACTGTAAGCCACTCGGGCAGATCTCCACATACTGTTCATACCAACACATTATCCCACTGAATGCCTGCTGACGAATGCAGCACAACCCCCTGGCTATATCGGTCTGCCTGACTTTCTACTATCTGTTTTCACCAACCGCGAAGGAAAGGTGGAGATAGAAATTAAGACAAATATGCAAGATTATAAATTCAAACTTAAAGTATGTGTGTGTGAGTGGGAAGATATGAGGTTTGAGTGATGAATGACAGATGTATGATTCTGCAAAAGTATGTGTATGAGTAGCACATTACTCTTTAACCATTGTGTGTGTGTGTGTGTGTGTGTGTGTGTGTGTGTGTGTGTGTGTGTGTGTGTGTGTCGTGGGTTCAGCTTGGCTAGGTTTGTTCTTCCTAATATGTGTGTGTTGCAGGTATGACTCAGTGTCGGATATGAGCAAGCATGAGGTATGTGTGCTGGTTTGTGTAGAGGATGTGACTCAGGAGGCATACACTGGGTGTTCAGTGTAAATCGCTCAATCTAATGACAACTGGAGTAATCACATTGTTCAGTAGTCTGAGCCAGCAGTGAAAGTGCTCTGTGACTCATACAGAAAGGCAGGATGAAGCTCACACACGCAAACAATATAACCCCTTGGGCCATCATTCGCTAAACGTGAGATAAATTGCTATAAACATGAGATAATTCAGAGGGAAAATGCCTTGCAAGGTTGTTTGGTTTTTATAGATAGTTTCTTTCATCTATAAAATGTGTTAGTTGAAGTTACGGCCACTCAATCCCAAGAGGTGATTACATAAACCTACTCGTATCTAATGTACATAAAATGTTGCAACGAAATGATGAAAACATTCTGGCAGTGTATACACATTCACAACAGTATACTCAATAGGACTTTTTCAGTGTTTTGGTCAGTGCTAAAGTATTTAATATACTTTATATTTAATTATTTCAGTAAATGCTGACTTCACCTAAAATCTAATTTTAGTAAGCACAATCACTGGTTTAAATTAAGTTTAAGTAGTTTGATAGTTTAATAGTTTTAAAATATGTATTTTATAGATTAATGAATCTATAAAATTTCAGTGACATTAAAGTTGAAATTATTTTAATGATCTTGAGGTGTACAAGCAGCAGTTTTTCTCAGTAAACTATTAGCAGACAATAAGGCAATAAAGTTGTTTTTGACAGTAATCCTGGTGTAATTTGATGATTACTTTTCAGGCTTAATAATTAGAAAATAAGCAAATTTGCAACAACATTTTTACCATGAAAGAGCATTTTCGATCACAAGATAAAAAAGGCTGAAAACTTGAATAGAAAACTCATCTGAAAACAGAAACTTTAAAATGGAAAAAGCAGCATGCATGTATATTTTATTTTATCATATTTGTAATATCTTGTCAGAAAGAGCCCGCTTTTACAGTTGATGAGACACATACCTGTACAACTGCTCTATATGTGTGATGAGATGCACACAGAGAAATCCAGACGGGCAACAAGCACTTAGTCTGAAGACTAGTGGTAGCATATTGTCAATATTCAGATGTGATTGCGAACTCATTTTGCATTTGCGTGGCCTAATTGTGCACAAATAAAAATACAATTGTGACAATTCAAATACTTAAATATAACACAAATAACATTTGCATTTCCCAAGATACTCCTTTTGGATACTGGCTGATTAAAAAGTAATGTTTCCGTTCTTGAACAGATTGCAGGCATGCACTTGTCTGCCCTGTGCGTTTATGTAAAGAGACTAACCAAAATTTGAATGTAATATGTGCAGGGAACAGATGGACTTGTATTTGAAATTCCAGATTGAGATAGTAATAATTTAACACAGGCATAACTACTGGTAAACCATTTCTATATGGTTAATTTATTTAAACTGTACATTTAGATTACAGCCTGGAAAGTACTGCGTAAGTAAAGCAAATTTACTGCGTAACTTTCTGTAATTATAGTGTAACTATAAAGTGCATACGTGTAGGTATAAGGGAACAATATGTAATAATTAGGGAATAAAGGGGTAACTATCAGGAAAATTTACAAATAATTTGGTAACACTTTACAATAAGGTTCATTAATTAACTACATTAGTTAACATGAACTAATAATGACTAAACTGCACTTATAAAGCATTTATTTATCTTTGTCTAATGCATTATTAAAATCTTGTTAACATTAGTAAATGCACTGTGAACTAACATGAACAAACCATGAACAGCTGTATTTATATTAACTAACGTTAGCAAAGATGAACTAATGCTGAAGAGTGTTGTTGTTTATGGTTAGTTCATGTTAACTAATGCATTAACTAATGTTAACTAATACAACCTTATTGTAAAGTGTTACCAATAATTTATACTGTAAGTATTTTTTAATTAAGGGGTAATTATCCATGTAGTTACAGAGAGTAAGTATGAATCTGCAGGCTGTAAATTAAAGTGGTGTTTGTTCCCCTCTTGTTTCATGTAGGGTACATTACAGGGTAAATAGAATAAAAACACGTACACAATCTGATATTACTCGTAAATCTTTATTTGAAAAACAACTTTCAAAACAGATTTACTTATTCTTTCTCTTGCTTGGCTTCATCCTCCTCTTGTTCCTCTTCTTTTTCATTCTTGCCACAGATGAATCTTAAGAAGGAATCCTGAAGGAAATAATTTCCTAAGAAGGAAATGTCTCTAGCTATTCTGTATTATGTATTTAAAGCAAATACAGTACACCCAGAAATGTCCTCATTGTTTACTCGTCTTTTATCCTCGTGCCAGCCGAGATGTATATGACTTTCTTTCTTCAGATGAACACAGAAAAATAAATAATCTCTGCTAATGAAAACTCATTTGGGTTCCTAAAAGTTGAAGCATCAAACAGCACACGCAGCAATAACTACAGTAATCCATATGACCCCAATGGATGAATCAATGTATTCTGAAGTGACACGATAAGTGTTTGTAAGAAAAAACTTTTTCAATTTTTTAAACTGTAGACTATCGCTTCCGGCTCCGTCACCTGCACATGCATGAGAGGGTTAAGTTCACGCTTGACATAACTTGAAGTCAGAGACGCCAGTATGAAACTCGTGTGAGAACGTCATGAAAGCTTGAGGCTTCACGTTGCTCTTTACTCATGCACGAGCTGGTAACAGCTGGTCGGATGCAAAAAGATTAGTAAATTATGAGAGCATTTCTGGGTGTACTTTTTCTCTTAATAACTAATACAGAATATCAAAAGACATGGGGTTCCTTCTAAGGATCCATCAGTGGAAATAATGTAGTGGAACAAGAGGAGGAGAAGCCAAGCAAGAGAAATAAAAAAGGGATAAAGCGTGCCTCTTTCTGTCAAGACGTTATTATTTGAAATGAAAAGTTAATTTAAAAAATGAATAAATAAGAAGTGTCGTAAATTCGATTTCATGTTTGTGTACAAGGTTTTTATACTTACCCTGTAACTACACAAAACAAGAGGGTAACAAACACCACTTTAATTTACAGCCCGCAGATTCATACTTACCCGGTAACTTCATGGAATAACAAGCACCACTTACCCTGTAACTACATGGATAATTACCCCTTAATTAAAAAATACATACAGTATAAATAATTTATTTTCCTGATAGTTACCCTTTTATTGCCCAAATATTATGTATTGTTCCCTTATACCCACACGTACGTACTTTATAGTTATACACTATAATTATACACTATAATTACCGAAAGTTACGCTGTAAATTCGCTTTACTTAAGCAGTACTTTCCGGGCTGTAATCTAAAGCGCTACCTTTTTCTTTTCTTTTTTTACATTTTTATTATATAATGAAGGAAGTAACTGTATTTTAACATTGATAGAATTGTTATTTAGTCAAAGCAAAATCTAATTGAAAATGAGCATTTTTGCTATTGGTTTTCAGCCCCATGAGTTTAGAATTTTTCAGATTCAAAGTGTTTTTTTTTTGTTGCTGTATTACTATTAACAAGTAATACTGAAGGTTTTGAAAATGACAGGGGGTTCAAGCATCTAACAGCTCACAATTGTTATATAGGAGCATTTAGCAGTTGGCATTAGATAGGTGACAGTAGTGATGTAAATCTTTGAAGTGATGGGGAATAATGTTGTCTAAATAATGGTACTCAAGTCTCTTGGCTAGATTAGTTTTTTGAGTTCCCAAACTGTGCCAAACCTTGAAACATTTCTTGACTACATCACTTGTAGGCTTTAAAGAGAAAACAAACATAAGTGGCTTTTAGACATGAAATTCATGCCAAGATATAATTAAAACAGGACAGGCCATCTGTGAAGTGATGGAATGTCTCTTGCTAAAGGATCTAGAAATGTTCTGTCTTTTTTATATTTTCAAAGATGTCCCCTACCCCCCACCCCCTACGTTCATGGAAATATCAAAGCATTTTGAAATTGTGCTTTCCAGGAATCGGAAAGTCATGGAAAATCAAAAAGTGTTGGAACCCTTAATTAAAGCTGAAAAACATATTGTTTCTTTTCACAGTGTAGTATGCAGAGACCATGCTACCCTCATATGGAGAGTGTTGATTCCTCTGAAAAGTATAAACACTGTGAAAACCCAACACATCTCAGCTAATGGCATGAGTTTGGGGCTGGACTATCTTTTCGTCAAGCCAATTGAAGATGGGGCAGTGTTCAGAAAACCTGTTTGAGAATATTACATTTGGTGACTTTTAAACTTTTCAGCTTTAAATAGTAAAGTTGGTCATAATGTGCACCTAATTTGGTCTATTGTTCATCTTTGCAGGATACTCTTTTGCTTGTTTCAGCAAGATTCATGTTGATTTCCTGCCAAAATGTTAATCAATTTAGTGCAGCTGTTTAGTCTATCACCCTTCCTCCATTCTTAATTGGTGAATGTGACAGACCTGTTAGAAGAGGGTGAGAATTCAGCAAAAACTGTTGAAGGTGTGACATCCCGCAAATCACATTTTTGAGTCAGCTAGAGGTTTTCGCTCGTGTGATGCTTCCCCATTCAGTTTTCAGACCACAAACGCAAAACTGAAAAAACATTTAACCAAAAGGTACATTTTTAATAGTATAATTAATATTGCTATTTTTTCTCCTTTTATTTAGTTTTGCTTTTTCTAAATCGTGACTTTAGAAAATATTTTGACATTTTATTTTTCTATCTAACCCAATACAAAATGTTTAAAATGCCCCAATTATGCTATTTTACAGGGTACTAATTTTGTTTTGACTAATCAGGTTTACATGCACCAAAGGTCAAAAACACTTTCATTTTCTCATAATATCCATTGCACATCACCACATTTTTTAAAATGATTTTTAAATGACTTGTCAGGTGATTCAGTACCCCCTTTTCGAGTGCCTACTCTGCTCTGATTGGCCAGACGCCTAGTCTGCATACAGTGGGTGTCTGAAGCTAAACGGCCATTGCCATAACTGAACTTCAGCTACATCTGGAGGCTTCCTAAAGCTCAGTGATTGTACACACTGTAAAGACCGTAATAATGGCATCAATTTTACCATATCCGAGCCGATGATGAAACGATCGGAAGATCTAGTTACCCAACCCGAACCTCCATAGCAAGGACGACTTGAGCAGGACATTTCTCAGTGAGAAGCTGCTCATTTTGAGGTACATTTATGAGATGTTTCAACTGTAATTCCTCAGCATCAGCATTAGCAACAAGTGTATGTCCATCAACAAACCATTGTGTATATTTTTAATGTATTGCAGTGCACATGCGGGAACTGTTTCAATAACAGTGCAAACGTTAGCCGAGCACTAACTTAAATGATTGATATTAAAGTCGACGAAATGTCCAGTTGATGTCATTAGCTATTCAATCAACATTTACCTAGGTTAAGGTATCGCATTTCTCAATAGATTACAGTTGTAGTTGTAGTTACAGCTGTACAGATGCAGCTCTGTTTGCCCACTGTAGGCTACAGACCACGATAACATAACCTTTTGAGTTAAAACTTGTTTATTTCTTTCTAAACCTTTTTTCCAATTGTGTCCACGACTATAGAAAGTGAACGAAAGTTGGTTCCGGAAATGTGTGGTTTGTCTCGTCAGATGCAGTGCTACTGTCTCTAGAGGAGCTCCTCAAATTGTCCCACGGACATTTGAAAGTAAGTGCGGAACTGGCCATGATAAAGTTTTAGCTCCTGTACAAGATTAGCATACTCCCCTTCAGACTCTCTGTTCTTTAAGACTGGGTGCACCCAAAACCTTCTTTCGGTCTTTTAAATAAAATGAAAAGCTTGTCTTCACTGTATGATGAAGTGTCAGTGTTTTCTCTGCTGTCGCCGTGAATGTTTTGGAATGTTGGAGCTCTGAAACGTCACAGACGTCGCAAATTCGTGTCATGGCTGATGTGAATGGTTCACGAAATATTAGCTTTTCCGCTTCACTTTTTCGTTACGCGTCCGGTGTGAAAGGACCTTAATCCGTCATTATTACTCAAAGTAGTAAAAATAGTACAATCTGCATTAATAGACACAATTTTAGATAATAGTGGCCCACAGCTGATTAGCATTAACTATTTCAGTAAGACACCAATAACGTGAATTAGCAGGAGACTAACTCTATATAAAACAAACAATATAAAACACAAAACTACATATTTTGAACACCCGGTAGAAAGTATATACACCAATAATTAATCATACTTACAGGTTGTGATTCTGAGGAGCAAGCAGGTCCAAATAAACTGGGTACTGTCCCATCTTTCGAAAGTAAGCTTTTTATAAATTCTTTGTTGAATGGCGGGTGAAGTTGTTTGTGAGTGGACAACGTACAACATAGGTGGGCATTAGGCAAATGTGTTAGCTAGTGACGTATAGCCGTAACTATTCGAATTCCTGACCACTCTTTTAGTTATTCTGGGAGACAATAACTTTATTTATCATGCACTTTCGACAACTTTGCAGAACGTTTACATTCACAGACAGCTATATTACACCCTGCATGGAAAGGAAAAAACATATAGTGATGGGAAAATGAAAATTAGCCCATGATTACCTACCCTCAAGTCATCCGAGGTGAATATGACATTCTTCTTTCAGGTCAATAAAATCTGAGTTATATTAAAAATGTTCTGGCTAATCCAAGCATTTTAATAGCAGTAATAGTTGCTCTGTTTTTGAAGACCATAAAAAATGCATCTGTTTGTCAAATAACGTGCTCCACGCGGCTCCGGGGTGTTAATAAAGGCCTTCTGAAGCGAATCGATGCATCTGTGTAAGAAATATATCCATATTTAAAATTGTATTACATTTTTTTTCTATGGCTCTGCATCAGCCATCCCCACGCCATCACTTCCGGCGAATAAGGTCAAAATACATGCAAAATACCGGTGCGATCATACAGGGAGTGCAGAATTATTAGGCAAATTAGTATTTTGACCACATCATCCTCGTTATGCATGTTGTCTTACTCCAAGCTGTATAGGCTGGAAAGCCTACTACCAATTAAGCATATTAGGTGATGTGCATCTCTGTAATGAGAAGGGGTGTGGTCTAATGACATCAACACCCTATATCAGGTGTGCATAATTATTAGGCAACTTCCTTTCCTTTGGCAAAATGGGTCAAAAGAAGGACTTGACAGACTCAGAAAAGTCAAAAATAGTGAGATATATTGCAGAGGGATGCAGCAGTCTTAAAATAGCCAAGCTTCTGAAGCGTGATCATCGAACAATCAAGCGTTTCATTCAAAATAGTCAACAGGGTCGCAAGAAGCGTGTGGAAAAACCAAGGCGCAAAATATCTGCCCGTGAACTGAGAAAAGTCAAGCGTGCAGCTGCCAAGATGCCACTTGCCACCAGTTTGGCCATATTTCAGAGCTGCAACATCACTGGAGTGCCCAAAAGCACAAGGTGTGCAATACTCAGAGACATGGCCAAGGTAAGAAAGGCAGAAAGTCGACCACCACTGAACAAGACACACAAGCTGAAACGTCAAGACTGGGCCAAGAAATATCTCAAGACTGATTTTTCTAAGGTTTTATGGACTGATGAAATGAGAGTGAGTCTTGATGGGCCAGATGGATGGGCCCGTGGCTGGATTGGTAAAGGGCAGAGAGCTCCAGTCCGACTCAGACGCCAGCAAGGTGGAGGTGGAGTACTGGTTTGGGCTGGTATCATCAAAGATGAGCTTGTGGGGCCTTTTTGGGTTGAGGATGGAGTCAAGCTCAACTCCCAGTCCTACTGCCAGTTTCTGGAAGACACCTTCTTCAAGCAGTGGTACAGGAAGAAGTCTGCATCCTTCAAGAAAAACATGATTTTCATGCAGGACAATGCTCCATCACACGCGTCCAAGTACTCCACAGCGTGGCTGGCAAGAAAGGGTATAAAAGAAGAAAATCTAATGATATGGCCTCCTTGTTCACCTGATCTGAACCCCATTGAGAACCTGTGGTCCATCATCAAATTTGCGATTTACAAGGAGGGAAAACAGTACACCTCTCTGAACAGTGTCTGGGAGACTGTGGTTGCTGCTGCACGCAATGTTGATGGTGAACAGATCAAAACACTGACAGAATCCATGGATGGCAGGCTTTTGAGTGTCCTTGCAAAGAAAGGTGGCTATATTGGTCACTGATTTGTTTTTGTTTGGTTTTTGAATGTCAGAAATGTATATTTGTGAATGTTGAGATGTTATATTGGTTTCACTGGTAAAAATAAATAATTGAAATGGGTATAAATTTGTTTTTTGTTAAGATGCCTAATAATTATGCACAGTAATAGTCACCTGCACACACAGATATCCCCCTAAAATAGATAAAACTAAAAACCACTTCCAAAAATATTCAGCTTTGATATTAATGAGTTTTTTGTGTTCATTGACAACATGGTTGTTGTTTAATTATTAATGTTGTAAAATTAATCCTCAAAAATACAACTTGCCTAATAATTCTGCACTCCCTGTAGATATATATATAGGGTGCATCTCAATCAGCTCCCTAGTTCAGTAGTCAGGGCACTGATCAGGACATAAGTCAATGGGCTGACTCCCTGATCAGTGCCCTGACTACTGAGCTAGGGGGCTGATTGAGACTCACCCATAGATTCCTAGTGCCTGCGCGGATCGGTCGAATGAGGCGTCTACTTATATATATCTTTGATCGTGCTAGTATTTTGACCTTATTCGCCGGAAGTTAGGGTGCTGGGAAAACTAGATGACATTCGTCTTATAAGAGGTAAAAAAATAACATAAATGCTGTTCGGTTTCTCGAAGAAACGATCGTTTCGTGTCTTAAGATATCAATGTGTCGCCACGAGCTGCATGGTTTAATAAGTATTCGTATGTCTATGTGTTTTTACTCTCATAGCTCTCATACTCTGAAATATCCCCATTGACATGCATTATACGACTATCACACTGCAACTGTTGGAGTTAAAAATCTTCATTTGTGTTCTATTGAAGAAACAAAGACACCTACATCTTGGACACCATGCCCTGGGGGTAAGCAGATAAACATAAACATTTAGTTTTTTGGTGAAATATCCCTTTAAGGCAAGTTTATTTACCGTATTTCCTCAAATAAAAGCCGGGGCCTTTATTTACCTGAACTGCAGAAGGTCACCGGCTTTTATTTGAAGCAGGCTTTTATTAGGGGCAGCCCTGTATTTCGAATTCCATCTATTTGAAAAAATAATTGTTTTAAATAAACCGTTTTAAATGAAAAGCGATAGCGTTCCAGAGGACAGATATCATCAGGGGCGCGGGAAGTGGGGTGGTTTCAAAGGATTGCAAATGCAATGCAAATTTTTGTTCATTTTATTCATTTTTAGAATTTTAGATTTTTTTTTTATAGTATTATTTATAAGTTGAATTGTGTTTTTAAAACATACATGAGGTCATATTGTGACTGTTGCGGTGTGCGTGTTGAAAGAGCGGTAATATTTCCTCCAGTGGAGATCTAGCGCCTTTCTGGAGATTCCGCTCATTTCTGAAGCTCTTTCCGCTCAGCACCGTGCGCTCAACCCAGAACTCCCTTTGTGACATGCTGGATCAAATATAGGCCTATCTGAAATAAATAGTAAGGGCTGTCCCTGACTAAAGTTTTTTTCCTTTTCTAGTAGTTCATTTAAGCAGCGCTGCCGCTTCCACCTCATGTCCTTGTCTGTTATAGGCTATTTGCTTGTTATTTAATAAATCCGGGCAATTTGGTTGATAAAACATAGATTAAAATTAAGATACAATTTATACAAAACGAAATGTACTTTTGTGATATTTGTTGTTCTTTCGTGTTTTATAGATTCAATATAAACTCTATAATTTCGTTATTTTACTAACCCAAATTATGTGCTTTCTATATTCCACGTGAGGGAAAAAAGCTTCCTTCCACTTAAGAAGAGTCGTGTTCCTTTAAGAACTTTTTATTTTAATATATATCTCTTTACATAAATATTATTTTCTACTTTAAAAAAACCCTATAATTTCGTTATTTTTCTAACCCAACTAATGCGCGCACTTTTCTCAATCCGTTATGGAGCTATTCAATTTTGATTTTGCATATTGTATTTTAAATGTTTGTTCGAGTAGTTCAAATGACCACTTTACAATATTTCAATAACATAATTTATTTTAAAGCCTATGCTGTTTTCTTGTACAAAATAAAATAGTTTAAGTTAAATGCAGAGTAAGATGTGTAAAAAAGACAAGAGGCTAAGAGATTGTCAAGATCATTTGTGTATCTTTCACAGACTAACACACGTCACATCTCTCATAGACTACAGTATTTAAAATAGCAGATATGCATCAGTTATATTCTCTATTTAATTTACAGAGCAATCCCTGCAAAGTGTTTAGGTTAAGTATATAAGAGACCAGGATTGTGCGTTGCACTCGCAAGACTTACAGCTGGGGGCGATGGTCACGATGGTTTCGCTCCTTCGGCATAACTCTACTGTACATTACGCTGAACTTGAATGCACATGAAATGAAAGGAAATAATTTTCCCCCGGCCTTAATTTGAGACCGGCCTTTATTTGTTCGTGCTGGCCACGCCCCCGGCGTATATCAGAGGCCCGGCGTTTAATTGACTACAGGCTTTTATTTGAGGAAATACGGTATATCGAATAGTGCATTTTATACACTGTGGTAATTCAGTGTTCTTGACATGTATATAATTTAAGAAAAAATTAAGGTAAAAGAGTTTTCATTTTATTCTTTCTTTCTTTCTTTCTTTCTTTCTTTCTTTCTTTCTTTCTTTCTTTCTTTCTTTCTTTCTTTCTTTCTTTCTTCTTTCTGTTTTTCTCCCTCCTTTATCTGTTACCACTTCGTTCTCTCTCTCTCTCTCTCTCTCTCTCTCTCTCTCTCTCTCTCTCTCTCTCTCTCTCTCTCTCTCTCTCTCTCTCTCTCTCTCTCTCTCTCTCTCTCTCTCTCTCTCTCTCTCTCTCTCTCTCTCTCTCTCTCTCTCTCTCTCTCTCTCTCTCTCTCTCTCTCTCTCCCCCTTTCCACTTCTGTTGCTGAGGGATCATTGTCCTGTCATAATTAGGCCCTTTCTGCCTGATATTATTCTGAGGCCCATTAGAGGGACGGCAGGCACTTCTGCTCCCTCTCAGCTGAAACATTACAACTCTTTAGCCTGTGTAAACACACTCCGAGTTTGATTCTGGTCAACACCCCTTCTCACTAAGATCTCAGAGTGGTACTGTAAGCACTGACCGCACTGGTGATTTAATCACCGTCCCAAAAATGTTAAATGTGTTTACAAATATAGGTTTCTTAATGTATTCCAACGTGTTGGGAAATGGTATGTCACTGCCCTCTATTTTCACTCAAGCTCTTTGTAGTGCACTACAGTGTCACTTCAAAACTTGCATATCATCCTGTTTGTCTCTCTTTTTTTTTAGTTTGTCTTAGTTACAGCCATAATAACACATGCTGCGGTAAATGCACACCCTCTCAACTTGTAAAGTCTTCTCACTTGTAAGTAGTGCTCAATGTTAAGGGCTACTTTAAAGGGATAGTTCGCTCAAAAATGACAGTTCTGTCATTTTTTACAGACTCTCTTATTGTTCCAGACCTGAACGACTTTTGTTCTTCAGTGGAATTCAAAAGGAGAATTTTTAAAGAGCCTTCACACAGCTCCTTTCCATACAACAACGATTTCACAGACTGTCAATATCTAGAAATGTAATAAAACATCATATAATTGACATACAAGCAATGTTCCCTCTAAATTATTTTCTCGCTGAGCAAAACTTTTCTCTATTGGGCGGACATATTGGTCACCTGAACAAAAACATTCTTTATACCAGACCTGTACAGCGTATGTAAACATACACAAAAAAAGTGGTTTCATCATGCAGTTATGACTTTTAACTTTAATGTGCCATTTTCTTTTTTATTTAACCCTTGATCTAACTTAGTGATATATTAAATCATTAAAAATAGCAGTTCATTCAGAGGTCACTAAATTAAGCACATTTTAGGTTGACTGAAATGTCTTTTTACAGTGCTGTGAACTCTTTTTAAGAAATACTATTAAAAATCTCCCACAGGACAGTTACATTCTTTATAATAAAATAATATGAAAAACATAATATGAAAAACAATTAAGCAGTTACACTGAGATGATGTGTTTTAATGTGTTTTTGTACAGTTGACAGGCAGCCTTAAACCATTAAAATTAAATTAAAATGCACGCGTGCAGCTTAGAGGGAACATTGCATACAAGTGGTCCAAATGATGCATCACTGCATCCTATTTTGAATGTGATCCTTCTATAATGTTATTGTATAGCTTAAAGACTTGGAAAGATTTGAGTCATAATTACCACTTTTATGGTGCATTTATGGTGCGTTTTTTGCTAGACCATGACCGCTGTGGTTCTATCTAGGGATGCACCGAAATGAAAATTCTTGTCCGAAGCTGAAGCCAAATAATAATAAAACACTTCGCCCAAAATTGCATAAATGAAATAGTAAAAATTAGCTTTTTACTATTTTGTCCTGCTTTAAAAAAAAAAAAAAAATTACTAAACTACAATTTAAAAATATTTATTTAACACTGAATTTTTTTTAGCATTCCAGCAGACATTATATGAAAAAGATATATAAATATATATAAAGAAAGCACAATATAACTTAAATTAAAAAAATACTTTTATTTGGCCCTCTTATGCCAGGTATCATAATCAAATCACTGAGGGTGTTTCTGAAATCACTGAGGGTGCTGTATTAAAGTGCAGATGTAGGCTAAGCAACGGCTCCACCACAGCACTGTGTACAGTGAGACATTTAAGATAATTTAGAACTTCAAAAATATTTTGCAACAAATATTTTTCTATTCATCTATTAGTCTGCCTTTACATTGCTTTAATGCATTACTATTTCACTGTCACTTCCGACACTTTGCAGCGTGCATTAGCGTGGCCATTAATAATTTTTGGAACATGAAAAACAATAATTTTATTCAATGGATTATAAAGACTGTAGACTCAAAAGCGAGCCAAGACCGCTCCAATTACGATCACTAAACGCTGTCGCTATATCAGTTCATCGCGATCTCACAAAGTTCAATGAAGCTGCTAACAATGCACAATAAATATCTTACTTGCGTCGATTCGTGTCTACAATTTGTTTGTTTGTTTATGAGAGGTTTTGCGAGCCTGTCACCGCTGCGGGGTTGTAAATGGATACATTTGACGTTCAACAGACACAAATATGCACTGGAGCATTTGCCAATATATTATTACAGTATCAACTGAGGGTGCTCTTGCTTGCATTTGAGGGTGCTTAGACAGTGTCTGCAAACGGCCATTTTTGTGTCTATTTCGGACATTGCCTCAACACTTCCGGCATGTTTACTGCATTTAGAAGCGTGCGCGCTTCTCTCTCGCATGCGCTGGTTGCTATATTTGACCGCGTCATCAAAAACGTCATTGTTCGGTTAAATTTATTCTGTCTTTTCACTTATTCGGCGGGCAAACATCCGGGGCATCCCTAGTTCTAGCTATATGAACTGCCCTCACTTAAATATCCCCTTTTGTGTCCTTCTTGAAAAAGCATTGTATGGTTTTGGAATGACATGATTTTTCATTTTTGGGTAAACGACTCCTTTAAGATGTTTGAGTGTGTTGGTAATTTTCTCCAGCACTTTAATAGTCTGTTGTTCTGGTGTTTAACTTGTTGATGATGTTCCAATTTGTCCATTCATTTACTCCATGTTTCCATTTGCAAACAAGCTTTTCTTTTTTTCCTTTTCTGAAGAGAAATTTGAAAGAGATTTGTCAAATCTGGCAGAAATGTTTTGCAGTATAACAATACAGTTTGCGAGTTAACTGCAACCTTTCCTAAGTGACTGCCAAAGGGAACATAAAGCGTAAATTATTTCATTTACATTATTGGATGCTGTGATCACATCTGAATCACAAGGTTTTTCACACGTCCCTTTAGCCAGCCGATCGTGTGAGGAAAAATGGGTCAGAGTTTGTTTATTATTCTGGGGTTTGCAATGAATTGCCTCAGTAGGTGAAATTATTGGCTTTTCCTCTGAAACTCTTTTCTCTCTCTTCAAGTGCCCATTAATTTTACGTGTACATAATCAGTCAACTATTCTGTCTTGTGACCAACTCTTATCTTCTTGTCAATCAATAACTTGTAATTTGTCAATCAGACAACAAGATCTTGTGGTTTCTGTGTCATTAAATGTACAGTTGCCACAACTTCTTTTGAAGCCTCTCCTCTGACTTATGTATTGTTTCCCCTTTAGTCTCAGTTTTTATTTAAGCTTTTTATTTTATTTATCTATCTAAGGTTAAGATTTGCATTGAGGCATCTGGTCCTGGATCATCGCAAAAGAAGCAGTTTCACTCAAGAAGGTAGCTGCATTGTTGCGGTAGATGTTGGGCCAGTGCTGGGTGTCTAAATGGGTTTTATTGAAAAGGAAATCTGTCAGAGCCTGATAAAAGAGAATGGGCTCCTGGACATGAAGAATGGGTCAGAGGGTTCATTCTGAAAAGACTGCCTTTTCATCACTGCATGACTCATTCTTTGTGTGTGTGTGTGTGAACGCATAGTATTCAAATACCCAATCGTGTGTATCCAGAATGTGTGTCCTTGTTCTTTTGGTGTTTATTAAAGTGTGAGGGATAACATTTATACATTAATGCAGCAATATATAGAAGGTCCTGGAGCTAAAGTCAGGAGAATATAGACATGTGTGTGCGATACAATTAAAATGTGTGTGTGTGTGTGTGTGTGTGTGTGTGTGTGTGTGTGTGTGTGTGTGTGTGTGTGTGTGTGTGTGTGTTCTGGCTCACTGAGGTATAGTGCCCTCTTACCTCACCACTCAGGCATCCCTGTGCGCAGCAGAGCAGTGTGAACAGAAAGAGAGAAAGTCTCACAGTGAGGGTATTCATATACTCCTAGCATTGACAAAAGAGATGAAGGGAGGGAGGGAAAGCGAGAGAAAAAGAGTACAGGGGATCAAACTGAGATTGTGGAGGCTTAAACATCAAACATTCATATTATATACCGTTATGAATGGCTAATCAGCAAAAATGGGTGTGAATTAAGCCCAGATTGGTTTTGCAGACTTGGTATTAAAAGTATAATTATCATCCAGCTATCATAGTACCCTACTTATTATGGGTTGGGATTCATTGCATTGCATACCTTGATTATTTACCCTCAAATGGGCTTGTTCATTGTGATTGTTATCTTCTAAATCATTGTTCTTCTGTCTCTTTTTCCCTTCTCATCTTAATTCCCCGCTCCAATTCTCAATTCCCCCCCCCCCCCCCCCCCATTTCATCCATCCAAACTGCCTAATCCTGCTCCTTTGGACACCAGTAAGCACCCCATCCTTCCCCTCCTCCATCCATAATGCCGAGTAAGATTCCTAGAGTTCCAGATGTGGCGCTGCATCCCTCACAGGCCCCTTAACAGGGCCCTCTCCTTCATATCGGGTGACCCGGTTCAGCGTGTCCTCAGACAACCCGAGCTGAGCACAGGAAAGGGGCCGCAATCTGGGGGAGGCTCACCTCAGCCTCAGCTCGGGATCTACAGCTCTACTGCTCTACCACTCTCTCTCCAGACAATATAGTTATATAGCGTAATGCCTCTGACAGCCATACAGAAAGATGTTTAGAAATGTTTTTGTGATTGTGAGAGTTAGAGTGGTAATTTTTTCATATTTATATACACTTTTTTATATTATTACTACTAGTATTATTAAAAAGAAATAATTTTTATAGTGATTTTTTTTTTCTGGCCCATATTGAATCCCTCTATCTATTCATTGATCCATCTATCCGTCTATCTTTCTTTCTTTCTGTCTGTCTGTCTATAATAAATTATTTTATAAATATATAAAACATTTTATTTTATTATGTATTTTAAATGACTAGTCTCAGGTCTTTTATATATTACTTATTATTCTAATTATATAGAAAAATATTTTAATCATATGTATATATAGTAGCATACATTTTCTGTCATGTATTGTATAAACTGTACAAATTTTACAAGTTTAATGACTTAAATATCACATTGGCAGAGCTGACAAAACACTGTGTGGTACCTGGGACAGAGAAAATGGCCATGTTCTAGAGAGTGAGAGAGCTTGATAGGTTGATAGTCATGCTGCTGCATCTACTGTATATGCTACCAGACCAGCAGTCACATGATCAGTGTGCTTCTGTTTGATTGGAAGAGAAAGCAAACTCCAATGTTAAATTAAATTAAGTAGCCTATGGCTATGAGCCATGCCGAACAGGTTTTGAACCAGACATTGTGAGGCATCACCGCAGGTAGATGCGTAGAAGCCACTTTACTTTTTTGACTCAGCGGATTTAACGATCTAACAGATTCTGAAGTTCCCAATTAGTAAAGTGGTCCAATAGCCTAGTTTTTATGAGCATGTGTGCATGTGGGTCTGTGTCTATGTGAGATGGTGCTCAGTATTCAGACCACACTGCAGACAGTCTCAGCAGCATAATGGGAGGTTGACTGTTGGGGGTAGAGGAGAGGAGGGGAGGCAGTGAATGAGGGCTGAAGATGGGGAGGGAAAAGGGGTAACGGACGTGGCGGTGCTCCAGAATCAATTGGCGGTGTAATGAGATGGCACAACGCCAGGTAACCATGGCGCTGCCCCCTCCACTCTCCTCCGGAGTAAATTAAAGAGCATGGAGAGAAAGTGAGTTGGTTTCTGAGAATGACAGAGATAGAAATGGATGAGACAGAGATGTAGACAAAAGACATCGAAAGAGAGAGAGACCCAAAAAATAGAGATGGGGCACTGATAGAGGGTAGTTCAATGTTAGAAGGTAAAGAGAACACATTAAACGACGAGGGAAAAACAGAACTAGAAGAGAGTAAGAATGCAAGCAAGCAAGAGAGAGAGGCACTTACCTCACACAATGAGCATTCCTGAACTCTTTTTCTCTCCCAAATCTGAGCTGAACTCAAGCCCCTGCTCTAAAGAGAGAGGGGAGAAGGGAGGCCAAGGTTTGGGGCCAGAGGGGCTTTTTATATTATTATTAAAATTTACTGAGACATCTTTTTTTACAGCCCCTGGAAAAGAAACTGGCATGGGATGAATTAGTGGATTGTGTCCCCTTGAGTCCCAGCAAACACCTACTCAGCTCTCTGTCTGTCTCTAACCCCTTTTCTCTCTTTCTTTTTATTTAAATTCAAGCTGTTATTTATTGCCAAAGCACAGGTAAAATCATAATACAATCATAATAATCTCTAATTGTGCAATAATAATAATGTCAGTGGTGTAGCAAAAGAATGAAATTACATTAAATAAAAGCTCTTACAGTTGCTGCTGTTATAAAGACAGATTCAACAGTTTCAGAATTCAACGAAGATGTAACCAAAAAGGTTTTCCTACAGCTATAGTGGTTTTGAAGATAAATGTCTGTTGAATAATGCACTCAGAGTTGCTCTTCGAGGTGCATCCTTTTAAAATATTCACCACAGTATACAACCAACCCCTTCCCCACTTTGGCACACGCCACATATCTGAGAACCCCCCCCTCTTCTTTTCTCTGTCAGTGCTGTGCTGATTTTCTGGTTGGATGAGAGGCATCAGTCAGTTTGATTTCACTGAGACAGCAAGCATTTCTTCATCAGCCCCTTTCTCCCTTTCTTTACATTCTGCCGAGGGGCTGAGATGTGTTAATACTGTGTAGTTGGCTGTGTTACTTGCTCCTCTGATTAGTGAGCTTGTGTGACAGTTACTGGAGATGAATTGAAATTAAAGCTTGATTAATATCGTAATTAGGTTCCCCCCTCACTCATTTCTTCCTGGTCTAACTTCACGTCTCCTAAGGCTGTTTTCTTTCTTTGTCTCCTTTTTGTGTCTCTTTAGCCACCTGCTTGCTTCAGTCTTAAAGGGGATTTAACTGTTTACTAAAGATTTTATTAATGCAGTTTGATTGTTGTTGTTTTATACGGTGTGATTATATTGATATTGAGCAAATATTACATTACATGGATGTGAAGAAAAGTCATGTGCTCTAGTGTCCTATATAGTGAGTTGTCTACATAGGCAAATTTTAATATGTTATAGACAAATTCTGATGCAAAGTCTGTTCCAAAAGGTATGTATCTTTTGGACGATACAATTAAGCCCATATTATTTTTAAGATTATGGTCAATAACTGATAAATTATCGATATTATAAATGTATAATCTACTTGAAGTAACATAATTTGTATGTTGCAAGTGAATTTAGGCATCACATCTTTCTAATGTACACTGTAAAAGATGGATAAATATTAATTTTAAAAAAGTTTGAATTAGTAAAAAAAATAATCCCTCGTAATAATGGGATGCTGGTTAAATTGTTGAATCGGTCATAATCTATCGCTATCCTTTTAAGTTAATGCTAAATGCTGATCTAAATTTTTAAAATAAACAGAAGCGATTAAATACCCAATATTGGTCAAAAGTGGTACTAAATGTCTAACTAATAATGGCAATCATCTTAACCAATATGTTGCTGATATATTATGCATCCCTTTTCAGGCAGCTTCATATGTATCCATCACGAAGAATGCAATCCCAAAATTACATATGTCATCAACTTTGTCACTTAAAGTTGCAATGTAATGGAAGTGGCGACAGATAATTTCTTCCATTTTGTGATGTTCATTTGTATTAAATGGATTATTGAGAAAGAATAAAAAAGATTAGAGAAATCTGGCATACGTCACCAGAGAGAAGTCTGTCGTTTCATCGAATTATGACATTTTTGAATAAAAAAAATTGGAAGCAGCTTATTAGATTTTGGGACATAGCTACAGAGTTTTATGCACTGCAATGCTGATTGCAAATTCAGTTACCGGCACTCTTTTTGGCTTTTCTGTATGGAATATATATTTACTTTGTGTGCAGTAAACATTTGTTGTGTTGTTGGTTTTTAACCAGTTGAAACGTCATCTGTCCCCAAGGTTTATTACAAAAATGGTAATAATAGGAGGCTACCTGGCTTTAATCAAATCAGTGCTGTATATTTGCTGCTGATCTAGTCGCTTGTCAGTTATATGGCACAGCATGAAATGCAAATACCATTTATCCACCTAAAAAGTGTACTGAAGGTACTTAAATGATGTGATGACAAGATTAGTAGTTTATGACTTTGCACTGATGAAGTTTGCACTGGCATTGTCTTTTCTACAATGGTAATCTCCAGCCATTGACTCGTGTTCTGTGGCATTGCATCCTGGGAATGGAAGACAGTGACAACGCTGTATATCTGAGTGGTAGATTAATAGGGAGGACTGGAGCTGTGTGGGTGCCGCAGTAGCACATGAGGAGAATATCAGACAGAGAGATGAGAGAAAAAATAGACAGAAAGAAAAGCTGGACAAATTCAGTACCAGCACAAAATTACAACTATCTTCAGAAGTGTTTGTATCATATTGGAAGCTGTAGCTGCTGGACTTAATCACTTTATTTTTTATTGTTGTATTAAACATAAAAAGGAGATTCCAAAAAGTTAAAAACTGGGAAATAGAAACCTGTTAACTACCTGTTACTATCTACAGTATATTGTTAAAAGTGAAGAAGCTATTTCACCTGATCTAATTTATTTATATGTAAAAATTACTTCAACATAGTAAGGTTGATTTGTTCATAATATACAGTACGTGTTTGTGTGTGTGTGTATATACTGTATGTGTGAGTGATGTGACATTTAATGTGTTTACTGAATAATTAATCACAAGGATATTTTGATCCCTTCAGCCAGGTCCACATTAAGATGATAACTTTCGCTTTGACCTTACAAAAATGTCCATTTAAAACAGAATTTTCACATTTTTTCAGAAGCACAGAATTGATAGTTAGATTGATGTCTTGGAAACTTGCAACTTTTTTAAAGATTCGGCTAGTTTCCTACTGTGAATGCTCAAAGACTTTCCCCCCTCTTAATGAACATCTGTTTTTTTGGTTTAAAGCAGCAGCAGTATGTTTTCTGAATGCAAAATTACATTTTAATGTTACATATTTAGTTATTTCCCAATTAATTGTTGTATTTTTCTCTACATAATACTGAATTATTTGAGTTTGTCTATAATAAACAAATAATTTGATATTCTGAAGTACTCAATACATCTACCTATTCAAAAAAAAAATTGTGACAGAGAGGGAAAGAAAAAGAGATGCAAAAGCAAATTTTTACCTCTTTATAAAATAGATGCTGTTTGTAATTTGCTTGCTAACCAGGCAGCTGATTGGCAAGACACAGACGATTTAAATGACTCAAGTGTTCACCCGTGTTTTATTCTTATCATGGGGCAGATTCATAATTTTTGTTCTTTATCACTTAATCTGTGTCTCTCTTACTTACTGTGTTTGTGCTGAGTGGGTGTTCTCTCTTATATTGCTCTCTTCTGGCTTCAGAGGATTTGACTCCTCAGAACCACTGCCAAGGCTCTTTCTTTGAAAACCAATAAGACCTCACCGGTATGTCACCATAAACAGGTTCGGAGCCATTGAGCACAAGACGACATTGTTCTTCCTGTTGAGGTTGATAATGCCCGATGGAGACATTATAGGCGTTTGTACTTTCGAGTGCTTCTTAGTATGTCTCAGACCTGCCCTCTTGTTGAAAAGCCTCAAAGCTTTTTATTAAATTGTATCCATAATGTATCAGAGCTTTTGAAACTAGTGAACTCGCATAGGCAAGGGTTTATGGCACTTTTCTCTAAACCTGTCTTTGGGAGTGTTTAATTGTATTATGTGATAAATAACTGGCTGTTCTGTCATAGATTTTTTCATAGGCACTTTTTATTTATTTTTGTAATGGAAAAGATAAAAATTAGAAGAAACTTCCAGTAGTTGACCCATTTATGTGAATAAGCATAACAGTTTAAATATAACTGTTAAATAAAGATTTTAGTCATCACAAAGAGATGAGAGACAACTGGCATTTTGCATATCCCTGTCATAAGATCTTGTTTCACCTCTGTCTCACTACAAGAAACATAAAACAGCTGTAGTAGCAACAAACAAGCAGATAGAAAAGTGATGTGGTCTAGCTGTCTGTCAGTCAGTCAGTCACAGCAGTCTCAGTCAGTCAGTAAAACTTTGTGCCTATACCTAGAGATGTTCTGATGCCCTTTTTCCCTTTCCGATACCGATTCCGATACCTGGGCTCAGGGTATCGGCTGCTAGTAAAGTGTCCATCGTATGCGCACTTCAGAATCTCGCCGGAAGTAGTAGGTCATCCGGGTACTTTTCGCCTACTGTTTTTCAAATACTATGAATTCGGACATACTCTGTTGGCGTACTGTTTTTTGCATATGATATAGTAGAGAAGTATTTGATTTCGGATGCAGCTTAGGTCTTGTTTAAGAAAATGGTATCGGATCTCGGTACGTGGGTTCAAGTACTCGCCGATACGATGCCAGAATTTGTTGTGGTATCGGTGATATTTCCAATACTAGTATCTGAATCGGAACAAATCTACCTATACCTATACCTGTCTGTCAAACTTTGGGCTTTTCCAGGCTGAGTGTAGCACCTGCCACTCTGCATATCCTTCTGAAGAATCCCAATGATAGAAACGAGTGGCTGATGTTTATTTTTAACAAGGTCCATATCAGACTATTCTTTTTTTAGCAGTTTGTGCAGGCCATTTCAGCACAAATTGTTTGAAAATGATAAAACATCGACATTGTGACAGTTTTTTGACCAGACATATACTGTTTACTAACAGTATATATTAATATCTTTTATGTTCGGTTACTTAATGTTTCATATTGCGCACACTCTCTGAATCTCTCTTTGTATCCGTCTCTTCTCCCTCTTTGTTCCCCTGTGTTGGAACCAGCCGCGGCGGACACTACCCCCTATCCTATTGCCCTCTTTGTTCACCCTTATGTTGGAGGCCCACTCTTAAAGCTTGGCATGGGCTAAGGCAGGCGAGAGGGTTGAGGGGGGATAGAAGAAGAGCGGGCACAGGGCAAACAAGGGGCAGACAAGGGGGCTTGGCAGACACCTGAAAGTCAAATCTGCTAATTTAGATTCAAGAGGAGCAGGATGTGGAAGAGACTTAAAAAGCCTCTTTGTGCCCCCCTCGACCTTCTTATAAGCTCCTACAGACAATTTCATTATGCTGCAGTAGTTTACGAGCAGATGTCAACCTAATTTATTGACATTTAACACAGAATAATGAAATGTTTTTTATATTATTTTGTTTAACATTAACTATATTTTTAATATACATTACTGTTCAAAAGTTTGGTGTAGATAATACTCACCAAAGCTGCATTTATTTATATATTATGAAATTACAATTTAAAATGACTCTTTTCTATTTTAATATATTTTCAAATGTAATTTATTCCTGTGATGTTAAAGCTGAATTTTCAGAAATCATTACTCCAGTCTTCAGTGTCACATGATCCTTCAGAAATCATTCTAATATACTGATTTGATAGTCAAGACACATTTCCTTTTTTTTTTGATACATAAAAAATGAAAAAGAAAAGCATTTAGTTGATTGGAAATCTTTTGTAATATTATAAATGCCTTTACTGTCACTTTGATCAATTTAATGTGCCTTGCCTAATGAAAGTATTAATTTCTCCCAAAAACTCTTACTGACCCTGAACTTTTAAAAGTTTATATTTAATCATTTACAAATATATATACATTTGTAAATGATTAAATATCATTTTTAACTTTAGTAAGGCATTATGGCAAAATTGAGTGCAAGATTTATCTTCAAACAATACAACACTATTCATGTTTATTACTTGGTAAATATATTTATTGAAAATTATCCTATAAATTAATTAGACTTCTATTATCTCTGCCTTGTAATGCAGTTTGCACGTTCACGCTAGCACATTTGGAAAGTAAAAATGTGGGGAATGAATATGATGTTGCACCACATGCTGGCTGCAGAATGTGCACCCCTGAAATTATTCCCCTCCTGCCATGTTGCACACCATAGATGAATTGGGCTGCATTGCAGGATAAAAGGGAAGCCATATTGAGATCTCGTGAACCATTTCATGAGTGATTCTGCAACTTCGCCAGATACTCTTTTCTTCATGTAGAAAACCGTTCGGCTATGAAAATATTTTCGGCAAAATAAAGACATTTCAAGTGTTTTTCATTTATAAAGAGAAGGACAATTTTTTTTAGGTGAATGATGAATAATGTAGGTGAAAGAGTCTCTGTGACAGTGAGGTAATAGCACTCAAATATGTTTGACTGTCTGGGGAGCGGCGGAACGCCAGCCAGACTGTGACCAACTGACACACTGACTTGACACACACACACACACACACACACACACACACACACACACACACACACACACACACACACACACACACACACACACACACACACACACACACACACACACACACACACACACACACACACACACACACACGCAGCATTGGAGAGACTGTGCCAATGCCTGGATTAGGCAGCCATGTAAACAAGCAAATAGATATGGAGACAAGCAGACAGACAGACACAGGCAGAGAGACAGATGGATGGACAGACACAGAGACAAAATGCTATTAATTGCATCCGATTAGCATGGCGGGCACAGCTCCCTATCTGCAGCGGCCACTATATTTGATCGTGGGGCATAACAAAAATATTTTTCGGTGTCGTTTTGTTGATCCGAGGGAGTTTGTGCCTTAAAAAAAGAAGGAAACGAGACAGCGTTCGGACTGCTGCCCGTGGCTTTCTCCGGAACAGGACAGTGAGCTGTGCTCCCTTTCGTGCGCTCTCTTTCTCTCTCTTGCCTGTAACTTTCTGTCTCTGCCATTTTGATGAGGTTGAAAAAAAGTGTATCTCTTTTTCTCTCACTACGTGGCGTGGATTGGACGCCGACTGGAAGGAAGGAGGGAGGAGTAGGAGCAAGAGAGAGCACTCTGCTCGCGTAGTCGGAGAGATGGCATATTTGCAGAAAGAGTAATGTGGTGTGAAAGCAGTCCTTTTCAGTCTTCACTCTTTAGACTGTTCTGTCGTCCGTAAAGCTGCTTTTTATTACTACCACTCTTTCTGCATCTGGTTCTCTCCATTATAAACTTTTTTCTTAATGTTTTTATAGCTTTATTTCATTGCTCTGTCAGTTTGTTTCTGTTTCAATTCGTTCCTTGCTTGTTTTTAATCGCCCCTCAGTTGTTGGGAGTTCATGGGAGTTAAAGACAAAGGGAAACGTCCACATTTTGGCACCACTAAGGGGAGTCAGAACTGCTGCCAAGGACCCTGCTGAGATCCAAAAAACCCCAGTACAGCGAAGCGCCAAAAAAAAAAAAAAAAGAAAAAAAAAAAAAAAGAAAACACCACCCTTTGCATGGTCACAAATTCCACTCTCCCTGTAGCCAGGGCAGTGCCGCAGCTCCTCCTCGACCACATCTCACCGCATTCGACCTTTCCGCCTTCTCTTCTCAGTCTTCCACGGAACCTTTTCTGACCCATTTTTGAGGATTTTAATTTTTTCCACGGTAAATATGGATAGGACCAGCCGCACAGGAGGGCAAAAGAGGGGACAGGGGCTTTTTCAATGTTGTCTGCCAATGACTTGGCGATTTTCTCTTGTTGAACTAGGGATGCCGTTTTTGGCTTCTTTTTTTTGAGATTATAGGTGCTGTATGTGTTATTCCTTCATGTCAGGACGTGTTTGTGTATTAATGGTTTGAACGTGTGAATGAGCACTTTTGTACTTCCTTCTAACATGCTGTTTTTTCTTTCCTGCTCCAGATTTTTTTGTGGGCAACGGAATTGGCCTAGTCTGCACCCTAAGCCTGACTCCATATTGCCGCCAGGTGTAGGCTGACTTTGATATGGACATCGAACTGGTCAGCACCATAGACAGACATCCTCCACCGGTACGATACTTTCCTATGCCCTTTTTCCTCTGTCCATTCTTTTCTTTCTTTTTCAGTCAGAACTTTTTCTGAACGTTTTTTTTAACCTGCATCTTGTTTACCATCGAGTTGTCATTTCTTGTTCATTTAAAAGTCACGATAGCTGTCCGCATTGATGTAAAATTAGTCTCCGTATCCACAGTTGTCCACATTCTGTTACGCTCCATAAGCAAACATTTTTGTTTTATTTTTTACATGTGAATTTTTTCCGTAACAAATAGTTGACCACTATTCTTAAGATCATATCCGAAATAAATGTAGTTCAATAGCGGTCAAACATTTAACATTATTTACAAAAAAACAAATTTTACTGGTTCGGTTGTTGTTAGATTTGTGTACACATACTGTTTGACGAGTCAACAGTGACTAGAAATCAGCAAATAACAGTAACGGTGTTCTGAGTGGTCGTACAATGCCATGGAAACACATTTGAAATGTGAGACTGTGTACTGGGTGTATGTTCAAGATTCGATTCACTAACAATTTTTTTTCTTTTCACATAATACAATACACTGTGTCTCCGTGTAGAAATGGGTCAAGTTAAAATGCAGATATCTTTAACATTTACTCTATTATTCTGGAATAACCTTTGATTTCCCTTAGGGAGTGGCACTGTATGAATGAATCATGGCATTTCTAATTGCAGCTTGTTGCACCTACAACTTGTAGTATAGACTGGGAAAGCCCTTGATGCAGAGTTTGGGATTTCTTATTTCTGTATATTAAATAGCAGTAATGGGTAAACATAAAGATACATTGAATGTATGCAACATATTTAACTAAAACAAACTAAAACAGTTTAATTGCAGGTTTATTTCTGAAAAATAAAGTATTTCTATACTTGCGCTTAAGTTGCATATATCCACTAAATTTGTGTAGATATAAAAAATAAATAAAGTGTTCCTGCTATTGCTGCTTTCTCAAATGTCAGTCACTGCAGCATATTTGATCCAACAGTAGCGTTGTTGTCTGATCTGGGCACAGCAAACACCACCTGTGTCTTTTGAACTGACCTTCACTCTGAAGGATGTTTTAAATGGCAGTGATTTGAAATACAAGGAATTTATGGTGAAAAATATTGGTGGGAGCTCGCATTTTAATCATGTCTCTAATTAGTTATCAAACAAGTCATTTTTGTTGAACCACACCCAATAATTCTGCTTCAAATTATTTGAATAATTACTTGAGTTGCAGTGATATTTGGGAATTTGTCGCTGTTTGTCTTGTCTAATCAATAAGACTTATTCTGTATTTTAGAAATATTCTTTTCTCATTAAATAATACTTTTTTTTCTCAACTTTTTTTTCTGACCCCATAAATCACACTGTCACATATATTTTACTTGCGTATGTTGTATGCTTGTTCAGCAGCTGTTGTAATTTTGCTTTACATATTTTTTAAAAAGCCACTCATTTTACAGTATCAATACTTTCTCTGTTTATGAATTCCTAATCTTATCTTTTATCTATCCTTTTCATGAATTTCAGGTGACGTACATAATGATCTTCTTCCTCTGTATTACCTGAAAAGGCCATTATGTCTATTCAAAACAATATTTAACTTCCAATCATGGCCACCTATGGCTGGCTTTTGTGTTAAATTGATTTGTCAACGTGTTTTGAAATTTCATGAGAGGAAAAAGAAAAACGACAGTCATAAGAATTAGCTTTTTGTTTTGCAGAGGATATTATTTTTGGTGTCCTGTGAAAGGTGGAGTGGGTCTTGCTGTGACGCAGTGCAGTGATGCCAGCTGCCACAAACCCGTAGATCCGAACTTGTGGTGACTCTGTGCACAAGCTTGTGTCTATAGGTATGTGTCTGCAAGGTGAACGCAACAGTCTTCCCTGCAACCACTGCTGTTGACTAGAAACTTCTGTTCAGGGTTGGCACTTTAGCTGTAAAATGATCAACCATAAGGATAGTTTAGGTGGTTGCATGAATGTTTGCACCTATTTATTAGCATGAATTGATTGCACCTATTTTTAACATTGAGTAAAGGAGGTTTCGCTACTTGCATATGCACAAACGTAAGCATTGGGGACATTCTCCTATCCTCCCCCTCAAGTTTTACAGCGATGTCTCGGGATGAGGTAGTAGGTTGTATAGTTTAGAGTTACAACATGGGAGATAACTGTACAGCCTCCTAGCTTTCCCCGAGCAGACGCCCTTCTCTGTACAAGCTGCAGTGCTAATGCTAATGTATCTAGCATTGCTCCCCTGATGTGCTAAGAGCAGTGCAACAGTGATTATAAATGTTATATGTTGAAACGTATGGTCTTTGTTGATGATGTAAAGGGGTTTTACTGAATTTCAGATATACCTTTTTTTTTCTTTAGGCAAGTGTTTACAACAAATAAGGCTCCTTCACACTGAGGAGGATAACTCTTAAATGTAAAGTTACACAATATCGATATAGTTGGAATCACTTTCAGAATGACTTTCAGTAATTAATGATAAAACATGACGGCCAAGAGAATCCACCCGACTTTAAAGAACAGGAGCATTTACGCAGCAGACGACATAACTGAAATGTACACTTATAATAAAACAGTATCTGTTGGTGTTGACACTAATATAGATATCGTTCTCGGTGAGAACAGGCTTTTAACCAGAATTACCATATTTGCTAAATCTCTAGTTTTAATAGAACCTATATTTACATAACCATTCCTTGCGTATTTAAATCTCATCCCATAGCTGTGATTATTTTTATTTGGTGAATCTGCTAACATCCTGCTAGCCCACTCATAGTAGTTGTACAACCCCACAAGCATATAGCATTTAATAAAAAATAGCATTGTGTCTCCACGGAGAATAGAAATGTTACATTTCTATCAAAAAGACCACACAGTTATTTCAGCAACGTGTTTAACATGATACCCTGCAGTTTTCTGCACCACAAACACCATGTCTTAAAATACACATGGAAGCTGTAAAAGCCTTATGTTCTTTACTATTTCATTATGGATTTTTTGACCCTCATTCGTACAGCGTCTAATGAAAAAGTGATATCAATGACATCTGATACAAATTCTGCCATAAAAGTACCTGTAGTGAATTGAGCATTAGTTAGGAAACCCATTTCACTTTTTAACCTGCTTGTATGTTTTTTATTACAAGTTTGCTTAGTTTTATCTGCATGCATACCACAGCGCTTTGAGAGTCGTAATACTATGGAGAGGCTGTTACAATGGCTATTTTAGGGCAAGTATTTGGTTTTGTGTGTTCGTGCATATGTGGTCATTTCAAAAAGATGTCAAAACATGGAAAATATATTTTGATGAGCTGAAAAGATTGCAAAAGCAAATTTTAATTAAGGGTTGGTACCACCAATTTGTAGGAAGCAGCATCTGCAGTTCAGCTGCAGTCACTGCGTCAGACAAAATATGTGAGCTCATGGCAGTCAGTATGCAGATCATTTAGAATGACACCCCTATCGTGTGCATGTTTGTGTTGTTCCAGTCAATGTCTTTGTGTTGTGCTTTCAGTTTGTGTGTGCTGTGATGAGGGTTGACACAGGTGTGCGCGTGTACTTGCCTTGGGTGTGGTTGTTGTTTTTGACAATGGTGTTTTTAGTTGTTTAGTGTACATTTCTGCTTGATTCAGTGGTGCACGTGCAATCATGTCTGTGTGCATGAAAATCGACTTTCTTTAAAGCAGTTTGTATCAAATTGTGGAGGTGCTGGTTGTGATGTCACAAAATGGCGAAAACTTTGCCTGTGAATATTTACACCTTTTCCAAAAATTTAGGTCAGTAAAGACATTTATAATGATTTCATAACTCAAATAAATATTAAACTTGCTATTTATCAAAGGATCATGAAAAAATGTATCAAGGTTTCCACAAAAATATGTGAAAAATGTTTCCAAAAAAATAAGCAAACCAGCATATTAGAATGATTTTTTTAAGGATCATGTGAACTGAAGAGTGGAGTCAGGGTTCCCATTTATCCTGGAAAAACTTGTTGTAGTCCTGGAAAATTATTTTTTAAAACAAAGAGTTTATCACTGGCCCAAAACAATTACCGTTGGTGGCAGAAACTTTTTATCTCACAATCCTAAAAGAAATTCTCACAATAGTGATTTTACACAGTTGTGAAATAAAGTCAGAATTGTGAGATATAAACTCGCAATTGATTCAAATTGTGGAGTTTGAATCAGTGCAATTGCAATTGCGAGTTATTAAGTCCAATTCTGAGAAAGAAAAAAAAAAAATTCAGAATAGCAAGATAGTCGCAATTGCCTTTTTTACTTTTATATTCTGTGGCTTCCATAGTCATAATGTATTATTAAAGAGCTCATGTTAAAAACTAAGCAATAAAAATAAGCAATATTTTACTTTAGGGCGTGACCCTTGTCTTTTATTCTCGCTGTAGTAAAATTGAAAATGTCCTGGAAAATGATCGCTGAAAAAGAGTGGGAACCCTGATGATGCTGAAAATTCAGCTTTGCCATCACAGGAATAAATTACATGTTAAATTATATTAAATAGAAAACAGTTATTTTAAATTGTAATAATATTTCACAATTTGACTATTTGTTGTACTGTATTTTTGATCAAATCCAGGCTTGATGAGCATAAGAGACTTCTTTCAAAAACATTAAAAACTTTAGGATGGGCGTGTATGTTATCCAGAAATCATTTAGCATGCACTTTTTCGTGAATTATTTTGATACATAGTCAATACTGACAAAAAATATATATAATATGAATGATATACAGTATTGATCTGTTAATTTCCCAGTAAAAACTGAAATGTAAACAATAACATTAAGATTAGTCCAACAATCATTTATGCAATCATTTCAATATTTTAACTATTTTAATTTTGTTAACACATAACTACTGCATTGAGGGAGCAGTCAATTCAATTTATTTCAAATGCTCAAATGAACTTAATATGACAGCTTAATTTCTACATTGGTTGGTCTTGGGATTTTGTAGGTCAGTAGATAAATGATTGGATCAGCGTGTGAAAATTAAGTATGACTTGGTCAAGTGGAAATATTTTCGCTTTTAATATGGCTGGCTCTAAACCACCACATATGACTTTATTTAATAAATCAAAATCAGAACTTATAGTCAGTGTGTATCCAGGAGTGAGCTAAATGGTTGTTAGCATTTTGTTTCATGATTTCACTAAAACGAGGCCACAGAAAAGTGATAAATTGATAAATTGACAACCGTATGACAGTAAACAATGTCTGGTTAGTGCTGCTTCCTCTGAGATGGCATATGGTTAAATGCCTAGCCTTAATACATGTTTGAAGCCAGTTTATTATACATAATATACAGTTTCCTGCTTTGCTAACAATGTGAGTCAGCAAACTTCTAATGCAGCTTAAGAAACACAGTGTGGATAAATAATGTTTTGAGCGCTCTGCCACCCAGAATGCCTTAGGGAGAAAAAATGGTGCTCTGAAGCCAAATGTGTACAGAGTTCAGCCTCATTTCACCAAAAAATTGTGCCGTCAATGTGGAAAAACCAGCTCTAGAAATGCAAGTCTGCAGCTAAAAAAGGCTGAAAGAACCAAACCACATTTAGACTAGCACAGTTTAGAATGCTCTGGAGTACCAGATCAGATTTGAATAGATTGATTTGGGCCACTTTTATTCCACCATTTGCACATGGGGTCTCAAGGTCAAACCCTGCTAAAATATTATGAAATATATATTGAGAGTATATTTATGACACCTTGCCACTTTTGACATCAGATTAGTGCTGGGTGGTATACCGGTTCATAACGAATACCGGTATTTATTTTTGTTATGATATGAATTTTGATTGTACCGCAATACCGGTATATGTCGTTTAAACATTGTTCGGAACGCGGTGCAGCAGGTCACTGTTTGAGAGGGGTCCCATCTCACTGTTGCACTGTAGTGAGAGCACAGCTGAGATCGTATTACAGCCTATGGCTGAATCCGAAATCGCCCCCTAAAGGCTCATTCACTATTCCCTACGTTATCCACTTATATTGTTCACTTGAAGTTGTGAATGAAAACGAGTAAGTGAAAACATCAGCTGTACACTCATTATTGCGGTGCAATGTGAGATTGAATGAGTGCACTCAATATCGTCCACTATGGTTTCGGACACCACTACAAATCGCTGTCCTTTCAAATAATACCCTATTTGAGGTTATAGGGAGCGATTTCGGATTCAGTCCTTGATTACAGCGGAGAATTCAAAATTCTCGTGGCGCACGAGAGAGAGCGGTTTCTGCGCGAAACGCCGTGATGAGATTAACAACGTTCTCCACATGGATCATATAGCACTTTATATAGACCGGAACGAGCACGTTTAAGTTTTTTATGGACCTATTTCATATACTCTAGTGTTCTAAACATGAACCAGCAGCGTGTATACGCACATATTTCATCACATCTTCAAACTAAATGTATGCAAAGGACACTTATACAACCGTACACGACCACGATGACACGATGGATAATTCTGCTACACGGAAGATAATGCTGTTAGTTAATAAATAGACTGTCAATTCAAAGAAGAATGGGCAAAACATTTAACTGCTTTATTATTTGTGTTAAACTGATGTGTGTCATTTGTTCAGAGACTATAGGGCTGCGTTCACACTGCAGGCTGAAACGACCCAATTCCGATTTTTTTGCCCTTATGCGACCTGTATCTGATCTTTTCATGACAGTCTGAACGACACAGATCCGATCTTTTCAAATGCGACCCAGGCCACTTGGGTATGTGGTCCAAATCCGATACATATCCGATCTTTTGAAATGCGTCTTCAGTCTGAACTGCCAGGTCACATGTATCCGACCCGCACGTCGTTGATACGTGACAAACGTCATCATTGTACGTTGAAGTAGGCGGGAAATTAAAAAAAATAAACAACTATGGCGGACGATGCTGAGACCAGTCAGTGGAAGGGAAGCGAGATTTCTGAATTAATTCCGCACCCACACGTTTCTCTGTACCGACGTTGCTACCACTGCTCCACGAAACGCCATGGCCAAAAACCTTGCTCTCCTCTTTTTTAATTTTCTTCTTAACATGAGAAGGTTGTAATGGTGCTGGCTCTGTTGTGAAAATAACTTTAATAAAGGTAAACGAACTCCAATGCTGACACCCATATTTGGCTACTTCCGTAAACAACAAGTGACGTCGTTGACCGTTGAGTACTCTTCTGCGCATGCGGGTCACTTCTGGGTCATTTCACGTTCACACAGGAGATCACAAAATGTCGCATTTAATTGGAAATGTGAACGGCCTTGCAAAAAAATCGATTTTTTTCAAAAAATCGGAATTGAGCATTATGCCCTGCAGTGTGAACGTAGCCTTGTACTCTTAAATATATTGAAAATATCCTTAGACCGTTTAAATGTTCTTCCGCATTTCTCCCTCATTTCTCCAGTTTGTTGTTATATAGGGTTAGATTTTTAAAATGCTTAAGGTGCCCCCAACTCTGCTTTTTTTTCTTTCTGTGGTCATATTTTAATATTCATGTGTCTGTAATGTGTGTTGCAGGTCTGTATATTATTGTTTGTTGTCTCGGCCACACTTTATATTAGGTGGCCTTAAGTACTATGTACTTACATCAAAAAATAAGTACTTAAATATACTTAATGAGTTCAAATTGTATTGCAAAACACTTTTGCTGATATTGAGGTGGGCTACGGGTAGGGTTAGGGACAGGTGTGGTGGTATGGGTAAGTTTAAGGGTAGGGTTAGGTGTAAGGAAAGGGTCAACTGTGTAATTACAAATGTAACTACAGAAATTAATTCAAGATGTAATTACATGCAGTTATTTTTTCAAATGTAAGTACAATGTAAAAACATGTATGTACACAATAAGTGCATTTTATCAAATGATTAATTAAAATGTTAGTGCATAGTAGTTAAGGCCACCTAATATAAAGTGGGTCCGTTGTCTCTCCACAGCATCATTTTGTGGGGCTTTGCAAACCTGTATTAACTCTAGTGTGGACTTTTTCTACAATATTCACTCATCATAACAGTAAAATAGGGCATTCTAGTCAATCTACTGCAGTATTTCCTCTATCAATTAGTAGAAAATGTGGTTAACACCTGGTCATGCATAGGGGGGAAAATACTGTCATATACTGGGAAACTGATATAATCTAGGAAAATACTGTGATATAAATGTACCGCCCAGCATTTTAGTTCAGATTATTAGATAATAGACATCTTAATTCAGCCCTTTCACTGCCAAAACCTTATTTCTGATAGATGTTTGGGCTCAATAATACATATTTTTATGCTCTCTTTCTCTCTTTATATTTGCCTCACTGTCAGTCATGTCCTTAAGGCTGCTTATACACTTGGCAAACAATAGTGCTTTTGTGTTAAAGGAGGAGATGGGACCCAGAGAATGAGATTCGCTGATGACATCATTCTCTGAGCAAAGAAAGATCTAGGTTTATTGTGTCTGAATCAAAGATGTCAAACAGTACCTTTTTTTAATTGTGTTGTGAATGGTTTCCATAGAGTTATTATTCCACATTACAGTTGTTAAACTGAAGAGCATTCGTATTGTGCATTTATGTACACTACCATTCAAAAGTTTAGGTTTGGTAAGAATTTTAAATAATAAAAAGGTTACTGGCCAACTGGTGAGTGACACAGTTTCATATACTCGCCAATACCGAGTATTACATTTTTACTCGCATTTGGTGACTGTTAATTTTAGGCCCTGAGTATAGCCATTTAATAATAAAACATTTTATTTGTAGTGTGCCTATCTTAAACTCAAAGCGCTTTTGACGGTTTCTTCTCAAATTTCAAAGAGGTCAAATTTCTAAATGGGTTTTATACAATTCGTATCCATTAAAGGTGCTGTATTTAAGAATGACAGCTAGTGTTTGAAATGGGTACTGCAGTCAAAATTCAAAATATAGTTTGCACCCAAACCACACCCCCAACCTAGCTGTCTTCCATGTCAGCAATACGCTGTTTTCCGCCAACTGGCAACCTGTGGTGTCGAAATACTATTGGGTAAACTGTCAGCGTGCGGTATTGCACAGACCAAAACAAAAACAGCACATTTCAAATTAAAATAACTGGCTGTAGTATTGTTTTTTAGAGAAACGAGTATGTGAATTTAGCATGTTTCCTAAATATCTGCAAACATATTATGGTACTTTTAAAACTTACATACAGTACCTTTAAAGATGGGACAGTACTCACTTCATTGTGTGCTTTATTTTTGTGCGTTTTGTGCTGTAAGCAGTAGACTAATCACAACAGACTAGCCAATCAGAGCATAGTAGGCTAGCGGAAAAGGAGGGATTTAGAGACTGAATCCTCAGACAATTCGTTTGAGAAACTTTTAAAAATGTGGTGAGGTGGAATGTACACTCACCTAAAGGATTATTAGGAACACCATACTAATACTGTGTTTGACCCCCTTTTGCCTTCAGAACTGCCTTAATTCTACGTGGCATTGATTCAACAAGGTGCTGAAAGCATTCTTTAGAAATGTTGGCCCATATTGATAGGATAGCATCTTGCAGATGATGGAGATTTGTGGGATGCACATCCAGGGCACGAAGCTCCCGTTCCGAGCTTTGTGACATGGTGCATTATCCTGCTGGAAGTAGCCATCAGAGGATGGGTACATGGTAGTCATAAAGGGATGGACATGATCAGAAACAATGCTCAGGTAGGCTGTGGCATTTAAACGATGCCCAATTGGCACTAAGGGGCCTAAAGTATGCCAAGAAAACATCCCCCACACCATTACACCACCAGCCTGCACAGTGGTAACAAGGCATGATGGATCCATGTTCTCATTCTGTTTATGCAAATTCTGACTCATGTCTCAACAGAAATCGAGACTCATCAAACCAGGCAACATTTTTCCAGTCTTCAACTGTCCAATTTTGGTGAGCTTGTGCAAATTGTAGCCTCTTTTTCCTATTTGTAGTGGAGATGAGTGGTACCTGGTGGGGTCTTCTGCTCTTGTAGCCCATCCGCCTCAAGGTTGTGCGTGTTGTGTCTTCACAAATGCTTTGCTGCATACCTCGGTTGTAACGAGTGGTTTTTTCAGTCAAAGTTGCTCTTCTATCAGCTTGAATCAGTGGGCCTGTTCTCCTCTGACCTCTAGCATCAACAAGGCATTTTCACCCACAGGACTGCCGCATACTGGATGTTTTTCCCTTTTCACACCATTCTTTGTAAACCCTAGAAATAGTTGTGCGTGAAAATCCCAGTAACTGAGCAGATTGTGAAATACTCAGACTGGCCCGTCTGGCACCAACAACCATGCCACGCTCAAAATTGCTTAAATCACCTTTCTTTCCCATTCTCACATTCAGTTTGGAGTTCAGGAGATTGTCTTGACCAGGACCACACCCCTAAATGCATTGAAGCAACTGCCATGTGATTGGTTGATTAGATACGGTAATTGCATTAATGAGAAATTGAACAGGTGTTCCTAATAATCCTTTAGGCGAGTGTATATTATGAGAAAATTAAAGTGTTTTTTGACCTTTGATGCATGTAAACCTGTTGTAGGAGACCTCCAAAACAAAATTAGGAACATTTCAAATAGCATAATACCGGCAATTTAATACTTTGTACTTCGCCCGCTTGATCGCGAGTTACTGTCAGTACTGTTAGTTACTATAGCCTACAACTTACAAAACAGCTTACAAAACAAAAACGATGGTCAAGAAGAGTTTGATTAATTTTGTGAACAGCCATCTTGATGGAGAGCTGAGGATCACCACTGACACCTGCCTCTGCAGTGACTATACACCGGATCGTTTTACAAACTTTCACCGGAGACAACTGGGATTCACTGATAATCCGCTGCAGAATGGGGCCGAACCGACTATCCCCCACCCCGGCCTTCATCTTCCCGTCCCGCCGACATCTGGTGCGTTGTGATCATAGACGGTCGTGATCAGTATGAGAGTTGTCTTGTGTGCTACGGCAGCTTTCCCGCGAGTGGGCGTGGTTTCGGCACCGAGAGCGGACACACCCCCAGTGATTTAGAGCAGAGAATGCTGCTAATTTTTTGATAAGCTATTTTATGTACTTGGCAGATTTTTGTATGATTCAAATTTGGCTGGGTGGTTAATAACACATTTATCTGTGGTGTGAGAAACTCAGAACACGTGTTTAGTTTTGACTTTACAGGGACTTTAAGTAAAAGACCGGATAGGAAAATCTCTGATTGGGGATTTAAATGACTGAAAAGCACGGACACTCGAATGCTCCTCTTTTTGAGTACTGAGTGCTTTTTGTTTGTAGTTTTTATTTTTTAAACTACATTTTAGTCTCGTATTTTTTCATCAACGATATTGCATGTTTATATAGTCACAATAATCGTTTAAGGATGTTTGTGTCATCTCGTCTTGTCTTAGTCATGGAAAAAAAGGTTGTCAATGAAAATTTTTCGTCATATTTTCATTAATGAAATTGACACTAGTCAGAGCAAACTAACAACTTTTAATTAAATCGTTGCGGTATCCTGTTATAGATAAACATCAACCATGCCTGTAGACAGTTCTTTTCTGTGGGAAGGGTATGAAAAGTGCTCACATCCCCTGCACAACCTGCAACATAACATTTATATCCATGATCTGCCGTTTTCACTATATTGTCCTCATCTTCACAATACCTGCAGAACTTCTGATGATTTGACCGTGCAGGTCCACGTTGATACTGCCTGGCCATGAACATGGGCTAGTAGGCTATATGCAAATTTGGGGAGGCGTAAATATTAATGATCCCGACTGTTACGTCACGGTCTGTGTTATATTGGAATTTGCACGTATTTCAGTGGTCAAGATTTGCATATGAAGGGGGAAACAATGGTGTTTGTGAGGCTCATTGTATGTTAGTTCCACGTACAGAACTCTTATTATTCAACTATGCCATGGTAAATACAATTTTCCATTCTAGGGGACCTTTAAAAAATGTCCCTATTATAATCGTATGGGCCCTACAATAATTTTTATCTTAATGACCTGCTGCTCTGGCTAATGCAAAATATTTAACTGGGGAGAGTGTTTTATAGTGAATTTGATGTGAATTTTGTAATTGGACAATCTGAATTTGTGTGTGTTGAATGAGAACTGAGACATAACAATCTTGCTCTTTCCCATTGTGCCTTTGAGTAAGATATTATGAACCATCCACATGGTCTGTCTTTTAGACTTTCTTGTGTGTGTGTGTGTGTGTGTGTGTGTGTGTGTGTGTGTGTGTGTGTGTGTGTGTGTGACCTTCACCTGCATGATAAAGTGCATTTGGGGGCCATCTGTTGGCTAATATTGGTACCTGAGTTATTAGTAGTAGTAGGCATTTACATGGATATAAATCATGAGAATGCAGACGGATAGAGTCGAGAGAGCAGGAGTGTGTCTGTTTAAAACAGCACTTTAGCTTCTCTTAGTGAAGTACGGCAAGCAACATGGGCCAAAATGGATCTTGAGGTGAAGAATGTGATCCGGTACTTTAAGATAAATGGCTGCTTATGTCCAGGAGAGGGAAGTCTAACACCATTTCCACATGAGAGACACCGCCATAAGTGTGTTGCGGGAATATCAGAATGCCAACATGTGCCAAGCTCGCAAACGTCAAATTTGAAATAGTCTACATAAAGAATATCTAGAGTGTTAAGCCATGAAATTTATTATGAAGGCAGACAGGAGAGAATATAATGTGTGAAAGTAAAGTGCATGTGAAATTTAGTCTGTCGCTGATTAGAGCCCATCAAAGTGCTCTGTCGAAGGTCTTCTCCACCGCCGTCTCCCTGTGTCCCCCCTTTTCTCTCCTCTCCACTTTACATCTCTCCAATTCCTTTTTCTTCTGTCATTCTCGTTCATCCTTCCCTCGGTTTTCTTCCTCGTTTACCTCTGTTGTGGTCGCGGCGCTAGCCAGGCGGTATCGAATGTAAGCCAAGCACATCATATTTTCATGTGTTCATGCCTCTTTTTATACTCTGCCCTCCCTTTCTCTATTTTCTCTGTCTCTCTCTCTCTCTCTCTCTCTCTCTCTCTCTCTCTTTCCCTGTGCTTGCTCCCTCCCTCTCTCTCTATTCTTTCTCTAGTTCCCTCCCTCCTGCTCCAATCTTCAGTTTAGCTAGAGAAAGAGAGGGAGTGAGAGAGGGAAAGAAAGGAAGAGAAAGAAAGAGGGAGTGGAATAATGGTGAGCGATGAGGGAAATTTCGGCGCTCCAGAAACTTTTTCTTCCTCCGAAACAGAGAAAACATCACAGGTAAGGACATTTGTGAGATGAAAATCTGCTCTCTTTCTCTGTCTGCCCATCTCTCTCGCTGTTTCTTTTATTTCTTTCCCTCTCTTCTTTCTCTCAGGGGGTAGTGGGCCTCTTGCGCTAACTGGTGTCAGCTGTTGCAGGAAATGAAGGAATCACTTCTATCCCAGTCTTTTTCTACTGCTCTCTCTCTCTCTCTCTCTCTCTCTCTCTCTCTCTCTCTCTCTCTCTCTCTCTCTCTCTCTCTCTCTCTCAGCTCGATTTTTCATTAGACCCGTATCCCGCTAAACGCACTCTGAAAGAGAGCGGCCCGCTCAGACAGAATGATGGTTGGGACTGAAGAAGAGTAATTTTGCCACTGTTAATTTTCTCAGATTTTTGACTCGTAGATCAGATGTTCCGCCTGTTGTTGTTTTTTTTGCCACCTCTAGATGGAATATGTACCCGTCGCACATGTGACATGGGGTGATAGACGGTGCATGCATGTGTGCGAACGCCCCCACCCCCTATGCTGATCTTTCATCTTATAGCCCTCTGGGTAGAAGTCTGGTGTGTGTTGCCGGTATCGTGGCCCTGCCTCTCTCTTCCTCTCTCTTTTTCTTTCTTTTTCTCTCTCGTTTTCTTTCTCTCTCTCTCTCTCATCCCCATTCAGTTTTCTGTCCTATAGGCTGATTAATCCGGATACCTTTTCTCCCCAGATTCTTTGTTTCCTTTGTTCACGTTTTCCTTTTTCAGCAGCACTCTGCTGCCGTTTGAAATTCCCACCTTTTTTTGCTCTCTCTCATGTTCCTTCTCTCTCTCTCTCTCTCTCTCTCTCTCTCTCTCTCTCTCTCTCTCTCTCTCTCTCTCTCTCTCTCTCTCTCTCTCTCTCTCTCTCTCTCTCTCTCTCTCTCTCTCACTCTCTCTGTCTGCGGCTCTCGACTCCAGACGGCAGGCAGACATCAGCCTGTCAGTGTCCTCTCGTGTCTTTTTTACATCCTCTCTTTTTTTTATTTTGTATTCGTGGTGTGTTGCATTGCATCGTGGGATGAGCAACATAAAAAAAAAATTCTCTCTGTCTCTCCTTCTCTGTCCTCACAGTCTCACAGGGGTTTGGAGGACCGCAGCACCCGAGGCACAGTCAGTCGCTGCCGCCAGCTTGGTGAGTTCACTCCCCTTCTCTGTGCATGTGTGGGATTTATACAAGAGTTGACGTGACCCAATAGTATCTGTATATGAAGTAGCAATGACAATGTTACGCTGTTCTTGTGGTTTGAGAGCTTTGGTTTCATGTTAATATTATGCCTTTATCAGCCGTTTTATAATCGACTCTGCTGATTTATACTGTAAAACCTCATTGCAGATGAGTGAATGTCTCTTCTGCAGTAATTCATATCGGTGTACAAAAAGGCAGGTGCTCGATTCGTCTTATGTGTGCGTGGCCGGCATGAGGGGTCTGTGTGTGGTACCACTTCTCCACGTATGTCCTCGTCCGCCGTGCGCATGTGTGTTTGCACGTGAGACTCAATGTCTTTGTGTGCAGTCCATGCTGATGGGCGTGCGTGTAACTATGTTGTGTTGCTTTTAAGTATCGGATCACAGTAAATATCGAAGGGATGGCAAATTAGAGACAGTGAAGGAGAGAAGGACAAGACAACAGCAGAGACACAATGGTGATCGCTCGGTTCTCCGCTCCGCACCGTGCCCCTCTCCTTCCCTGAGACCCTAACTTGTGACGTTCTGCTTCGATGTCCACGGGTTGGGTTCTCGGGAGCTGTGAGAGGCACTCAGTCATCCGCCCATCCGGGAAGAACCAGGGGAGAGGACGGCGAGAGAGATAGTCCAAGCAGATTGAGTAGGGAAGGAAGGACGGTCAGGAAGAGAGACACGAGGGGATGAGATGGAGATGAGTGAGGTGAAGGTGGCGCAGTGTGGGCCTGTGGATTGTGGAGTTTAAAGGATTGAAGATGAAGAGAGTGAGGGTGAGAGATCTGTGTTTTTAGGTTAGGGTGACGTTGGGCCATTGTGGGTTTGGCCCAAACAAAGCGTATGTTTAGACTGTGAGTCAGGACACTGAAATGGCTGTGTGTGTGCATGTCTGTGCCACAGCATCTGTTACGCCCTCGTTCCGCACCCATATTTGTGTGCGTCTTTTTGTGTCAGTACTTTTTTTTTTAATCCAAATTATTCTTTCCATACAGGAAGTCCTCATAGATGGACATGTCCAGTGACTTCGGTTCATATATGCATGTGTGTGTTTTACCCACCAATTTGAGAGCAGCACAAAGTACTGTTGAGAGCGTGACATCGATAGCTCGGTACACTTGTGTTTGACCTCATACAAACCTTCATCGACATTAAAAATAAACGCACATGTTTTCTTGTTATTTTCGACTATAGGCTAGTCATTAATTGGATGTTAATGGCATAAAATAAAGTAGAGGGATAGCTTTTGTGTATCTGCAGCAGAAGCGCATTGTGTGTATGCAGCAGCATGTGTGTTCCTACAGACATCGTGAGTAAGACAGCCAGCCATCTCTCTGGTAGTGCTCCAAATCTCGCTCATCTCTCTCACTCTCCAATGGCGCTTGATGTACTCAGAGTCAAACAGAGGCTACACGTTTTGAATGGAAGCAAGAGTACATCCTGGTCTTAAACAGTCCCGCAGACTAGATTTTTATCTGGAAGACTGACTGTGGTGTTTCAAATGGTGGGGATTTTTATATCAGTTTATTTTGAGTTCACCTTATATCTGTGCATGTTGCCCTTGAAGTGAAGACATTTTTTTCCTGTCTTTGTGCTTTCTCTTACCCCGACAGTATTTGTCAAACAGTGTAGAGCGATGCAGAATGATGTTTATTTTCTAAGATTGGTTGCCATAATAAGCTGCTAAAAAGGTCATTTAAAGGGAGTTGCATGAGCAAAATTAACAACCCATTTCTTGACATCATTAAGTGCCTCATTAAACTCAATTTGAACTATAGCTGAAATACTTTGCTTGTATTGTTACGTTGGCACTATATTACATTTTGTGGATGTCTGTGGATATTTATATCAGCTTTAGAGGGCATGTCAGTTATGAAGTAGATGAATACTTTTATATTCACCTTTACCTCTTATAAAACTCTTCTCTGCTATTCTTGAAATACAGTTAACGATTATCATTTTTATTTGTTGACTATATCGGTAGATTATATGTAGTGTTGACCGGGATACCCGTATTTGGGTATATAGCAATTTTTTTTTAAATGTCATCTTGTTCATTGTATTTGAATATGTGTGTATGTGCTGTGTGGTTTGTTCTTAAATGAGCAGTGTTTCAGTGTCTTACACTGTATAACATATAGTCTATGGTAGGTGCATCAGGTCACGAGAGGCAAGGAGAGAGAATATAGTGCATTGATACAGTAGATATGTATTAGGTTTCTCAGATAATATGGGCCTTTAATAACTTCTATCATTTAAACAGTCTTTATGGAAATATTAATTTTGTCAAGAGGTTATAATTTAAGTTATTAGTTATACCATTGATTTATTAAAGGCAATAAAAATGGATTTGATGTTTACAATAGACTAATACTGTTCTTCCAATATAATAATGTATGAAGACTGCTCCGGAGCTAATGTTCTATATAAACAAACTCTGTGTGTATGTTCACAGAAACATTTGAACAACGCCTTGCCAGATTAGTGTATATTATTACTGACTAACATATATGGTTATTGTTGCACTTTGAGTTTTTTTTTTTTAAGCTGAAATCTTAAATATAAGCCTAATCAAATATATTAAGCATTGTCTGTGTTAATAGAGAATAATGAATAAAAAAGAATAAAATAGCTGCTTGTAATCCTTTTCGCAGTTATTATAACATTAGGACAGATTTTATAATACAACATTAAAAAAATAAAAAATACAATAAATGTCAAATATATAGTGAGAAGCTCTGTTTTGATTGGTCAAGGCTTATTTATTGGCCCTTGAAGCCAATGAATTTATGACAGCATAGTGTTTTCTCATATCACAATTTGTTATAGTAACTATTATCCAGTTCAGGTGAGAATTTTATGAGGGATATTGTTCATGTAAATGTTTCAGCATTTGCTCTCAATGTTAGTAATGGTATGTTGTGTGTATTGTGTTGTCTATCTTCGGCGAGAGCATGCAGGAACCCCTCCTCTCCTCTGCAGTGCTGGATGAAGACTATTGTTCTGGTGCCCTCGTCTTCCTCTGGCACCACACCTCACCCACCATGCCAGCCCACCTCGTCAAACAAGTGTGTGTGTGTGTGTGTGTGTGTGTGTGTGTGTGTGTGTGTGTGTGTGTGTGTGTGTGTGTGTGTGTGTGTGTGTGTGTGTGTGTGTGTGTGTGTGTGTGTGTGTGTGTGTGTGTGTGTGAGAAACTGGTGCAAGGTCAGTGTGAAAATGCAGGACGGTTATGATGGAAGATATTTGCTATAGTCACTGTGGGGGTTTGGCATGGAAATTTCGCTTCTTGTCTTTCTCAGCATCTCTCATCTTTTTGGAGATATGCAGTTGTGCATTGGAGGAATGCTGCTGAAGTTACAGGCTTCCTAAAGTGTCACTCCACTGATAATATCCACACACACTATGTTCCTCTTCCTCACTGTCAGAATCATGGTAGTTGGTCTGCAGTGCCAGCACACGCCCCAGGAACGCCCAGAATTTACCGCAGTACCAAAGTACCCTGAGCAGTTTCACACACATAAATCTACTCACTCGACCCGCAATATGATGATGAGGCTAACTAATCAGCTCATATCGTTATATGGTACAATACAATCGAAAGTCAAAATGTTAAAGTTTTGCTCAGATACGTTTTGAAAGTCCACGGGTGTCATCTGCTTTAAAATCGATCATTGGATCTTTTTTCTCTTGTATTTATACTTTACAGGGAGTATTCAAATTGTGATTTCCAGGGCTGGAAAGTCATTGAATATAAGGATCTTAAAAACTTAAAAAAATGTAAATTTTTCCCCTTGTCAACATTTTTGATTTGACTTGAAATTCATATATTGTTAGTGCATAAAGAGTGAAATATCAGTTAATATAGTGAAGGTTTCATCTGGAGACTTTTGTATACAGAAAGGTATGTCCGTTTAAATTGTGTTATTTCAAATTCGATCCTCTAAGAAATCTCTATGAAAAAGTAATATATTCACAATCACAAATGGTTTGAAAAGACATCTTCGTTTTGTTCTCTTTTTATGTCTGGCCATGTGTGCCTGTCTGCGTGTTTTGCAGTAAGAAGACACCGTTGTCCCTTTCTCACAGACGTTGTCCCACACGGCCATATGTTCAAATCTGGCATAAAGCATCCTACATATTTATCTATAGTCTGTCCATCTGAGTACGTCCACGCAAACAGAAAAACAAACACTCCCTAATAATGGTGAATTACAGTTGTCAGCCGTTAAACAAGCAGCAAAGACATGCAAGAAAAACACATGGAGAAAACTCAAGAAAGAGCAGGGAGAGAGAGCTGCAACTCAACAGTTACAGCTTATTTGTCATTTAGAATGTGAAACAGCAGGAATGTGACTAAATAGCAGTTTTTCGCAGACATGCCTGACTGCAGCTCACCCCCTCAGCCCAGCTGATTTCTCTAAATCCAGCACAATGGACCAACAGATCAGTCAGCCACAGTCACGGCCCCTGAATTACTGGAAAACTGCATGTGGATGTATGTAATCTGGAGGGAAAATGTATTTGAGTCAGTGTGCTGCATTTGAGGTGGATTAATTGCATGCAGTGTTTTTCAATTTTTCTTGTTCGTTCATTCTCTTGTTTTCAATCTCTGGCTCTTGCATGTGCCCTCTCTCTTTCCCTCCCTCTCTCTCTCTCTCTCTCTGTCCTCAGATGGCTTTCAGCCTACTTTCCTATAACAGAAAACAGAGCAGAGTGGAGTCAGCATTCACAGTCAGAGGCAGGCACAAGCACCAGATACATTTTTATCTGACACACCTTTAAGTGTGTGGGTACTGTATGTACACGTGAGTGTATGTTATGTGCACCTTAAGTGTGCTTTGTGTTTCTTTGTGTATCTTTCTGTCTTTTCCACAATGCACTGAGTAAAGCACTAACCGGGTGCCCAGAAGGAATCTGCAGACGTTTTTCATATTTTCAGCACAGATTATTTTGCGGGAAAATGTGTGCAATTCTGTGTAATGAAAAAAATACTCCTGTAGTATTACTGGCAAAATGATATTCAATTTAGCCAAATTAAGTAAATATGCAAAGGACAGTGAATGTGTGCAAGATCAACGTTCCTTTTCTGTGGAAATCTGTGATCTGCGGGTGGTGGAAATCAGCGTTCCGTGTAATATAGTGTGTCTACAGAGCCATTTATAATGTTTAAAACATTTTTATTGTTCTGAATGATAAATAAGACGTTTTTCTTTTAATTTTTTTTTCAATGAAATTTTTTTCATACTTAATATATATTTTACATCTGTCCTCTGAATCATCCTTGCTGTCTCACTTCATTTCCCAGCCACAAACACTGAGAATATTCCTTTCTTTCTTTCTTTCTTTCTGCCTCTTTCTCTCTTTCTCCCTCTCTCTCCCCCCTTCCCAACCCTCACTCTGTCAACTAAAGCCCTTTCATAATGAATGGCAAGGTACGATAATAGCCTTTCGGTTGCTATAGTAACCAGACAGGAGCTCTGTTCGTGCTGTATTTTTTGTCCTTTATTTTTTTTTCCAAGGGGGCAAATGACAGTGGAATGTGAGGCGAAACCCTCCCTCTCACTTTCCCTTTTTCTCTTTCTCATACAGTCACAGCATATTCCCTCTGTTCTTGCGTATTTGCCTGTCCTCTTCTGCACCCTTAATATGACAAACAGGTTCATCTGAGAAACAAGTTCCATATTCTATTAGAAACATAATATAAAATGGTTATAAATGTAATATAATGCAAAATAAAATATATTTTATATATTTAAAAGAATAAACATTATTATTATTATTAGTTAGTGCCTTTTAAGCATTTTTACATTCATTCCAAAATAATATCTATAAAAACAAGTTTCGGATTGCATCTATTTTATTTGTGAACTGATGTTCAGCTGTTCTTTTTAATAGTCTTCATTATTTTTTAATAGTCACTTATTTTTGGATCATCAGTCATTAAAGCTTGGTAAAATACTGCTGGTGTCATGATGGCCACAGACACAGACATGTACCTTTTAATTTAACCAAGCAGATTGCTCACTAAAAAACACTCACTGATTGTGTTTTTCACGTAATTTCTGGTGATTTTGTTGTGACATAAAGTGGTGATATCTAAATGGGTGAGTTGTTTACTTACTTTTTAATTAGTCTTCCCATTAACTCTATTATTTCATTCAGATGGATTCGCCTGCACGAAACACAAAAACAAGAGAGAGGATTTATTGGAAGAACAGCCAAAGCGTGATGGAATTATTCAAGATTCTTTATGGTCACTATACAGGTACAGCGAAATTCCAGTGCAGTCACACATACTTTGTTCGGCTAAAACATCTATATGCCATAAACAATACAACAAAAAAACTGTACAGCCAGGCAAATAGTCTAATATTGCACAGAAATGCCTCCTTTAACATGACTTTTCCCCATTCACTCTCAATTCTGTCAAAACTCAAATGAGGCTAGATGCTTCCCGCCATCACTTTAACCGCTGGTGGTGTTGTTGGACAGTGTCAATTTGAAATTTGTGAAATTTGCGTTGTTTCATTTTTGTACTGAGGATTATTTTCTCATCCAATTTTTTGAGGAGGCACTGCCTTTCTTACCTCCTTCGATGAAACACCCCTTATATGTATTCGTGTTTATTTTTTACAACTTTATAAAAGATAAAAAATATTGTCTTTAACTAAAAGTGCATCTATAAATGTATGTTTTAAGCTCTAAAATGCCCTAGCTTATTTAGCTTCATTGTAAAAATCCTTTGAAACTTGATTATATAAATCATCAAACCTAATTGAATTCTGCTAAACTGTTTTCTACACAATGGAGGCATTTATTTTTAATTTGCATTATCAGTTACAGTGACATAAACATGCAAATTTATACACTTTCAAGGTGCTGGTGATTTTTGATGTGAATGCTGTGCCTATCGTCTATACAGATCACATGTTCAGATGCAGCAGTGTATAGTGCCCATGGCCTTAGCACCTATAGTAGGGCAATAAGTGGTGGACACAGTTTAATCATCAACACACAAGGAAACATGCGCACACATGCACACTCTCTCTCTCCGTGCAGCTGTTGAAGCTGGTGGTGTCACCATAGCGACAGCAGTGTGCTACTGAAGATCCCAGCCAACAGCTGCTCTCGGTAGAAACAGTATTGATTGAGTCTGCTCCACTCCCACTTCAAAATGTGTATGCCTATTAGCTGTCAGCATCTGCGTATGACACCGTATCCAAAGATTTGGGTTGCAAACAAACGTTTTTTGTACGATAATTGCAAGTCTTTGAAGTGTTTATATTATAGCATTATGAATCTTAAGTATGGAGGATGCATTCTGTGTGTATCCGAGCATGTGCAACAGATGGATCGGACAGCTCATCGTATTCCCTCTAAAGTATGTCAAATAGGTCCCCTATACTTGTCTTATTGTCCGTTTCCTTTCCTCTCTTTGGACGTCCCAGAGGACTGGTGCACTCTAAGACTTCCTGCGGCCCTTTAGAGGACCTCTCGCTCCCCTCCCCCTCAGCGGTTCAATGTATCATCAAAGAAAGGATTAGTGTGGGCCAGCCCAGGAGACAGACTTGAGCACCTGACAAATTTAAGCTTATTAACTACAGAAAAAAGGGGGAAAACCTGCCCAGGAAGCACTGAGGGATGGAGGGCGAACTCTGGAGATTTAACCGCTGGTGGTGTTGTTGAAATTTGTGAAACTTGCGTTGTTTCATTTTTGTACTGTGGATTATTTTCTCATCCAATTTTTTGAGGAGGCACTGCCTTTCTTACCTCCTTCGACGAAACACCCCTTATATGACAGCATATGGCTTGATGTTAAGTGCTAGTAATGCTGATATCTTTGCATTGAGTGTTGCTGCGTCTGAAATCGCATACTGTATAGTAATAATTAATTTATAATTAATTCATAATTTAATTTGTTACATTTATATAGCACTTTTCTAGGCACCCAGAATGCTTTACATATAGAAGGGGGGAATCTCCTCAACCACCACCAATGTGCAGCATCCACCTGGATGATGTGACGGCAGCCATATTGCGCCAGAACGCTCACCAAATTTGGCCAGGGTTACACCCCTACTCTTTATCGAAGGATCGACATCCTGGGATTTTTAGGTATGGAATTAGTAGGTACTACATTTGTTTTGAAACTTACTTCGCGACCGTTAAAAAAGTATGAATGTGTGTAGAATGAATGAAATTTGGACATACTACATCCGCCATGTTGTCGCAGTCATATGACCTACAGCGTCAGTCGCGTCACTTCACCTCTATTCACAAATCCTCTCCTGTGGCCTCATGGGACAGTAAAGTGTCCATCAAATACATTCTTCAGAATCTCGCTGGAAGTAGTAGATCATCTTGGTACTTTTCACCTACTGTTTTTTGTATATATTATGTTTTTGTATATATGTTTTTTCATATACTTTTTTTTGCCTACTATATAGTCGGGTAGGCATATTCAGATGCAGCACATGAAGGTGGGATATCTTGGTTTTTGTCTTCACACATTATTTCCCAACAGTGCTAGAGATGGTGATGCCTCTATAAGGATGGGAACTGAAATGTAATGATTCGGATTCGGATTCCTCTTAATGATTCCGGTTCTATTAATGATTCTTTTGCATATTTGGAAAACAGAAATGCAATTCTGTGACCAAGTGTTATTTCAATAATAAATGCAAAACAATAAAAAATACAAATGTAGTCGCTCTTTTTTTTTACGTACCACTGACAAAACTCATAGTGTGTTTCTTTAAGTACACATTGTCATATGTGCATTAATTTAGAAACAGCTTTGAGTGTTTGTGATTTACTAAAAAGACTAAAATCAGACTTCACTGGTCAGGTGGTATGTTTCTGATTCACTAAGAACAACCAGATCAGAGTCGTTTACTTGAGAATCAGACTTCGTTGGTCGCACTGTATGTTTCATTCTGAATAGTGACACAGGGAACACTTTCAGGGTTTTTTTTTTTTTTTGTATTGGTGGAAGAATTCATATGTGAGAAATAATAACAGAATTGAATGCCATAAAAATCACTTGGTTCTACTATTTTATTTAAGTGGTTCTTGGTTCACAATTCTAAACCTGAGGACTTAATACTGAGTACTCTGAGGAGGATATGCTTTTTGAGGCCAATCTCACGAAAATGCATATAAATAATACGAGTGTGCAATGTTGTGGAATGTATACGCCAAAATGAGTTTTGGAGTGCATATGGTACGCCGTTTTTTGCATTGCATATGATACGCACTTTATGGCATATTATACGTACGAACCCCCACCCCTCCGCCCCCACCCTACCCAAAAGCGTGTCATATACACGCCATAAAGTGTGTATCATATGCACACGAAAAACTGCGTAGCATATGCATGCCAAAACTTCTTTTGCCGTATACATTCCACGAGATTGCACACTTGTACTATTGATACTCATTGTCATGAGATCGTGTTGGCTTTTTCAGAGAATTAGACATGTCTGTGCTAAACATGGATGAATCTTTTCTTCCCTTCCTCTAAAGGAAGTATTTTTTGTTAAACCCATTATATATGTTTCCCATTACACTCATGTGGTTAACTTGTGGTTTGTCTTGTCATTCAGCTTCCAACTTCAGTTTTATTTTATAAGGTTCCCTTGGGTGGGGTATTAATAGCACTAAAAAGTCACTCAAAGCTCAAAAGTTGAGTGCATATTGTTACTTAACATTTTTAGATCTCAGAGAAAACAGTAGAGCATGGCACTACAATGCTAAGGTCATGGGTTTGATTCCCAGAGAATGCATGAAAAAGATAATGTCTGCAAAATGTAAAATGCTTTCTAAAACATTGCCACCTTTGTGTTCTTAATGCTATTTCATGTTTTTGTCTTTGTGCCTCAATTAAGTTTGTGATGGACATACATTTACTGCCAATAAAATCCATGTAAATGTTAATGAACTCCAGTGACTCCATACCCTTATACAAAACTTTCGCCACACCCTTCTTATAGTCACTTTCTTTCAGTAGCTCTGCTGAGAATGAGTGTAGGGGAATGGATGGTCCTACGTTTTGCCAGTCCTCATAATGTAATGTTAAGCTTATCATGGCTGAGTGGCTTTTTATCCTGACTTGTTCGCAGTTGGCGTGGTTTCTAATCCTCTCCACACGTAGGCCTGTGTCCCCTCAATGTGCGTTTCTTTCCGAGGAAATTTCCATAGCAATACTACAATAGTGCAGGGTGTTTTTTTATTACCGAATGAACAACAGAGAAGTGTCACGGTGGAGAACAGTATTTGATAGTAAAACACTGATAATCAAAGCCATATGCTTAATGATAATTTGAATGTTAAATACACTCACCTAAGGATTATTAATGTTCATTTTCTCATTAATGTAATTATCTAATCAACCAATCGCATGGCAGTTGCTTCAATGCATTTAGGGGTGTGGTCCTGGTCAAGACAATCTCCTGAACTCCAAACTGAATGTGAGAATGGGAAAGAAAGGTGATTTAAGCAATTTTGAGCGTGGCATGGTTGTTGGTGCCAGACGGGCCGGTCTGAGTATTTCACAATCTGCTCAGTTACTGGGATTTTCACGCACAACCATTTCTAGGGTTTACAAAGAATGGTGTGAAAAGGGAAAAACATCCAATATGCGCAGTCCTGTGGGTGAAAATGCCTTGTTGATGCTAGAGGTCAGAGGAGAATGGGCCGACTGATTCAATCTGATAGAAGAGCAACTTTGACTGAAATAACCACTCGTTACAACCGAGGAATGCAGCAAAGCATTTGTGAAGACACAACACGCACAACCTTGAGGCGGATGGCTACAACAGCAGAAGACCCCACCAGGTACCACTCATCTCCACTACAAATAGGAAAGAGAGGCTACAATTTGCACAAGCTCACCAAAATTGGACAGTTGAAGACTGGAAAAATGTTGCCTGGTCTGATGAGTCTCGATTTCTGTTGAGACATTCAGATGGTAGAGTCAGAATTTGGCGTAAACAGAATGAGAACATGGATCCATCATGCCTTGTTACCACTGTGCAGGCTGGTGGTGGTGGTGTAATGGTGTGGGGGATGTTTTCTTGGCACACTTTAGGACCCTTATTGGCCAATTGGGCATTGTTTAAATGCCACGGCCTACCTGAGCATTGTTTCTGACCATGTCCATCCCTTTATGACCACCATGTACCCATCCTCTGATGGCTACTTCCAGCAGGATAATGCACCATGTCACAAACCTTGAATCATTTCAAATTGGTTTCTTGAACATGACAATGAGTTCACTGTACTAAAATGGCCCCCACAGTCACCAGATCTCAACCCAATAGAGCATCTTTGGGATGTGGTGGAACGGGAGCTTCATGCCCTGGATGTGCATCCCACAAATCTCCATCAACTGCAAGATGCTATCCTATCAATATGGGCCAACATTTCTAAAGAATGCTTTTCGCACCTTGTTGAATCAATGCCACGCAGAATTAAGGCAGTTCTGAAGGCGAAAGGGGGTAAAACACGGTATTAGTATGGTGTTCCTAATAATCCTTTATGTGAGTGTATATGATATATGGATTATGATCTGTTGAAAGCTTCCAAATAGGAGGCAATATGGCAGTAGGAAAGGGTTTGAATATGCAGTGTGGAGGCTGTTCATATACGAGGTAAAGAATTCAGTCACTTGCCATGTCTTGGAACAATAATATCACTGTTTACTGAATCATATCTTGTTTAATTTGAATGGCATGACAGAGTGAGTGAATCACAATGAAAAGGAGAGATGAGTGGGATATGCAAGGGTCTCTATAGTCATATCACATTGATTGCCACATGACATGGATTTGTTTGTTTATTTAAATATTTTCCTTTGAGGTTCACTTGTAATGTGAAATAATAATAATAATAATAATAATAATAATTGTGAGGGTTGAAAATGACTATCAGGGTCACTCTATCTGAAATTATCAGTTTTTAAGAGGCGGCTCCTTTAAGGCTTGTCATTAAAAAGCCACTGTTATGATTGGCTATTTCCTCCTCGCAATTGCATGTGAAATTAGGTATTTTGAAATCATTTACATATGGTTTGCGATGTATTTGCTGTCAGGTCCAATACAGTTGGCTGCTTCATCTTTCAACAAAAGTGTCTTTGCAAACTCAACATTAAACATTAAACTGTGCCTCGCTCTGAACAAACATACAGTGCTGCTTGAAAGTTTGTGAACCCCTTGCAGAATCTAAAAATGTGAATCATTTTAACAAAATAAGAGGAATCAAACAAAATGCTATATTGTATTTAGTACTGTCCTGAATAATATATATATATATATATATATATATATATATATATATATATATATATATATATATATATATATATATATATATATATATATATATATTTTAACATAAAATATGTTTAAATATAGTCCACAAGACAAAAAAATATATAGCAGAATTTATAAAAATGATCCTGTTTAAAAGTGTATGTACGCTTGATTCTTAATTCGTGTTGTTACTTGGACGATCCACAACTGTTTTTTTTTTTTTGTTGTTTTTTAATTTTGATTGGTGTTCATGAGTCCCTTGTTTGTCCTGAGCAGTTAAACTGCCCAATGTTCTTCAGAAAATTCCAAGTATTCCAAGTAATTTCAAAGTAAATTGTACTTGATTTGTCTTCTGGGAAACATGAAAGTATCTTCTGTTGCTTCCGAAGGGCAGTACTAAATAATTTTTTTATTTATGTTTTCATCCTGTCCAGAAAGATTTTACACCCAGCTTTAATGCATCATGTTTGCTTCTGGAGCATCAATGAATGTTTGAACCTTTTTTACCAGTTGTGTTCGAGTCTCTCAATTGTCCTCAGTGTGAAAAGATGGATCAGTCACTGATGGAAAGGGTTCAAACATGCAAAAGATGCTGAAAAACTTAAAAAAAATTTTGGGACCTGAAGGATTTTTCTGAAGAACATTAGGAAATTTAACTGCTCAGGACAAACAAGGGACTCGTGAACAACCATCACAAAACAAAACAAAAACAGCATTAGATCATCCAGGTAACGACACATAGTATTAAGAATCAAGAATCAAACTTTTGAAAGGGGTAATTTTTTTATAAATATATTTTTTTGACTTGTGGACTACATTTATGCATTTTATGGACTATATGTAAACATCTTTATGTAAAATGCATGTCTTATTCAGGACAGTACTAAATAAAAAAATAGCGTGCATTTTGTACGATTCCTCTTATTTTGTTAAAATTATTCAAATTTCACAAACATTCAAGCAGCACTGTATAATGTGAACTTTTTGTTTGGGTGTTGTTTAAATCTTATCATGTTCTTGTTCTTATTGTATTTTACCTTCAGAAGGTATGCAGTCTCTCTTACTGTCTGGCTGAGCATCTGTCAGGACACTCTTTTTCACTTTCTGCTGCAGATTTTTCCAATTAGCTCCATATTTCTTTGTAAATGCAGCTAGTGAGACGTTTATTTTTAATCCCTTACAATTATTGTATATTATCCCAACTGTTAAAAGAAGCAACCAAAAGAAGCACACATGTTTTTAACAGAAATGCTTATTAAGCACCAAATCAGCATATTAGAATGATTTCTGAAGGATCATGTGACACCAAAGACTTGACCTTCACTAAACGAATGTGCATGTGCCAATATATCAAACCAGCAACAGGGAAATGAGCAAACAATCACCTAAATTAGACTGTATTTTGCAGTTTGGTGATCGTGCAACATCAAACCATATTTACAGTATCGAACTGATGTGTCAGACGTAAATAAATGCCAGTTATAAAGCGTTTTAGGTTTCCTCTCATCATGTAAGCACATGTTATCACTTCGAGAAAACCAATGAAAAAAAAAAAGAATTTAAAAATATTTACAGATGACTAATATTTACCAAAAATAATGCTGTGTGAACCATTTGAGTTAAATATGATCTGAAAAGTCATTTGGAAGGAGGTTTGGAAATTTGAGTTTGGAAAAGTATGAATTTTGAAATGGAAAATGTGTAGGAACCCTGTATGTACCAAATAAATAAATGCATGTGAAATGTTGATCTGAGTTTCAATAATTCTGTAATGTGAGAAGAAAGAGACTGCTGAGTTATTAGAATGAAGTATGTAGCCTGGGCTAACAGTCAATTATGCAGCGATTGACCAATCAGAATTTAGTATTCTGCCTAGATTTATTGCAATATATATAGGTGTAACATTAAATGGTAGAAGCCATATTGCATACATACAATCAGAGCATCACAGATATTTCTTGGTGTATATGAAACAGACATGAGCAATTATTAATAGTTAAACTTTTGACCTGTATAACAGTTAAATGTGGCCTTCAACCTGTGGCTGTTAATGCATCAGGATATTTCTCAAGTGTAATGTAGACCTGCTTATGTATCCATAGCAACAGGTCTTAATGCACGTTATCCTGCAGATGTCACAAGGGTGATGTTTACCGTATAGCTGTAATGCTCTGCTTTAGTTTCTCAGCTTAAATCTTGATGTTTGGACTGTGGCTTAATGGGGCTGTTTTCCCATAGTGCTTAATTTTTCTTGATGCTGAAAAACAACTCTTTGTTTGTATTTGAATGTTACTGCTTTTTTCAGTTCTGCCAGATGAAAAGCTGTTATCTTGGGCCAATAGCTTAAAAGCAAGCACTTATGTCTACTTTATTTTGTACAATTTCATTTAATTTCAAAGCAACAACATTACATGGGTTGCATTTCATAAGTAAAAAAAATAAATCAACAAATTATAAAAAAACGAACACATTATTATTTGTATTATTTATGACAACTGAGAGTGCTGATGTTTAGGGGTGAGGGGAGAGTGTTGTGCTATCTGTCAAACATGCATACCACCCTCCAAAAGACAATTTGACGTGATGCTAATGCATTTTAGATGTCAGAACAAAGATTGAATGAAATGGGACACGGTATAGAGCTGCATTTGCCACAATTATGAGAGTGACTTGTGTACACAAGCACATATATTATAGCCTAGAAATCTAGACGCACCCTAGCGGCAGCAAATGTCATTTGCAGCCAGGGTCGTCTAGCAACTCTCCGCTGGAAAAACCAAACTCTGCTCAGGCCAATCACATCGTGTATAGAGTCGGTGGGCGAGCTTAAAGGGGTGGTAAAACACATTCTTTTGAAGGCTTGATTGTGTTTGTGGGGTATACTGTATATGTGTTCATGCTTCGTTTTTTAAAAATTGCATTATTTTTCATATATTTTACCTTTATTTTACACTGCTCTGTCCCTCCTTGTAAAAACGGTCTGATGGTTTCCAGGTTCTATGAAGCTAGTCCCTCAAAAATACGCAATGGGCTCAAATTTGTTAGCTGGCCCAGTGTGTTGTGATTCGCTAACTGCCTAGTGCGCGTTTGTCGGAAACGTCACGCCCTTTACCTTTACCGGTAGCCTGGGTTTTGGGTAGCAGTAGAAACAATGGCGCCAATAAAACCATACCAATTTGTCCCCGAATCAGACCCAGACAATTTTAGTGAAGATGATCAAGCAGAACCTGACTGCAAATCTATAGTGATCGCTACTGAATGGCACTGTTACTTTTGTATTTTTAGAACGATTATAGCCAAATATCTGTCGCAAGAACGAACACATAACATTGGCTTTACTATAGTATCCAAATCAAACACAGAACCATGTTTAGCATGCCTGTAGATAAACAATACATAAAAGCTCTAATTAAAGAATAATTTACACTAATGCCAAGTTCGCTGTTTAGATTTAAAACAGTTTATAACGTTAGGTGTTTGTCGAATAACGTTAAGTATGAATGAGCATTTAACAAACTGGTTTGCAGAGCCAAACAGCGTTGTCATGTGTACATGTTCCTTGCTACAACGTACAATTAACAATACGAACTATTAGAGGAAAACACATCGACGAAAAATAAATCATACTTACAGGTTGTGGCCCGTAAACAGCTTCTATTTTTAAATCCATCTTTCAGGACAAGCCGTTGTGCGAATCCTGCATTGAACTCACGAAGATTGTGGAAGCTTTCCTCTGTGAGATGTGCAGCGGGAGCCGCGCGCGCCCGTCATGCATTCTCACACTGGCAGTGTGTGTCTCGTGCAGCTGAACCACGGCTCGTGTATTGCAAATACAGACGAATATTGTACATTATTTGTCACATCACATATTGTCACATTTTCCAGTCTTCTCCTCCGACCCCTGTCTGTCTCAAATGCGACCTGTTCCCCTCTGTCTCATACACACATGCATATAACATGTTGTATGTTAAACGCACTGCAACGCACCCCTGTCCCTAGGAAGGCTGAACAAAGTGGACCTGCAATCCGGCTGAAAATAACTTTCGTAGGCATTGCGGCAACAACACTCCAGCCTACTAACTATACCACAACAACGCTTCCCTGTGGCGATACAAAATGGCCTCGTCCCCCCTTATTTAATATTCTCGGAGGAGGGGTTTATGTAAATATTGGGGCTGGTGATGTCAGAGACCCTGGAGGAATGTCTAGAAGTCCCTACTGGCCGTTTGCTGTAGTCCTTAGAAATTGATTTCTTTAAAAGCAAATATCTAAACAGCAATCTTTCGAATCGGCTTTGGCTTTGAGAAAAGAAAGGAACAGATAAGGATTGCGGATCCAGACCAGATCCCGGGCAGATCCGCTCTGGACCCGTTCATTAAGTGTGTCATTCAGTGCCTCATTCAAAACTAGTATTCTGGCAAAAACTAGCTACACGGAAATATTTAAAATATAATGGACCAACATTAGATAGACTGGATTGCTCTATAAAAGCTTGAATATTAAATATCTGCTTTTATTAATATTAATAAAACATGGTTAAATCATTCAAAAATTGAAAATCATAATTAATCCTATTTAGCCAGTAAGAATAAAACTATAAAAAATAGGTCATTTATACAGACTATAAATGTAAAAACAAGTCTGTAATTAACTATTTTTATAGTTTTATTATTTGAGTACATTACAGTACAAATATTTTTTTTTATTTAAGGAAAAAGAACACTTTTAAAAAATGTTGCTCAAGAAACAATTACTTAAAAAAATTAATGCTTAAATTATTTGAAGATTGATGAATTCGAAAAAAGAAAACAAAAAAAACATAAAACATAATTTATTTAAAACCTTGATTTTATTTTAACTGTTTTTAAATTAACATTTCAAAACACAGAAGTTAACAGTGAAACAGTGAAACGCTACTGTTGGGTGCTGGCAGTGGGACGGCTCCTTGAGCTTCTATCTGCTGCCAGGCTGAACCACCACCGTATTACATGTTTTGTAATGTCATCATCAGTGGCGGTACGGGATACATGGCTCTCTCTCACAGCACCTGTAATACACAAGCAGATTTTTATTCAATTACATGAAATCACATTGGAGCTACCAGTTTTTTAAAGGATACTGTTGTAATGTTCGTGTGGTGGGAAGGAAGAAGACACAGGGGTCGGCTGACTGGGAACTCAGTAGAGGATTTATTTTACTCAAAACACGGTGCGCAACGCACAACTTAAACAGACTTCGTCTCTCAACTATCAACGGTTTCACTTTGGCAGTTCCTCTCTGCACGACCTCTCTACACATCCTCTTTGTCCCGAGCTCCCAGGGTGTGTGTGGGTGAGTGTGTTTCTCCAGCCTTCTCTCCCTCTCTCGTTTCCCTCCGGTTTTTATCCGCTCTCCACGCCAATTACTGTAACAAGAGACAGGTGTTCATCATTTGTGTTTGATCCACTTACAACGCCGCTCGTCCCCTGACTCTCTCTCCCGTCACAGACTTCGCTAAACCACGCCCCCCTTGCCACATACCCCCACCGCTCGTCTCAGGCCGGGGAGCCATCCGGCGCCCCCGGCCTGTGGACCACCTTGAACTTAAACGGCTGTAAAGCTAGATACCAACGGGTGATCCGCGCGTTGGTATCCTTCATGCGGTGGAGCCACTGCAGAGGGGCGTGGTCCGAACAGAGGGTGAACTCCCTCCCCAGGAGATAATACCGGAGGGTGAGCACGGCCCACCGGATCACCAAGCACTCCTTTTCTATGGTGCTGTACATCGTCTCCCTCTTTGAGAGCTTGCGACTGATGTACAGCACCGGCCGCTCGTCACCCTCCCTATCCTGGGCTAGAACTGCCCCCAGCCCCCTTTCCGACGCGTCTGTCTGTAACACAAAAGGGAGAGAAAAATCAGGTGACTGTAAGAGCGGCCCGCCACATAGAGCAGTCTTCACTTGGGTAAAAGCCTGCTGGCACAGCTCTGACCACTGGACCGGGTCTGGCGCTTCCTTTTTCGTGAGGTCAGTCAGCGGACTGGTGAGGTCCGAATAATTAGGAACAAATCTCCTATAGTATCCTGCCAGCCCCAAGAACACTTCCTTTTTGGTCTTGGGTCTCGGACAGGTCGCAACTGCAGCTGTCTTGTCAATTTGCGGACGCACCTCCCCATGGCCCAAGTGGAAACCCAGATACCTCACCTCCACGCACCCAATCGCACACTTCTTCGGGTTGGCCGTCAGGACCGCGCACATGCTCCATATGCCGCTGCCAATCATTACTATAGATGATGATATCATCCAAGTAGGCAGCGGCATATGCAGTGTGCGGCCGAAGAATTTTATCCATGAGGCGCTGAAACGTGGCCGGAGCCCCGAACAACCCGAACGGAAGCGTAACAAATTGGTGTAACCCAAACGGCGTCATGACGGCTGTTTTTTCTTTAGATAAAGGCGTTAAGGGGATCTGCCAATATCCCTTCGTCAAATCCAGCGTCGAATAAAAGCGAGCTGACCCCAGTCGATCGAGCAACTCGTCAACCCTTGGCATTGGATATACGTCGAACTTCGACACTGTGTTCACCTTGCGATAGTCCACACAGAACCGGACCGAGCCGTCCGTTTTTGGTACTAAAACTATCAGGCTGGCCCAGTCGCTGTATGACTCTTCTATTACTCCCATATGTAGCATTGCCTTTAATTCGTCCTGAACCACCTTTTTTTGGTGTTCCGGCAAACGATAGGGCCGACTGCGAACTACCACGCCCGGCTCTGTCTCGATATGGTGCTGAATGCGGTCGGTTCGACCGGGTAGGGGCGAGAACACATCGGAAAAACTTCCCTGCAACTGGGCTATGTCAGTGAGCTGCAAGGGCGAGAGGTGATCTCCCCCCGGGGCCAGGGCGATAGATGCGCCTTTTGTGCTCGCCTCTGGCCCGAGATTATCCTCTCCACTCACCGCCGTTGCTAGCATCACTGACTCCGCCTCGCTCCATTTTTTTAGGAGGTTTAGGTGGTATATTTGATGTGCCCCGCTCCTATCTGACCGAATTACCTAATAATCGAGATCCCCCACTCGCCGTGTGACCACAAACGGCCCTTGCCACTTGGCGAGTAACTTTGAGCTGGAAGTTGGGAGCAATATAAGTACTTTATCTCCCGGTGCAAATTCGCGCAGTTTAGTTCCCCTGTCGTACAGCCGGCTTTGTCTGTCCTGAGCCTGTAGCAAATTCTCCATAGACAGCTGCCCCAATGTGTGGAGTTTTGCTCTCAGGTCCATGACATACTGAATTTCGTTTTTTGCTGGCGAAGGTCCGTCCTCCCAAGCCTCTCTGAAAACGTCTAACACCCCGCGGGGCTGACGTCCGTAAAGAAGCTTGAAGGGGGAAAACCCCGTGGAGGCTTGCGGGACCTCGCGCACGGCAAACAACAGGGGATCCAACCATCTATCCCAATTTTTGCCGTCTTCCTGTACGAACTTGCGAATGATTGTCTTCAAAGTGCGATTAAATCGTTCCACCAAACCGTCCGTTTGTGCCCCGTTTGTGTTCGATTTAATGCCCAATAATTCATAAAGTTCGCGTAGTGTACGTGACATAAACGCCGTGCCTTGATCAGTGAGGATCTCTTTCGGGAACAACGCCTCCGTAACACTTTTCGCCGAAATGCTGCGGAGGGCAATTGCTTCGGGATATCGTGTTGCATAATCCACCAGGACTAATGCAAAACGATGTTCTCGTGCGGATCGCTCTAATGGTCCGATGAGGTCCATACCAATTCTCTCGAAGGGGACCTGCATCAACGGAAGAGGGCGCAATGGCGCTTTTGGCACGGCCGGCAGATTTACCAGCTGACATTCAGGACATGACACGCACCACCTGCGCACATTTTCGTGAATGCCCGGCCAAAAGAACCGGACCATTAAGCGATTCAGTGTCGCCGCTTGACCTAAATGCCCTGCCATTGGATAAGAATGAGCCGCCTGGAAAAGCATTTCCCGACGGCTCCTCGGAACTAACAACTGAGTTGTATCCTGTTTTGTCTGAGTGTCCTGGACCACTCGATACAACCTGTCCTTTATTAAGGCAAAATAGGGATAAGAGACCGCTTGTGCAGGGTGGAGGAACTGACCGTCAATAGCTCGGACCTGAGCGAACACATTTTTTAAGGTCTCATCCTGGGATTGTTCCAGAGGGAAGTCATCACGTTCGGTGAGGTTTAGCCTCTCCACAACGCTCGCCCCCTCTGAGACAACCCCCGGGGGTCCCGGTTCCGTCTCCCCCAGCTGCACAACCGCTCTCTCGCCCCGGCCTGGTTCCCCCCAAGAAACATCCGCACATAAAACCCCCATTAATTCACTAAAAGCTGGCCAATTGGTTCCCAAAATCAGCGGATGTCGGAGGTGCGCACTAACCGCCACCTCCAATGCTATGCTTTTGTCCCCAAAATTGAATGACGGAAGTCATCAGCGGATAATTCACCACATCCCCGTGCACACACCGTACCTTAACCATGCGGCTTTTATCCAATGCCAACGGTTGTATCAGGCTTGGATGGATGGAGGTTTGGTTACACCCTGAATCCACCAAAGCCGGATAGGTACCCCCCTGGATACTCACTGGTATCCGGTACAGCCCGTCTCGATCGAGGGCAGCCTGTGGCGCGTCGGGGACCCGGATCAATGTCCCCATCTCCATCACCGGACAACGGTCTATAAAGTGTCCGGGATCGCAGCGCCAACAGGCTGACCCAGGCTTTCCTTACGTGCCGCTCATCCTCCGACTCTCTCTCCCGTCACAGACTTCGCTAAACTACGCCCCCCTCGCCACATATACAAATAGCCACTGCCTTTAAAACTAAAGTGTACAATCTGACATTTATAGGTACACTATGTTACTTTCGGCTCTCTAGCGGTTAATAAACAAAACTGCATGCGTCTTGCGGTAGAGAAGTAGCTCTGGCTACTAATTAATGAGCATTAAAAAGTGATGGTACACCCAAAAAAGTGATTCCTCACCCTCAAGTCGTTCCAAACCCATCAGATCTTCGTTCATCTTCAGAACACAAATTAAGATATTTCTGATTAAACTTGAGAGCTTTCTGACCCCTCCATAGACAGCAATTTAATGAACACACTTTTAAGCCCCAGAAAGTTAGTAAAGATATTGTTAAAATAGTCCATGTGACTCCAGTGGTTCAGCCTTAATGTTATGAAGCCACGAGAATACTTTAGTACGCAAAAAACAAGCTAAAATTACTTTATTTCAACAATTTTGTTCTAGCCTGTGTCAGTCTTCTACACAGTTTACGTTGTAAATAGTGCAGCTTTCGAGTTCTACGGCAGCTGATGCTGTTCACGTGAGCACCACAACGCATGCGTGTGATGAAGCAGGAGCTGACCAACAGAAAATGCATAGGAGTCTGACACAGGCTAGAACAAAGTTGTTAAATAAAGTAGTTATTTCTTTTTTGCACACAAAAATATTCTCGTCACTTGACAACATTAAGGCTGAACCACTGGAGTCACATGGACCATTTTAACAATGTCTTTACTTCCTTTCTGGCCCTTGAAAGTGTTAATTCCATTGCTATCTATGGAGGGGACAGAGAGCTCTCGGATTTCATAAAAAATATCTTCATTTGTGTCAGAAGTTGAACAAAGGTCTGATGGGTTTGGGACGACATGAGGAATTAATGACAGGATTTACATTTTTGGTGAACTATCCCTCTCTAACGGCTGCTGCAGTGATGCAATGACTTTAACAAGCAGCGATTGGCTCTTTAACTTTTTTACAGGATGTGTTCTGCCATATTGCACGTTACTGTTTCTCCCATTCAGTAATGGGAGTGAATCATCTGAATAATTTCTATATCTGGGTGATTCTCACGAAAACTTGGTTTTACAAATGTCAAACATGAAAATGTAAAAGATGCTTAAATTAACTTTTTTTCCCCCCAGACAATAGAAACAAAGTCTGGAGTATTTTTGGAAATTAATTTTAAAACTTTTACTTATCATTTAACACTTTTTTTGACATAATTTCGAAAATAAGTCCTAAAAAATCTCATTACCGCAACAGTCTGAAAACATCAACACTGTTAGAAAAGCTAATATATTTTCACATTTTTAAAAATGGATTTTTAATACGCATGCACAGTTACTTGAAATTCAGAAATAATATTTATTTTTAATTTAACAGTTTTTTTTTTATTGATTAATTTCTCTCATTACCGCAACACCTTCCACAATTTACAACCATTTTTTTCATATATTTTCAAGAAAGCTGACATATTTTCAAAATGACATGACAAACCTGAAAGAACATAATTTGTAGATACTGCACATGCATTTAAAATCAAAGTACCATGTTTCTATTAATTAAATTAACATTTAATGAACATCTGTTGCGGTAATGATACATAGGTTTCGGAAATGAGGTTAATTATTTCGGTAATGATAATACATATACTAGTGTGAGATTTTGTTAAAAAACTAATTGTAAAGTAGAAAAACAGATAATATTTGCACAACCATTCATTCAAGTTCAAAACCGTTTTATTGTGTAGTGTTTGAAAAATACATACGGCAAAAAAAAAGAAAGAAAGAAAAACATTAGAACAGGAATAAACAGGGCAACATATCAACGTGTGCCTTAAAACATTTTTCTTCCAATGTAGATTAGTGAAAGTATTTAGTATTCATTAAAACAAATATGAATTAATTACATTGGCATGGTATTTAATTAACTGCACACAGGAACATTTAATAGAAGACAATCAGTTAAAGGGTTAGTTCACCCAAAATTGAAAATAAAGTCAGTAATTACTCACCCTCATGTTGTTCCAACCATGTAAGACCTTCGTTCATCTTCGGAACATAATTTAGTATATTTTTGATGAAATCTGAGAGCTGTCTCACTCCTCCATAGGCTTTCAGAGGGAATGAAACTTGATGGCCCAGAATAGTAAGTAAAAACGTCATTTAAGGAGTCCAAATGACTACAGTGGCTCTGTATTAAGTCTATCATGCGACGAAAATACTTTTTGAGCGGAAAAACAACAAAAATAACGACTTTATCCCACTATTATTGTTGTTCAATTTGAGCCTCTGACGAGAGTTCGCGGGAGTGCCACGACGCATGCGCGAGAACTGAGATTAGTAGTAGTAGAAGAAGAACGCCGTAATCTCAGGCTCAAATTGGCTTTATGCACAGCTGCACTACTTCCTGAACTTCAGCCAGCTCCTTTGTTTCCTGTCTGCCATTATTGGACAAACTGATTAATCCAGGTGTGTCTGACCTCTGTAGTCACAACAACAATAATCAGACACACCTGGATTAATCAGTTTGTCCAATAATGGCAGACAGGAAACAAAGGAGCTGGCTGAAGTTCAGGAAGTAGTGCAGCTGTGCATAAAGCCAATTGAACAACAATAATAGTGGGATAAAGTCGTTATTTTTGTTGTCTAAAAGCTTCTCTTCTGTGTTACGCATCTTTGCCCTCAATTTTGATAGTGTTTTTTTTCTTTTCTTCGTTTTGGGTGATTCTTTTGGGGTCGATGTTTTTATATCTCTTGCTGTCTGTATCTCATTTTTGGGGGGAATTAAGTTGATGTCATTTTGCTGTAAAAAAAAAAGATATTTATACAAGTTGGAAACAAAAACAAAACAAAAAAAGAGCTTTAGAACTTTTGAGAATAGTGTATGTTGTGTTTGTTGAACATAATTACATTAAAACAACCCTCTACAATGAGAGTAAAACACTTGCATATGCGAGTATATTTCACTCTGGGCGACTAAATAATATCTATCATCAGCCATTGGCTAATAAATGCTTAGATTTTACTCGCCAGTGTGTGTTAGAGGTTAAGAATAAGTTTAGCATAGACATATTTTCACTCGCTGAACACTCAGAAAAACAGTTTCGCTCTCCATCAAGCGATATGTCTATTTCTGTTCAGCTCAACAGATACGAGCATACCTGTATCTGACATACCGTAAACTCTAGTGTGAAGGCGCACAACTCGACGTCGCTTTGCAGAGAGCGCTGTGTTTCTCTCACTCACACACACACATACACACACACACAGGGGTGTTTTTGTGAAATGTGGGGACATTCCATAGGCGTAATGGTTTTTATACCGTACAAACCGTATTTTCTATCCCCCTACACTGCCCCTATCCCTAAACTTAACCCTCACAGGAGACTGTGCAGTTTACTTTCTGTGAAAAAAACCTCATTCTGTGTGAAATATAAGCATTTTGAAAAGTGAGGACATGGGGAACGTCCTCATATTTCACCCTCGTTTTGTAATACCTATGTCATACCCATGTCATTATACACATTTGTGTCCTGATATTTCACAAAAACATGCCCACACACACACACACGTTGGTGCAACAGCATTATGAGGACTCTCCATAGGCGTAATGGTTTTTATACTGTACAAACCGTATATTCTATCCCCCTACACTGCCCCTGCCCCTAAACCTACCCGTCACTGGAGACATGCTGCATTTTTACATTTTCAATAAAACATTGTTTAGTATGTTTTTAAAGCTATTTGATTTACGGGGACAAATTAAATGTCCTCATAAACCACTTTTATGTTGTAATACCAGTGTAATACCCATGCCATTATACAAATTTGTTTCCTCATAAATCACATAAACAAGCACACACACACACATGCACGCAAAGAGAGAGAGTCTTAAATACTACGCAGAATCGACGCGCTAATTTAAACAATCTTTGTTGTGCTTAGAGGGTTGTAAAATTATAATTATAGTTATTTTAACTTTTAACTGTTGTTTGGCTTTAAAAATAATGTTTAAATTCAGTAATCTTACATTAATACATACATTTACCTGCTGAGACAAGAATGGCTGTTCTTTTGGGGCAGCTTCTTGAAGATTCTCTTGAACTTCATTTGCTTCTTCAATAACTTGCATAAGCTGAAGTGAATCATCTTCCTCACTAGGTGGTGTTGTGTCTAGTACAGCTTTAAGCTGTTTCTTTCTTTTATAATAACGTTTTGAGCTTTCCCGCCACTGTCTTTTTTTTGTTTCATGTTGCTTCTTAGTCAGCTCTTCAGTTTTCTTTATTTTGCTAGTTTGTTTTCGTTTTTTGATACCTGGAAGAGGAAAGAAAGCATAGCATTAAATTAGCATGTCTCACAACATGGGGGGGATGTATTTACACATCTTCATATAGTATAGACTTATACTATATGAAATTTATTTAAATTGATTGAAAAAAATAAGTAAACAAGAAAATAAAAAATAAAACAAATTACAAACAGAAACACAAATTACTATTTATTATTTATTTAAATTATAACTAAGTTATAACAAAATTATTAACAATTTACTGAAGTTTGTTTTTAATTCATATTAATGACAGAGTGCTGTAAAATGATTAGGCTGCTGTCACTTTAAGAGTCACACAACCTGCAAGTGTGGTGGGAATTTCCTACAGTATGAACAGTACACTCAATCCAGCACCTGTTATAGGCTAAAGGTGTGTGTGTACTCTCATGTACATTTCCTAACACTTTTGGGTGTTTTTTGCTAATTACACTTGCTGAAACATCTCCAAACCTAACCTCTCTCTCTCCTTCCTTCTGTACTCTTCGAGCAGTTTTGGGTTGCTGTATAATTTCTCCCTGAACTTTGTCAACCTGGCCTTTGCTAAAGCTTTTTTTTTTCTCACTTGCAGACTGTCTACAAAGAAACATCATAAAGCAAAATATCAACAGTTATTACATTTTAAAATGATATTAAATTCATAAAAGATATTTGAAAGTAATAAACAATATGCTTAAATTCTCATTTCCGAAACAGAAGTTCTCTTTACCGCAACTGCCATTAAATGGTTGCGGTATATGAGAATGGTGTTGCGGAGGATGAGGTACCTAGGTATGTTTTGCTAACAATAGAGAAGCTATGAAGGCTTTGCTAATTTTTTACTCAGTGAATATAATTAGACTTTAATAAAGCACATTTTCATAAAAAATTGTAAATCTAACAATTTTAAAAATGTAGAAAACTACCTGTTTCGGTAATGATAATCAAAATGTCGTGTAAACATTCAGACAAGACAATATTTAACATTTTAACTGGAGATATATAAAGATATGATCTTACCTGGTAGCCATCTTGAAGTAACTGCTCCATGTGCTCGGTCACTCAAAATCAAACTTTATTTAAATTCTGTATGTGCGCTTAAACAGTCCTCAAAATGTGTTGCGGAGGATGAGAACATTAGGCATGGACACATCATTTTCCTAATTTCTTTTCATTATTATTATACATGAATATTCAGTAAATTATTTTTCTGTCATCTGAAATAATCTAGTAAAACATCTATTTATTTTTTTCGAAATATTTTTATGTTAATTTGTTTAAATTACAACATAACACACATTCAAACACAGTCGGACACATTGCGGTAATGAGAATTTCAGCAGAAAATGCAATAAAATTGAAAAATAATAAATTCTTATGTTGAAATCACACATTGTGCAAGGTAGAGAAAGGTATTGTCTTTATTCTGATGCTTTTTAATATTACTATATTACACATTTTATATTTAAAATCATTAGTGCCGTGGTGTTTTAATGGTTTCGTGAGAATCACCCATCTATAGTCTTTGGTTTATTTAATATAATTGGTTTACGAATGTGCATGTAAACGCATATAAATGGTATTAAAACAGTATTTAAAACTTACTTTACTCAGAAGTTTGGGAAAAGATGAAATACTCCAAAAACAGACTGGTGGCACTTGAATGAGCTGTAAGCTGCAACAGAACACGAACACACACACACACACACACACACACACACACACACACACACACACACACACACACACACACACACACACACACACACACACACACACACACACACACACAGTATCTTATAATTGAATAATATAAATTAATAATCTGAAACAACATTAACATGGGGAGGTGATTAAGGTGATGGGGAGTTAATTAATTCACCCCACCTCCCAGAAAGATAAAGAAATTCCGTCCAAATAGCTTTTTTCTTCAAGTTATTTACGTTACCATTAATTTTTACTCAAATCTGCTGAAGAGCTACTTGGTTTTCCCACGAATTGATCATTTCAGAATTAAAAACACAAAGCAAAACAATGAACAGTTATGTTACTGACTACATAGGCTACATGTACAAATAAAGCATATTTTAACTTCGGTGCACGCGTGTAACGTTACCGAGCGGTTGCAATCTTTAACAGTTCACAGTCGGCTTGTTTTAAGCGCGGGTTCAATCCGAGTTCTCTTACGAGAGGTTCTCTCATATTGCGTAAGTTCACTTACGCTACGGGAAAGTATTCTTTCTTCGAGATTCTGAAAAACCACAAAATTATCCTTAATTTTTGTAACATTGTCAACGCAGTGCGGCAGCCTGGCAGACCATAGCAAGCTATTCCAGCGTGTCTATTGGCTGCACCGCTGGCAACTGCTGCAGCCTATCGGCGAGCCCGCGTGACGTGGCAACCAATGAGGGCGCTTCGCGCCCCTCACGCCTCATTTGCCTACAGGAAGGGCGTAGCCACGTGTATATAAGCAGGGCTCGCAGGCTGGAAATTAGATTTTCTTTTCTTCAGCGAAGCCCTGCGCATCGCTGGATCTCTGGAACCCGCCGCCGTCGAATCAGGCAGATCGAGCAAGCAGAGGACAGCGTCTGGAGAAGCCGGCTGTATTCGCCACCTTCAGCCTTCCGTGCCTGCTCTGCTATCCGGCGGCAAATATCCTTTTATTGCACGTGTTGTCGCCGTTGCGTCACACGTTTATTCCAAAAAGAGCATGAGCGTTTGTTGCAAAATGCCTCGTTCCACCTGCGGCTCGTGCCACGTGCCGCTCAGTTCCGGAGACCGCCATGTGATCTGCGCTCTCTGTCTAGGCCGTTACCACGCCGCCTCCACACTCCTCTCCGGCGGATGCCCAGAGTGCGAGGAGCTGTCGATGTCGACCCTGCGGGCTCGACTCGAACAGTTTGACGATGACATCCCTACGCCCGTCCCGGTCGGGCCGCGCAAGAAAAAGCGCCGCTCGCAGCGGACACCGGAACCGGAGTCAGCAGTGAAAAGCTCGCCGGAACCTCTCCCGCCAGCTTCTCTCTCACCTTCCCCGCCCCCACCCCAGGCCACCATGTCTGTCGCCGCCTCCGGGATGAGGCGGATGTGGCCGAAGACCGTCGCTGCTCCATCCTGGCCTCTGATAGCGAGGAGTGGTCCTCCGCAGCCTCTTCTGTCCGGACTTCTGGGCGCACTCGAGCGGGTGAGGACGCGGAGCTCTTACGCCTTCTCACCCGAGCTGTCGAGCAGCTAGGCCTCGAATGGTCTCCGCCTAAGGTGTCAGCGCCGAACCGACTCGACGGATGTTTTCTGAACAGTCGCCGCCGAGCGCCCACCTCCAGGACTGCACCCTTTCTGCCAGAGCTTCACGAGGAGCTCTCTAAGTCCTGGAATGCACCGTTTTCCGCCAGGGTCTCATCTCAAGCTTCTTCGACGCTCTCACAAGTTGACGGCGCTGTTGAGAAAGGCTACAACGCCATCCCTCCGGTGGAAGAGGCGGTCGCAGCGCACCTTTGCCCGCCCTCTGGCTGGCGCTCAAAGGCTGTCCTCCCGTCTAAGGCCTGCAGAACGACTTCATCCCTGATCGGCCGCGCTTTCTCTGCCGCCGGTCAGGCTGCATCCGCCCTTCATTCCATGGCTGTGCTGCAAATCCTCCAAGCTAATCTCCTCCGCGACTTGGACGAGAAAAGCGAGGAGGCGGAGTTGGTTACAGATTTGAGAAGCGCGACGGATCTTTCCCTTCGCGCCACCAAAACCGCTGCACAGGCCCTCGGACACTGCATGGCCTCCCTCACAGTCGCAGAAAGGCACCTCTGGCTAACGCTCGCTGACATGAGAGAAGCGGAGCGTGCAACGTTTCTCAACGCCCCACTCTCCCCATCCGGCCTCTTTGGCCCAGCGGTCAACGGGATTGTCGACCGCTTCTCTGAGGTACAGAAGACGACTCAAGCTATGAACCTCTTCCTGCCTCGACGCTCTAACACTAGCGCTAGCTCTGCTGCTCGCCATCCCCGCGACCAGCCTGCGCAGAGCCCCGCCCGGCGTCCAGCGCGGCCAACCTCTTCTCAGCGAAGACAGAGAGGCCGCCCCAGATCACGCTCATCCAGTCGAGGCAAGCCGCCTCCCCCTCGGGGACCTCGGCCCAGGATTGTGCTGAAGCCCGAGCCTCCAAAGTCCTCCTAGCCAGAGGGGAGAAACAACCACCGTCAGTCCTCCTTTTCCTGTCAGTCCCCACTACTGTGGCTACTGCAGATGGTTCTCACACAGCCAACGAGCCGGCAAAACCGCCTGTCTCCAACCGCCGTTTTTACGGCTAACCAGAGAAATCACAAAAGATGCATTATTTCTGGTTGCACGGCTCACACCGTATGTGTTTCAAATGCAGTAAATGTGCCCACTTTTCTGTGTTCACCCCTGCACCCAAGCACTGTAAATCCTGTGTCTTTCACTCACATAAAGCGGCCACAGGCCGCTCGAGTGCTAGAGTTAGGTCACGTGTCTGCCTCATCGCGCCCACACCTAATCACCACACGCGCTGTTATACAGCCCATCTTAACCGGTCATGTTCCAAGCATAAGTGCTGTGCCCGCTCGAACGCGCTCACACATTCTCACGAACATTCTGCCCCCGGCGCCGCCACCGCGCGCTGCGCCACACACCACTTGTTCCCCGCTCATGGTGGCCGGGACCCCGAGTGTAGGCCCACACACCAAGCGTTCCCCGCTCGAAGCGGCAGGGACACAGTGTGTAGGGCGGCCAGCCATCGCAAGCGATGCGCTGGCCCAGAGCACAAAGAGCGCGCGCACCGCGCCCGCCCCTCCCAGTCAGGCCATCGAACCCGCGAAGTGCGGCGTTCAGAGCCCGGAGGCCATTCTGCCCCTGAATGCAAGAGCGTGGGAAGCCATCTCGGGTGTGTCAGAATGGGTGCTGAGAACAGTGAAGCGAGGCTATACTCTGCAATTCGCTCGCCGCCCTCCGCGCTTTTCTGCGCGTACAGAGACGAGAATGAACGAGGAAGTAGCACACCTACTTCGAGCAGAAATAGCGACGCTGCTGTGCAAAGGGGCTAGAGAACCGGTTCCCCATTCTATGAGCGAGTCGGGCTTTTACAGCCGTTATTTCCTCGTTCCAAAAAGGGATGGGTCGCTCAGACGATTCTGGATCTGAGGCGTCTGAACAAAGCTCTTATGAAAAGACCGTTCAAGATGCTCACAGCCAAGCAGATCCTCGCGCACATTCGCCCGAGAGACTGGCTTATCTCCCTCGATTTGAAAGACGCATATTTTCAAATCAGGATAATACCCCGTCACAGGCCATTCTTGAGATTCGCCTTCGACGGTCAGGTATATCAGTACACCGTCCTTCCGTTCGGCCTGTCACTAGCACCCCGTACATTTACGAAGTGCATGGACGCGGCTCTCGCTTTCCTGAGAAGGCAGGGGATGCGGATTTTGAACTATCTGGACGACTGGCTCATTCTAGCACAGTCAGAGGCCGAGCTCCTTGCCCACAGGGCAGCGCTGCTCAGCCATCTAGACAGCCTGGGGCTCACGATCAACTGGACAAAGAGCTCACTAGTGCCCACGCAGTCAACCTCATTTCTGGGTTTGGATCTGTGGCAATGTCAGCCCGCCTGTCACCGCGGCGCGCGCGCCGAGTCCAACGCATGGCTGCGTCCTTCCAGCCGGGCAGCACCGCACCTCTCAAAGCTTTTCAGAGGATGCTGGGGAGTATGGCCTCAGCTGCGGCAGTGCTCCAGCTAGGTCTACTGCGTATGTGCCCACTGCAATGCTGGTTAAACGCCCAAGTGCCTCACAGAGCCTGGGCGTCCGGAGGCTTCCGAATCAAGGTGACTCAGAGCTGCACTTCAGCACTGAAGCCCTGGTTAATAGCCGACTGGTACCAGCAGGGAGTGGCGATGGGGGCCATCTCACACCGCAAGGTTATCTCGACAGATGCTTCCACCTCAGGTTGGGGCGCTGTTTTCGAGGGCAGACCGGCCTCTGGCCTCTGGTCAGGCCAGGAGAAACTCCTCCACATAAACTGTTTGGAGATGATGGCGGTCGAGAACGAGCTCAGGCATTTTCTCCCTCTCATACGGGGACACCACGTGCTGGTCCGTTCGGACAATACGTCAGTGGTGTCGCACGTGAACCGACAGGGCGGCGTCAGGTCCAGATGTCTGGGCAATCTGACGGAACGCCTGCTCGTGTGGGCACTCGGCTCGTTGCGCTCGCTGAGGGCCGTGCACGACAAGCTGTCCAGGGGCCTCATTCCCCCAGGGGAATGGTCCCTGCACCACCAGACAGTCCAGCATTTATGGCGCCTATTCGGCAGAGTGGAGGTCGACCTCTTTGCGACGAAAGAGAACGCCCGCTACCCGATGTTCCTATCCAAAAGCGAGGATGCACTGTCCCAGCCTTGGCCCAGCCTTTTCCCGCCGGTTTCCCTATTCCCGGTGCTCCTCATAGCGCCGCTCTGGGAGAACCAGGTTTGGTACCCAGAGCTGGTGAGACTGTCGCACTCACCCCCCTGGCCAGTCCCGCTGAGAGCAGATCTCCTCTCTCAAGCCGAAGGGTCGGTTTGGCATCCCCATCCGGAGCGCTGGGTGCACCAACGCATGGGTGACCAACGGATACCCGTTGACCTGCCCGAAGGGGTTGTGAACACGATCATACATTCTAGAGCTCCCTCGATGAGGCGGCTATATAGTTCCAAGTGGTCTGTGTTTACTAAGTGGTGTGTTGCTAAAGGTTTGGATCCACAAGAATGTGGGGTCCAGCGGGTGCTCTCCTTCCTCCAAGAGCTTTTGGAACTGGGCAGGTCGTTTCCACGCTCAAAGTGTATGTGGCGGCGTTTCCGTTTCCTCCGAGGAGCTAGACGGACGAATCCCCCGCGACCCCCCTCGGTTCCTATCTGGGATTTGTCCTTGGTCTTGGAGGCCCTGAAGGCTCATCCCTTTGAACCGCTCGAAGCTGTGGAACCAAAGCTCCTTTCGCTTAAAGCCGCGTTTCTGATAGCTCTGGCTTCGGTAAAACGCATGGGGGATCTGTACGCGCTCTCCGTGAGCCCGGCGTGTCTTGAGTTCGGTCCGAATGACTCCAAGGTCATCCTCAGACCGAGGCATGGTTATGTCCCCAAAGCGATCGGTACTCCCTTCAGGGCACAGATAATCTCCCTCTCGGCTCTGCCAGCATCCGATGAGGGGGACGGTGGCAATGTCCTCTGCCCTGTCAGGGCATTGAGAGTTTATGTCACACGCTCCGCCACCTTCAGGCGTTATGAGCAGCTCTTTGTTTCGTTTGGCGGGCGCACTAAGGGTCTCGCCGCTTCGAAATAGAGCCTGTCCAGGTGGATAGTGGATGCGATCGCAGCAGCGTACGCCTCCAAACACCTGCAGTGCCCGCTAGGAGTTAGATCCCACTCCACTAGAGGCATGGCCTCTTCGTGGGCCTGGGCCAGAGGGATTTCCATCCACGATATCTGTATGGCGGCAGGCTGGGTCTCCCCGTCTACATTTGTGAGATTTTACAATATGGAAGTTCCTGCCTTGCAGGCTAAAGTGTTATCAGTTTGAATGTGCGGTTAGCTCTGCCCAGTGATTCTGTGCAGACAACGCTCGCGTACTGGTCGTAAGTTCGGTATTGTGTTTATGTGAATTTGTAGGAGACCGGCAGTGCCGCTCCCCTTATTCGCGAGATAGGGTGTTGTATTCACCTATCAGTACAATGAAGTGTTTCTTATATGTGCTGGCCCGTTTCTCTACCGGCCACCTGGCCCCAGCTTTGTTTTTTCCCCGGTTTCCCTGGGATACATATGCTGTATGCACGGCGCGCACGGCGTCGACAATGAGTTCCCGTAGCGTAAGTGAACTTACGCAATACGAGAGAACCTCTCGTAAGAGAACGATACTCGGTTACTTAACGTAACCTCGGTTCTCTCTAGTAGAGGGAACGAGTATTGCGTTCCTTGCCGTGCGCCCCACAGGCTTTTACGTTTCAGAATACGAAAACCGAATTTCCAGCCTGCGAGCCCTGCTTATATACACGTGGCCACGCCCTTCCTGTAGGCAAATGAGGCGTGAGGGGTGCGAAGCGCCCTCATTGGTTGCCACATCACGCGGGCTCGCCGATAGGCTGCAGCAGTTGCCAGCGGTGCAGCCAATAGACACGCTGGAAGAGCTTACTATGGTCTGCCAGGCTGCCGCACCGCGTTGACAATGTTACAAAAATTAAGGATAATTTTGTGGTTTTTCAGAATCTCGAAGAAAGAATACTTTCCCGTAGCGTAAGTGAACTTACGCAATACTCGTTCCCTCTTCTAGAGAAAACCGAGGTTACGTTAAGTAACCGAGTATCGTTCCATTTTATCACGAAATTCAAACGAAATGCCGTTTTGACGCTCTTTGAGGCGTGACTGGTCACTGATCACAGTTCAAGCAGCCACGCGATCATCTGTGAAGACATTCGATCATCTCTTACTAAAGAATAAACATGAATGACCATCTGAAGGTATGCTGAGGATACATTACAATGTACTGTCATGTATCATATGTGGTGTAATCGCTAAATCAGTGTTTCAACAGCGGAAAGACGTCAATATAACTTCTTGTAAACTAAACAATGTCATGTAACGTTAGCATCACATTTACCTCAGGCAGTCATTCAGTGTCCACAGAATTTTATTCACTAGAGAAATCAACTCCTTCACTGAATATACTCTGAATATATATAGAGGAGACGCTCTCCTCTCGTACCCTCTTGGGACCTCGCAGTAGTTCTAAGTGCTCAGCAGAGACCTCCCTTTGAGCCTTTGCGGTCGGTTGATATTAAATTTCTGTCAATGAAGACGGCTCTGCTGACTGCATTGGCCTCGATCAAGAGGGTCGGGGACCTGCAGGCTTTTTCGGTTGACGAAGCGTGCCTGGAGTTCGGGCCGGCTAACTCTCAATTGATCCTGAGACCCCGGCCTGGATATGTGCCCAAGGTTCCCACCACTCCGTTCAAAGACCAGGTGGTGAACCTGCAAGCGCTGCCTTTGGAGGAGGCAGACCCAGCCTTGGCATTGCTCTGTCCAGTACGCACCCTCCGCGCCTATGTAGACAGCACGCAGTGTTTCAGGACCTCAGACCAGCTCTTTGTCTGTTATGGTAGAGAGCGGAAGGGAAGAGCTCTCTCAAAGCAAAGGCTGTCTCACTGGTTAGTGGACACCATTGTTTTGGCTTACCAGCAGCAAGGTCGACCATGTCCCCTTGGGGTCAGGGCACACTCCACTCGGAGTGTGGCCTCCTCTTGGGCTTTAGCGCATGGCACCTCGCTAACAGACATCTGCAGAGCTGCAGGCTGGGCGACACCAAACACATTCGCCAGATTCTACAATCTCCGAGTGGAGCCAGTGTCCAGCTATGCACTCGCCCCCCCGAGGGGCCGGTAATGGGCCAGGCTCAGGTGTCATCGCTTGCTCGCCATTCCACTCCTCGGACTGGATATGTACAATATTTTCCTCAGGTGAGTTTCCCCGAGAGCCCTGAGTTCCTCCAGCACCGCTTACGCCGATACCTGTGTGTCTGCCCTCTCATGAGCCCAGACCCTCGTGTCCGGCCAGGTGCCCCGTGTGCATGGTTCCCCTCCGGTGACCCCCACACGAGTATTTCCACCGTTAGCCTCTCTTGCGAGCAGGTGTCTTTCCCTTGGCAAGCCCCTGCCACCCCTAGGGTTAAAAATTCCACTTGCGGCTGGTACCCTAGAGTTTTCCCATATGCAGCCCTTAGCGGGTCATATGTGTACTCTTAAGTCCTCCCTACGGGCAGGCATCTTGGCATTCCTTCACTGGGATATGCTTCCCAGTGTACCTTGGTAATCCTGTGTTAAGTGTGAGTCCTTCGTCCATATTAGTCTTACGACAGGGAACTCACACTTACGCAGGGCACTGGAAGACAGCTGAAGTGGCGGGATTTTATTGAACCCCCATTCGTTAGTCACTAACGTACGTCGTACGTCTCGGTTACGGATGTAACCCTCGTTCCCTGAGGAGTACGTTCCGTTGCCACTTCAGCTGTGCTACCTGGAACGCGGGAGTTCAGTCTTGGCTCCTCAAGCAGGTAACATAATGCTGTATTGCCACGTACTTCCTTATATACTCACACGGTGAGGCGGAGTTACGTATGCAAATTTCGCATGCCCCATGGCATTGTTTTTCTATATGCTCGAAGATGATAGGCTTCTAGGCGAAACCCCCATTCATTAGTCACTAACGTACGTCTCCGTTCCCTCCTCAGGGAACGAGGGTTACATCCATAACCGAGACGTTTCCTATTAATGTGTTCAACTTTTGATAAATTAAACAGTCATAACAAACCCGTTTTTAAGCCATAAATAATTGCAGAGGTCACAGAAAATAGTGTTGTTGGCTTTAATAATTCATCTTTCACTTTAAGTACGTACATGTTTTATTGCCAAACTAAGTTACTAATTAAAAATATTGCCTTATGAGATGTACTTGAGTAGTTTGAGTATATGAAGAACTAAACCTTGCAAAGTACTGGAGTAATATTTGTTTCATCAAGTAAGTTATAAGCCCGATATAGTGACGTTTTAATGTTAACAGCAGCATTCTCTATTTAAATGAACCAGACATTTCTATAGAAAACTAATAAATAAATACATCAAATAGTAAAGATTTTGATTATGCCTTAGTATTACTTGAACAAAACCATTATGTTTTAAATATGAAATATAAACATGAACTTTTGCTTTAACTGAATTCATTGATTTTAATAAAAGCTGTTTAACAGTTAACATGTTGTAGGTAAAGTGTAAATAAATATATAATTTCATTTCTTGTAAATGTATCATCACCCACTGACAGCACATTATACTTTTTTAATGCTGCAGGCTGTCACAAAGCATGATCAATAAAATATTCTGTTAAGGTATCATTCGGAAGATTATGCAAGTGTATTTTACAACTTTATTCTCATCTCTCAGCAAAGCTTTTTTCTTACAATACCCTGAAAGTGTGAGCAAATGGTCAGTAAATATTGCAAATAATTATTTATTAATTAAATAAAACCCATGGCAGAAGCGAATACATTGCATGGGATTGGTTGGCACAAGTTCAAGCAAAAGTCTCTTTTATACCTCTCCCTTTGTTTCTTATTCCTTTGCATACACTTGGGTTTTCTGAATGTATTGAGCAAGAGCTGAAACCCTGAATGGTTGGTAATGGGCATAACATGAACATTTTTTCAAAAAGTTTGTTGATATGTTTGTTCTTTGTCAGTGGTATTCTGGTAAATGTGGTATTCTGACTGTATGTTCAGGCATTCATTCATCTTCAGCATTTACACAGTATTTCACATGGGGTCATTGGTTCAGATGCATCATGGGAGTGAAGTGGGTGGGCAGGGGTGCACATTATGTGCTTTTGCCTCAGGATAAGTCAGAGGTCACTGTGCTCTCTTGACACTTAGTCATTTCTGGCCATATGTTTAATTCACTGGATAGGACTACAGGACATATATACCCAAGGACTGTACATTTGGCGCTTTCTGGGATTTCTGTGTATGCCTTGCTTTGTTATTTTGCCTGCATTGCCATTATTAAAACTAAAATCAAGTTTTTACTAATATTTACAATGATGTGTTTTTTCATTTTTCATTGTGCTAAAAAGAGCAGATTTTATACATTGTGGTATGAAATGTTTTCAGCTTTTTGAATGGAATTTGAACACTGTCCTCAAATAATATTATGAAAAGTACATTTTGAAAATTGTGATGTTGTCACAAATCATGCAATGATTTGAAATTCCTAACTCTCACAGGTCTATCTACCGGTTTGTTCTGCGTTATTACATTTTCCATTATCAGGTATGCATTTTTTAATTTTTAAATCAAATTGCTGGAGTGTTTCTTCATGGCATGATAAAGATTTGAAATACTTTCTAACAATGCAATAGCAACCATTTAAAATCTACAAATTACATTTAAATATGCTAAGTGTAAGTCACCAATGGTTAATGAGACCACCATAAGAGACTGAAATCCAGCAAATGGAATAGTGTCATTAAAACAGGCTATAAAAATACTAAGGAAGAAAATGTTGCTGCGGAAAGTAGGTTTTGCCCTGCCATTTAGCTTCACAAAGCGTGGTCATTTGAAATAGTAAAAATCATGATTAGCATAGTTAAAAGAGTGGAGGAGTGACGATACAGTAGGAGGGGTGAAGGGGTGAGACAGATCAACACAGGGAGATGAAACGGAATTACATTTGTTAGTGCTGTGGCAAATGTTTGCATTTGTTTGAGGTGAAATGGCTGTGGTGATAATGAATTTGTGTGTGTGTGTGTGTGTGTGTGTGTGTGTGTGTGTGTGTGTGTGTGTGTGTGTGTGTGTGTGTGTGTGTGTGTGTGTGTGTGTGTGTGTGTGGCTATGAAAACCCTCATTCATGGCAATGCCCATTCAAATGAGATGGAACTGTATAGACCTGTTACAGCCCATCTGAATATATGTAAATCTGTTTGTTTTCAAAGTCTCCAAAGTAAAAGACAAACATGATTTGCTACGAATTAAAGGTCCCGTTCTTCGTGTTTTTTTGAAGCTTTGATTACAGTGTGCAATATAACATGTGTTCATGTTTCGCGTGTAAAAAAAAACAGTATTTTTAACACAATTTACTTATCTGTATACCGCTGTTTTCACTGTCCTAAAAACGGCTGATGACTTCCTTTATTCTATGAAGCCAGCGGTTCCTGTGTTGTGATTTGACCGCAGCTTAGCGAACGTGGCACGGTTCCTGTGTTGTGATTCGACAGCAGCTTAGCGCACGTGGAAAGGTCAAGCCTCTTAACGGGAGATATATGCGCTTAATGATCTCTACAACGCTGTAGAGAAAGAAAAAAAAAGCCTGGGAAAGCCAAACAAAGGTGATTTGACTCCGGGATGAAAATAACAGCGTCTCGACGACATGGCGACAAACACACTCAAACGCACCACTGACACGTCCTCTTCTCCACGTGGGACAGCAACAAGACCACGCCCCCTTTTTTCACGTATTCTTGTGGGCGGAGGTTAGTCTGTTCTACTGACGTCATTTATGAAGGAAGTATGTAGTCCAAGCCAGCCGTTCGCTGTAGGCTTTGAAAGGGAACTTCTGTTAAATAAAATATCTCGCTTGGCATTGAACTTTGAGCTTTATAATTTTACAGGTATTATTTATGCTCTAACAGCAACATTACACACTAACTAAAGTTTGAACAATGGGATCACGAAGAACGGGACCTTTAATAATTTATTCTATTATGTTTATTTGCAAGGCTATGTAGTATTTACAGGTTCACTTGTCTTTTGGTACAAGACATTTTAGTTTTTTTTTTTTAATTATAATTAAAATACAATTTTAAATGTATTGTTCATTTTATTTAATTTTAATATTATATTTATTATTAATTAAGGAATTCAGTATTGATAGTAATAATAGTTTCTTGAGCAGCAAATCAGCATATTAAAAAAAATCCAGCTTTGCCTTCACAGGAATAAATTACATTTTAAAATATGACAACAAACAAACTAGGTTCACCCTTGGTTAGCATAAGAGACATTTTTCAAAAAATCTTAACGACCCCAAGCTTTATAACGGTAGTATATTTACTAGAATTATAGTTTGTTCCTTGAAAAAAAAAAACCTTTTATATGTAAGATTCATGTGCACTAGAGTTTATAAGAACATGCATTAAGTGTGTTTTTTGTAAACTGTTATCGTTGTTTTATATTATTTATGTCTTTGTATACAGCAGATATGGGGAATGTAGTTTTATGAAGCATAGCATGGCAACATTGCAACATATATATCGTAATTGGTAGCACTTTAGAATAATGGTCATTAGTTAACATTAGTTAACTACATTAGTTAACATGAACTAATAATGAACTGCACGTATAAAGCATTTATTTATCTTTGTTAATGTTAATTTCAACATTTACTTATGCTTTATTAAAATCTTGTTAACATTAGTTAATGCACTGTGAACTAACATGAACAAACCATGAACAGCTGGATTTATATTAACTAACGTTAACAAAGATGAACAAATACAGTAACAAATGTACTGCTCGTGGTTAGTTCATGTTAGATAATGCATTAACTAATGTTAACTAATGACCATTATTCTAAAGTGTTGCCTTGTAATTTGTTATGACTAAACTAGATTAGCTTCAGTTTCTCATGTTGGGAAATCACTAGTATCATGAATGGTAATGCAAACTTTCAAAAAGAATGCCTCTCATAATGACACAGCAATTTAGGTTTTATCTAAATTATCTTCACATCGTTTGATTGTTGTCCGTATAGATCTCCCTCTCTCTGGCCCCTTTGTGTAAGCTTTTCATTCCCTTGATTTTCCTCTCATTTAAAATGTTTCCCCCTCTTTCTCATATTTGCTTAAAGTCCTTTTTGTACAACAGTTGATTTAACAGCTTTCTACTTTTCCCAAATTCATCCATTAGATTCCTTCGATCTCTTCATCAACCTCTCATAACCCTTTACTCTAATGCCACTACTTCCGCTTTTCAGTTTTGCGGTGTCCCTCAGACCTACAACTGTGCTAATCTGCAGAAGACAGCTTTTTCCTATTCCTCTCTTCTCTTCTATGCTTTTTTCTCTCATTATTCTCTTTATTTATTATATTTTTAATATTTAATTTGTCTAGTTTCATTCTATGCTGTAATTATGCTCACACATACACTTTTTGTATATTTATAACTATGTCCAAATTAATTTTGGCACCACAACTCACCACAACTTTTTTCTTTGACAATTGAATTGTGAAATATTTGAGGTTTTAAACAAAACAGAAATACAAAACGAATAGATGCATACACCTGTGCAGTCCAACACTGCCTTTGAGGCCCTGGCAAAGTCTTGGTGTGTTGCCATGGTAACCCTGACCACCAACAAAATGCCAGGTGTCTGAAGACATACTGCTGGCGCCACTGGGTCTCCAGCCCCTCCCTGCATGGGCCGTCTCACTCTACAGTCTTCCCATGATGCCTCCTTGTCTCTGAGAGGCCAGATAAGCAGGGGGCTGAGAGAATTTTTAACTTACTGAACTTTACTTTTCATGAAAAGGGAATTATTCTGAGCATATTGCAAAAATGCTTTTGATAAATCAATATGACATGTCAGATGTTGCTGTGTTTGAGTTTTCAATATTTGGCATTATTTCTCACTCTTGCCAGCAGCTTATTAGCAAATTCCCCATGCCATCTTCCTGTGGCTAGCTTGAGGACATCATTAAGCAGCTGACAAATTAGGCTGACACCTCCCGACCAGGCCGACTGTGGGCTGTCTGCAGCATCTCTCTCTCTCTCTCTCTCTCTCTCTCTCTCTCTCTCTCTCTCTCTCTCTCTCTCTCTCTCTCTCTCTCTCTCTCTCTCTCTCTCACACACACACTCTCACTTGGCCCTTTGCGTTCTCTGTTTCGCTCTCTTCTCTTCCCACTCTCCTTGTTTTCTGAGATCTCCTACAGTCTGACCTGGCCAAAGGCGTTTAGTTGGTGGCTCTCCACGTGGCACAAAAGCGCCGCGGCATTCCTTCTGTCTGTGGTTAATCTGTAGTGTCAGCCCGCTTTGGCCGGGCCGCACTGAAGCACAGGGAATATTAAAAAGCCCAGCGGCAGAATTCCTCTGGAGCAGAGATGAGGAGGGAGAGAGTGAGGTCAATTAAGGTTGGGTGGTGCGGCCAACAGCATAGCGTGAAGTTTCAATCGTGAAATGAAAACGAAGAATGGATCACTGGCAGGAAGATGGCCGTAATAGGTGCACATGAACTTTTAAAGTTTACCTTTACTATCCATGGTAAAATATTTTGAGACCATGTTTATTTACCTTTTGCCCCAGTTTGCTGTTATGTTCCAGTGAGATAAATTAATTTTCAAAAGTTCCATGTTACATGTACAGTAATCTCTCAATTGATTTAATAAATAAAGATTAATACATCTGCGTGCGTTATTATATTAGAAAAGTAATTTGAGAGCGGGTCAAATGGTGGGACACCGCTGTCAAACTGCAGGACACTTTCACACTTTCAAGTTATTTTCACACAAGGTTGATAACAGTTAGACTCCAGTGTACTAGTGTTTGCACAAAAAAGTAAAAACTTTGGCTTTTTAATATTAATGCAGAAAATTGCTCTTTCTAATACATGTGAGGTGTCATGCTGCTGGACTGAATGAATTGACATGGAATTTATACCACATAAATATAGTATTAAATATTAACCTATTATTAACCTAATCATTTCATGATATTTTCAGTTAATGATGAACTAAACCATTTCCACATTTAACAATGTTAATTTTGTGTATACAAAATTATTTGTGGTTTCCATCCAAATTGTGATGTAAGATAAAATATACACTATATTGCCAAAGGTTTTGGGACGCCTGCAGTGGCGTAGCAAGTCATTCCGGGCCCATATGCAAAAATAAATTGTACAGGCCCCCCTAACCCTGCCCCCCAAGTACATCGAAGAGACATTTATAGACATTCACTGTAGTGTATTAAAATACCATACCATACCAAACAATACCATAAAAACACACTCTACCCAACAATCTTTCACAACCAGAACTGAACAAAAACAAGTCCGATAGTATGTTTTGCAACATATCGCTTCAGTTTTGAAACTCTGCTGAAGCAAAAGTGACAGGGATGGTAAGAAAGAAAAAACGGTACACATGTCACTGAAGCTAGATGTGAGTTGTTCTCAACAATAAAAAAACTGGCCAGGTCTTGAACTGTTGTCATCCTAGAGATTTGTCTTTTAAAGGCTGCACGGAATTCGATCAATTCTTGTAGAAGGGCTGGAGACAAGTCTTTGTTGTATCTCTCCACTAACCTTTGTTTCCCTTCGTATATCGCGTTCTTCTCCTCAGTTGCAAGTAGCCTATGTGTGGCTGGACTACTCTGAACAAATCGGCAACTGATGAAAATCGCAGAAATGATGATGTCTAGCCGCTAATAACCTCTCACGCTGTGTTTTCTTTTTTTAATTTGGCGCGGTGATGCAGCGTCATATACAAAATTACGGAGTAGTTCTACGGCAGCCGTGGGGTGCAAAAAAGAATAAACGCACACAAGAAATGACGGAGAAATTAGACATTACGGAGAAACAAGAAATTACTACACATGCCATTCATACAAATATATATTTATTGTGTCCACAAATTAAAAATTAATTCCCTCGGTTTAATTAAAAGTTCCCCATGGGCAGGCCCCCTATTGGCCAGGGCCCATTTGCACGAACGATACCCTGCATGCCCAGACGCTACACCACTGGACGCCTGCCTTTACATGCAGCGGCAGTGGCTCAGTGGTTCATGTAGGTTGTCTACAAACCGGAAGTTTGGTGGTTCAATCCCCGGTTCCACCTGACCAAGTGTCGAGGTGTCCATGAGCAAGACACCTAACCCCGGCTGCTCCCGACGAGCTGGATGGCGCCTTGCATGGCTGACACCGCCGTCTGTGTATGAATGAGTGAGTGAATGGGTGAATGTGAGGTTGAAAGCGCTATATAAATGCAGTCCATTTACCATGCACTTGAACTTTAATGGCATCCTATTCTTAATTCGTAGGGTTTAATATGGAGTTGGCCCACCCTTTGCAGATAAACAGACTGTCTGTGTACTTAATGCTCATCACTGCAGCCTTTCGTGTGATGGGAAAAGATCTAAAAATAATGCTTTAATCAACACTTTCACAATTCGTTAAAGGTCCCGTTCTTCGTGATCCCATTGTTCAAACTTTAGTTAGTGTGTAATGTTGCTGTTAGAGCATAAATAATACCTGTAAAATTATAAAGCTCAAAGTTCAATGCCAAGCGAGATATTTTAACAGAAGTTCCCTTTCAAAGCCTACAGCGAACGGCTGGCTTGGACTACATTCTGGTACTTCCTTCATAAATGACGTCAGTAGAACAGTAGAACAGACTAACCTCCGCCCACAAGAATACGTGAAAAAAGGGGGCGTGGTCTTGTTGCTGTCCCACGTGGAGAAGAGGAAGTGTCGCGTGGAGAAAAGGAATTGTTGCTTTTGGGACCTTTTAAAAGTAAAGTAGCATATGTTAACAGAATAAATAAATAATTAAGAGGCTTAATTTTGGCACAACTATCATTTTTGTGAGCAGAATAATATGATTTCTGGCATATTTTGGTTGAAGGGAGTTGTATAACCTCAGTTTACCAAATTGTAAATGAGATACAAATGCTACAAAAACCTGATGTGAAAGTTTCCATGTAAAAATCGATTTAAGAAGATTTAAGTTGAGTCAAGTCACCTTTATTTCTATAGCGCTTTATGCAAAACAAAGGACAAAAACTAATTTTGAGGTAAAATAATGAATGTTTCATTACTACATTATATTTTGATTTGTGATAATGTTGATAAATGTTAAATTAAACAATTGGTATCATCTACAGTAAACTAGTCGATTATCTTCTTTAATCTGATAGCATCATCTTAAAACATTCACATACATTTTCATTAAAAAAGTTACTTACAATTTGTTTTGAGTGACTAACATGCGCACAGTATTTTTAGTTTTTAAACTTCTAGCCCTTTTTGTGTTTGTTAGCTGTTTCAAAATTACACATTATATATTTGTTCACCATTTGAAAACTATACATTTTGTGTTCAGTTCCAGGCAGTGTGCAGTTTTAAGTGTGTGTGTGTGTGTGTGTGTGAGAGAGTGAGTGAGTTTGGCGGGATGTTTGCTCCACAGCGACTGCCTGTGCAGAACCTCTCCCAGGGTCAGCGAGTGCATGCTGTTACCCAGAATCCCTCAGCATATTCCTTCAGTGAAACGAAAAACATGCTGCTCCTTTAAGAGCATGAAACAGGAGCCGGCTGTGTGCCCCTACCAGAGACACACAGTCAGCCGAGAGAGGAAGAGGTGGGGGGTGGGGTGGGGAGTATAGAGCGATACAGCCAGAGTGAAACGAAGGTAATGTCGAACAAAATGAGGAGAAAGAGTTTGTGAGAGATAAGTGATAGATGGAAGACAAAGATGACAAGAGGATGACAGAGAATGAGCGTGAATCAGGGAGGAACCAACAGGGGTTAAAATACAGAGCCAAATGACAGAAAAGAGAGAAATTATCCTCCATAAAGCTGTGCAGTTGCCATTATTCGTAGTGTAATGTTAGGGGTGGTAGTTTGCCGTGCTGAAATGAAACAGTTGATGTTGTTGCTAGGAGAAAAAAGGTGCCGTCCTCTCTTATTGGCTACGAGAAGTAGCTCCGTTATCCAACCAGAGAGCTCTGGTATCAGAGAGAGAGGCCACACTACAAGCCCTGATTAATATGTTAGCCATGTTTAAGGGTTAAAATAAGTCTGCGTGTAAAATGTATTGATAAAACAATGGCAAGATTGGAGTCTATGTTGCTGTTCATGCCTATTTTCCTAGGTTTGCAACAGCAGCACATGCAATATAAAAAATCTTTTTACATGCTTGACTTTGGTGTGTTACAAGCATGTTTCTTTACACAACATTACATAAAAAACAACACATTAAAAGTCCTACACTATATAATACAAGTGCACTGGAATGTCTTGTCCTCTATAGTTATGGTAACCATATGTATAAGCAGCAGTGTGTTGTTATCATGTCCAGCAGGACGTGTGTTGTTTACTAAATAGTTTTTGTGGAAAAAATGTTGAAAATTCACACTTTCACTATAGGTTAATTTGCTGATGCCTAAAAGGGTTGGTGTGGCATTAGAATTCATGTTATTGTGCATTCAAAGACATTTGTTGCCAACTAAATGGAAATATATACACTCTTTGGAAGATATTAAGCCACAAACACCCTTGTTTATTGTCCTCTTGCTTCGGGCACAAAATGTAAGACATAGAACACTGGACTGAGACATTCTTCTGTAATCTTCTGTTTTCAGCATCAGGGGTCTTCAACCTTTTTTAGGCCAAGGACCCCTTGGTGGATATGAGAGATGAAGCAGAGACTCCCTGTTAAACTGCCTTATGCATTTATGGCTGTACCTTTATTTGATCTAAAATATTGTAAAAGTCTAATATTGTAATGCATGATTATATTATATTAAATAATATTATAATAATATGCCTGTGGTTTTGATCAAATAAATACAACCTTGGTGAGCATAGATCGTTCTTACCCCAATCTTTTAAACAGTAGTGTACAAGTACATTTTAATGTGAGAGCATTTAAATAACATTTAGCTTCTTAACACCAGCTTTGGTTGAAGTTAACTCAATGTAGTTTTTTTATGTGCATTTTATTATGCATTTTTACACAAAAAGATAGTTTGAAATGAAACACCAATTGTAAAGAGGTGAAGACCATTGGTTAAGAAACTTGTGAATAAGAAGAAATTATATATTATAATTTAGCTTGTAAAAATAAAAGATTTTAACCAGATATTTATTTTCTCTCAGGATCACAGTTAATTTTTGGTTTATCTTCTTATATTCTGTATAAATATGATTAATATACACTAAATTGCCAAAGGTTTTGGGACGTCTTCCTTTACATGCACTTGAACATCCCATTCTTAATCCGCAGGGTTTATTATGGAGTCGGCCCACCCTTTGCAGCTATAACAGCTTCAACTCTTCTGGGAAGGTTTTCCACAAGGTTTAGGAGTGTGCTTATGGGAATTTTTGACCATTCTTCTAGAAGCGTATTTGTGAGGTCAGGCACTGATGTTGGACGAGAAGGCCTGGCTCGCAGTCTCCGCTCTAATTCATCCCAAAGGTGTTCTATCGGGTTGAGGTCAGGACTCTGTGCAGGCCAGTCAAGTTTCTCCACACCAAACTTGCTCATCCATGTCTTTATGGACCTTGCTTTGTGCACTTGTGTGCATTTATGTTGGAACAGGAAGGGGCTATCCCAAAACAGGTTCCACAAAGTTGTGAGCATGAAATTGTTCAAAATGTCTTGGTATGCTGAAGCATTAAGAGTTCCATTCTAACTAAGGGGCCAAGCCCAGACCCCTGAAAAACAACCACACCATAATCCCCCCTCCAGCAAACTTTACACTTGGCACAATGCAGTCAAGCAAATACTATTCTCCTGGCAACTGCCAAACCCAGACAGAGAAGCGTGATTCGTCACCTGGCTCCACTGCTCTAGAGTCCAGTGGCAGTGTGCTTTACACCACTGCATCCGATGCTTTGCATTGCACTTGGTGATGTAAGGCTGTAAGGATGATGCAGCTGCTCAGCCATGGAAACCCATTCCACGAAGCTCTCTACACACTGTTTTTGAGCTAATCTGAAGGCCACATGAAGTTTGGAGGTCTAGCTATTGACTATTGACAGAAAGATGACTTCTGCACTCTGTGATTTTACGTGGCCTGTTGTTTCTGTTGTTCCAAATTGCTTCCACTTTGTTATAATATCACTAACAGTTGACCGTGGAATATTTAGTAATGAGTACATTTCACAAATGGACTTATTGCACAGGTGGCAACCTATCACTGTACCACGCTTGAAATTACTGAACTTCTGAGAGCGACCCATTCTTTCACAGATGTTTGTAGAACATTCCTAGGTGCCTGATTTTATAGACCTATGGCCATGGAAGTGACTGGAACACCTGAATTCAGTGATTTGGAGGGGTATCCCAATACTTTTGGAAAAATAATGTATATTGTATTGTGTAAATTGTACATTTCTGTGCAGTAAAACAAAACAGTATTGCTTTTGCTTTATATTCTCAAAGAAAGTTATTTTACTGGCTTCAGTTCATAGACAGCAGTTTCATTCGAGGCGACTAAAGCACCACTGGACAATGCTGTCCTGTAGAGTGAACTGGTACTTCACATCTGGTGTTTTGGTCTGGGACCTTAGATGGAGGTAATTTTAAAATGTTACATGCATTCATATGCTCTGTAATAATACACGTGAATTTGTTCCTTTTATTTCAGCAACATTCTGTGAGCCATCATTAAATAAAGACATTTCAGTACTTGTTCCTGCAGTGATTTGCATCAGAAAAGTTTAGCAGGAATCCTATTCTTTACTTTCTTTCTCAGTCCTTTGTTCCTTTCTTCGTAGATATTTGTTTCCGCTCAATGTGTCGGTAGTTGTTTGAAGTGGAGGTTCAGCAGCGGGAAGCTTTGAGTGCAGGTGTCTGAGTGGGATTTGCAGGGCAAAAAGGCGTGCACACACAGACACACACACATATATATACACAGCTGTCTTTGTTGTGACCACCACCTGGTTAGTGTATTGGTTTACGTGCTTCTGCATTCATTCATTCATTCATTCATTCACTCACTCACTCACTCACTCACTCACTCACTCACTCACTCACTCACTCACTCACTCACTCACTCTCACTATTTTTAATTGTATCTTTCTTTTTCTTACACTCTTAAAACTAAAGGTTCTAAAAGGAAGGTTCCCCAAAGACATTTTTTTCTTAATATGAAGAATAGTTTAATAATCTGAAGAACCTTTTTCCAATTTAAAGTACCTTTTGTGCAGTGGAAATGTTCCATGAATCTTAAAGGTTCATTATGGATCCATTGATGCCAATAAAGAACCACCGCACTAACATTAAATGCATTTTTCTAGAACAAAAGCTGAAGTGTGGATGTGTAGCATCACTGTCTCTGCTTGCTACCAGTCAGAACAGTGTTTAAACCCAAAAAAGAAAGGGATGGAGAGACACAGGGACAAACAACTCATGCTGGGTCTCTCACACAAACACACATACAGATACACGGACAATAACAGCACTGTTTATGGGGAAAGAAGATCCGGCAGGTCGAGATGCCACAGGAGAGCAGTGCCTCTGTCTGTCTGCATCTGCTCTGCTCTGCCTGCTGTTTGATGTGCAGGGATTAGGGGAAATCTGAGAGCTCCCAATTTAGCCAAGCCACGGAGATATTCATATGCAAGAGCACATACATTCACACGTTGCACACGTCTCATGAACTATATGAATCCATTATCGGTTAATGAAAGTCATTCAAATATATAGTTTGTTGTGTAGAATGAATGTAAATGGTTGTTTTTCCATCAGGTTTATGACTAAACTCATGCATACCTGCTATGAGTGTTTGCTGCTATCTAGTGGACAAGAAAAATATAGCCATCCGTCTCTCTGTAGGATGCACATGTAGTCAAGATTGCCCTAAACGTGTATCAGAATGTGAAATTAAGTGGGGGGAAAAATTGACACTTTCCCGTTTTGCTTGCTTTGTGAATGTTTTTATAAAAGTGGTCTATATTAATTACATAATGGAGCAGATAGCATACAAAGTATTGTGTGTGAAAATATTTAATCACAGTAAGTGTGATCATCAGCAAGTTAAAAATTAGACATTTGCATATAAAAATGTAAAACTTATAAAAAGGTAAAAGGCATAAAACACGAGAAGCAGTTCTTCTTTGCAAAGATGTAGAAAGTTGATGCAATATGATACATATGCTGTATGGTCATTTAACTAATAATTATGCTTATTATGGCACTTCAGAGCTTTACCTTTTGTTATTTACAAAAAACATACATTCAATGCAAATAACTTTGAGTGGCTTCCCTCTGGGCGACGTCTTCGTTGTCCGGGCTGTAGGACACAAAGGAGGAGGGCAACCTTTGTTCCAAAATCGGTGCAGCTTTTAAATTTACAGCCGTCTTTAAGCACCATCAAGTTCACCTTGCAGTGATTTTTGATTTTTTTTTTGGGATATATTTATTCACGTATTTATTTCTTTTTATATATGGTTGGACTTGTTTAATATATTTGAACTTGTGCACACTGTGTTATTTGTTTATTGTATGATTCTTTTATGCATAGCGATTGTGTGTTACTCTACGTGGCCTTGTTAATTGCCCCTTGGGGACAAATAAAGTGTGTTGAACTTGAACTTGAACTTGTCTTCAAAATAGGGGTATAATAATCCTATAACAGCAAATATTAACCATAGTTGTACAAGCATCCAATAGTGTTATGCTCACGTTTACTTTTAGAGTAGAAGAGAAGAGCCTTGTATGTTCATAACTGATGCCATATTGAGCAAATAAAATCAGTTGCAAAGGTGTCACATTGTGTCATAAACATACAGTCCACAATTTAAAAAATAAAAACAGAAAATGTATTGAGAAATCAAATGTGACTATCACTATGTGAGCTTTCAATACTATCAGCTTGCTGATATCAATAGGATCATCATTTTAAAAGTATTTCTCTCTTGTGATTCACCATAATGTTTAGTAAAGGTTTGCTTTCTCCAAAAACCATGATTTAGTGTTACATTACCAGTACCATCCTCTTTCTAACCCAGGATTCAACTAGCTGTTTTTTCCCTGCATATAAAATGCCTCTTTGGAAAGCTTATATTACATTCTGACAGGGCTACAAAACGATCCACTCATTCTAATGCTGGAGCCAGAAACAACACAATGTTTGCATCTACCCGTCTTATTTTTCCTATTGTTAAATACAAACAATAGTATCTTCTGCTGCTGTTTAGAAATTATAGTATCTATTCTACTTCCTCCTCATTACATCACTGACTGGGGGAGCCAAGTTGCTGAACACCAAATAGGCATCAGTAATGTGTAAGCTGTTTTTGCGACTTTTAGTAAATGGTCTTTTTTGAATTAAAGTTGTAAAATTGTTCCTTTTAAATTAAACTAGTGTTTGTTGTATTTTAGTTAGGTATTTTGTATTTTGTAAGGTAGAATTTCTCGCAGATAACTAACTGTTACTATAAAGTATGTGTTGTTCTTTTTAAAAATATGAGATCAATCTGTGGAGGATCTCTTGGGCCAATTTCACAGAAATATTATTCTGTTAGCTCTTGCTTTCAATAGTAGCAGCTAAGTGGTGTAGTAACCATTTTGAAGAGCTACTTGTCATTTGTTGGTAGGATACCAAGAGCTTCATTCACTGGAATTGAAGACTCCGTGGAATCCATAAGGAATGTTGACAGGCACTTCAGCTCTTCCCAGCTCTTCAAACGTTTTGGCATCTAGGACTAAGAGAAATGTACTCTTATCCTGCAGAGAGAAGAGAAAGAAGGGGTTTATACAAAAGATACATTTATAGCAAATGTAATAAAATTGTATTTCTCTACTGACTTTTCTCAACACATTAAGTATAAAGCTTATTTTTGTTTTTAAATGTTATTTTTTAAACACATTCAGGGTACCTTAACTGGTGTGATGATCACAGACAGGATTACTCCATCGTCCTCTTCCTCAGCATTGGGTGAAGGAATGAAGACAGGCTCTGACGGGTAGAGATCAGGTTGGCACCACACCTGCAAATCAATTCATTTAGCAAACATGCAAACACTCTTTGTGTGCATTGTGTGTAAAATGGACCAGAAAAGTTGTACTTTTTGGTTATTGTAGGTACAGTGCATCCGGAAAGTATTCACATCACTTCAATTCTACAAACAATACCCCATAATGACAACGTGAAAGAAGTTTGTTTGAAATATTTGCAAATGTATTAAAAATGAAAAGCAAAAAAAAAAAATCCCATGTACATAAGTATTCACAGCCTTTGCCATGACACTCAAAATTGAGCTCAGGTGCATCCTGTTTCCACTGATCATCCTTGAGATGTTTCTACAACTTGATTGGAGTCCACATGTGGTAAATTCAGTTGATTGGACATGATTTGGAAAGGCACACACCTGTCTATATATGGTCCCACAGTTAACAGTGCATGCCAGAGCACAAACCAAGCCATGAAGTCCAAGCAATTGTCTGTAGACCTCCGAGACAGGAGTGTAATGAGGCACAGATCTGGGGAAGGGTACAGGAAAATGTCTGCAGTATTGAAGGTCTTAATGAGCACAGTGGCCTCCATCGTCCGTAAATGGAAGAAGTTTGGACAGCCCCAGCGTTTCTCTGTGGAGAGAGGAGAACCGTCCAGAAGAACAACTATCTCTGCAGCACTCCATCAATCAGACTTGTATGGTAGAGTGGCCAGACGAAAGCCACTCTTCAGTAAAAGGCCGCCTGGAGCTTCCCAAAAGGCAAAATTCTTTGGTCTGATGGAATAAAGATTGAACTCTTTGGCCTGAATGGCAAGCGGAAAATGGAAAATCAGACATCACCTGGCCAATACCATCCCTACAATGAAGCATGGTGGTGGCAGCATCATGCTGTGGGGATGTTTTTCAGTGGCAGGAACTGGGAGACAGGTCAGGATCGAGGGAAAGAGGAATGCAGCAATGTACAGAGACAACATTGATGAAAACTGCTCCAGAGCGCTCTGGACGTCAGACTGCAGTGCCTAAAAATAGGTGTGCCACGCTTGTAGCATCATACTCAAAAAGACTTGAGGCTGTAATTGGTGCCAAAGGTGCTTCAACAAAGTATCGAGCAAAGGCTGTGAATACTGTGAATTTTTTTTTTTTTTTTTTTTGCAAAGATTTCAAACAAACTTCTTTGTTTTTGTCATTATGGGGTATTGTTGAATTGAGGGAAAAAAATAATTAATTTAATCAATTTTGGAATAAGGCTGTAACATAACAAAATGTGGTAAAACTGTAGCGCTGTGAATACTTTCCAGGAGCACTGTATCAGTCATAGTCCCAGGTTATAGCAGCTATGGTCATAATTTGATCTCACCTTAAATTTTTTGCTCTCCAGATCCATCTTAATTAAGGAGTCACCCACTAGGTGGCGGAAGCCACAACCATAGTAGTATCTATAAGGTTTGGTGTTATATTTGGTGTAATTAATATGGGGAAACTCCAAGCCACCATAGTCTTTCAGGTCTTCACCATGGAGATCCTCAAACGTGCAAAACACCTGAGAGAGAGACATAATGTAGTCCTAAAAGAGCTGAAGTCTCTATTAAAAAAATTGGGGTTGGTAATATTTCTTAATGCTTTTAAAAGAAGTACTTTATGCTCACAAAGACTGCATTTATTTGATCAAAAATAAAGTAATATTGTGAAATATTACAATTTAAATGTTCTATTTTATTATATTTTAAAATGTAAAATGCTGTATTTTTTGGCAGCCATTACTTCAGTCCTTACAGTCGCATGATAAAATGTGTTAAAATGCCTGTGCTGCTTAATATTTTTGTGGAAACCATGCACACTCTTTGAGGAATAGAAAATTCTAAACATAACGTTTTTGTCACTTTTAATCCATTTAAAGTGTCCAGCTAAATAAAAATACTAACCCCAAACTTTTGAACTGTGCTGTATGTGCCAGTTGAAAGGCTGGCAAATATAAGCACACAATGCTATAATTACTTGAAGGGCTGTGAAGAAATAACAAGCACATAACACACACATAGTGCTGTTGTAACCAGCACAAAAATGACACCTGTTTTTTAGTACGGCAGACAGCGGTGGCGGTGCTGTCCTGCCTTGTGTTGAGATTCTGTTCTATTGGTGTTTCACTGGTGATGTTGAGAGGAAGCACAAAACGACGAGGAAGCGGCCGGCACATGGAGTTATACATCTGATAGTAAAAAAGAGAATGGCAGGACAAATGAGTGTCACTTATGTAATAATAATAACAACAATATATGGCGTACATTGCATAATACTACTACTAATAGGCCTAATAATAATAGCAGTAGTATTGTTAACAATATGTTTTTGTAATAATAATAATAATAATAATAATACACCGGGCATATGGTGTTGTACATCTGAGAGAAAGAGAGCAACAGGACAGACAGAATGTAATTTATGCTAGAATAATAATAGTATTAAGATAGACAGAGAACCTCATCCAGTGCCTCTCCTGATTGACGCAGGTTCTGGATGAGGAAATTGTTTATGGCCTGGCCGTCGTCGGAGCAGCACATGTCTAGGATGAGGAATCCATCCTGCTCAAAAGCATTGATCTGATGGAAAGTGGACAAGGCCTTGGTGTAGTACTTCACTGGCATCTCCTGCCGAGAGATGCAGAGTAGTTGGATAAATTGTTAAAGAAGTCTTTAATTATATTATTTATTAATTATATTTATGTTCTCCATGAGCTTTCAACCACATGAAGCAGAGTCAGTGAACAGATATAGAATACCCTCATAAGGAAGTCCATCTGCTCCTAATTGTTCTCAGTGTCTCTGTGAGACTATTGTCATGATTGTTGTCTCACCTCTCCAGTTTGTTTGTCAATGAGGTGGAATATGGTTTCCTGGTTGGGGTCCCAGTAAACACCCTCATTTAGCGATTTCCCCCTTAGTTTACCAGTCACTATCTTAAACAGATCCATCTTAATGGGCTGCTCGATGAACACTACATAGTTCTCTGACATGCCTGAAAGGTTCAGGAAAATATATGATTACACCATTCAGAGTGCCTAGCAATAAAATGACACATGACTTCATTACATACAGTGGATGTGCAATAAAATTACACATGATAGTCATTCTTGAATGACTACCTCTCTGTCTAGGATCTGAAGATAATAAACACTCTTCACTCACCAAAGCTGTGATAATAGGAGGGTTTGGATTTGTCATGAGGGGCGATGGAGCATAATATCTTGGCTCCCTCTAGAGTATTATTTGAACCGTCTCTTTCTGGGGGCACTCTGATGATGTTATAGAAAACCCCTATCAAACACATCACAGCGCAACATCAAGCCTCCTAAATCTTATATATTTATATTTATGATATTGCACTTACATTGGTCAGCACATAAGAAAAAGACTGGAATCTAACCTTTGTTTCTGTATGAGTTGCCCATGTTGTAAGCTGTGCCATCTGGATCAGTGTGTGGATGAGCAGTAGCACCGTTCACAGCTATGAACTTGCTCCAGTCCACCTACAAATAATCATCCTTCTTAAGCTAGACATGACTGGTTAGTTTGAATGTAAGATGTTTATTCTTCATACCTTCTGTTTGGACTCCAGAGTATCTGGATCCACTCTGTGCATGTAGTTTGTCTCTGTGCTGACGTAATAGTCTCCATTGTATTTAGCAAAGTTGACGCTGGCATTATCGGTTGGCTCTGGAATTAGAGAGAGAAAAATAAGTGTGACAAAAACATTTCATTTAACTGATTTAAAATCTCAACTTTTTTCAAACGACCATAATATTCGAAGGTAGCCTATTTCTTTTGTAATTTTGACAAAGCTGCTTGTTTTCAGACTTTTTTAATTATTAGAAATTGGGATTACTGATTAAATCAATACATCATCAAAAACATTTACAAAATTGAATGTCAATACATGATGATGCTGTACATCATCAATGCTTCTTCCAAAATGTGTTTTTGTCTTACCCTGATTCACTATGGTAAGCCTATTATAAGCGTTTATATTTTAGACCTGACGGAATGGTTTTAGCGGGAAATATGTCACTTGCGTGTCTCGTCATACTCATAAATAGAGAAAAGTTGCTCCTCGAAATCGGGTCTCCCCAAACTGTCAGTTAATGATTATCCTAAGTGTATACGATTGATATTAATTTAAAATAGCTTACTATATAATGCGTATGAAAACATAATAAATGCATAATAATAATAAATAATAATAATAGTAGCATAAATGAATAGTTTAACATAATTAATTCATTTTATTTACAACTAAAATATTTAACATCTAATTTAACACATAATTACATTAAAGATGATTGAGAATATATAAAGGAGACCCGATTTCGGGGCCGCAGATTCGAAAGCGTGTGTAATACGTAAATTACAATTAAACAATTGCACTACATGATGCTGGTATTATTATAAAGATTAAAAAAATTATGGATGTCATTACTTGTAATGGCAAAAGTTTGTTTAACAAATTAATGACTATAACGACGTCAAAAAAAGGCAGTCAACTTCGTTAAAGCGTCTTATTACGATGAGCTATTACATTGCGACAGAATGCATGAGGTTATTAATGGGTGACTTAAGAAGTAGGCAGGCTATTATGCCTGTTGTCTGTGAGGAGGCTGCCGTTTATACTTTCAGTTTATTTATTTATTAAAGTTTGTTGAACGTTTGCCGGTTCCCACCTCCTTCTTCCCATAACTACGAACTTTGTTACATCCGCGTAATATTTGGGGGAGCAGCATGCAGTGTCTTACAGTGTAATGTGACTAGCTACTTATGAGCGTGAGTTAACATGAGCCCAGGCCAACAAAGACTTTTGAATGATTTTTACATCAATAACCGCATGCATTCTGTCGCTGATCGTAATAGGACGCTTTAAAGTTACGATTGTATCAGTATCAGTATCAAAATTGCTTTATCATGCCTGACAAAGGTCATGGGACCGAAACATGCCAAACAAAGCAGTTTTGATATTTTTCATCAATCATTTTGAATTTATACATCAATAATTGTGATTCTGAGGAGCAAGCTGGTCCAAATAAACTGGGTACTGTCCCATCTTTCAAGAGCAATCGTTTTATAAGTCCCGCTTTGAAGGCCGGGTCAAGTTGTTTGCGAATAGACAACGTACAACATCTAGGCCCGGTTTCACAGACAGGGCTTAGACTAAGCCAGGATTAGGCCTTAGTTCAATTAGGACATATAAGTAACTTTTATAAACATGCCCAAGAAAAAAACATTACTGGTGTGCATCTTGAGACAAAACAATGCCACTGACATATTTTAAGATTTGTCAGTGCAAGACTCTTTCAGTTAAAACAGCACAAACATGCATTTTAGTCTAGGACTAGCTTAAGCGTTGTCTGTGAAACCGGGGGTTTGTGACCTAGAAACGTAAACGCAGTGGGATTCGAATTACAGACAACTTGTTTAGTTGGTTCAGAGTCAATTCTTTCTTTTGGGAGACAACAACTTTATTTATTTTGCACTTTCGACTTTACAACTTTGAAGAATATTTCCATTCACAAACAGCTGTATTACACACTGCATGAAAGGGAATATTCGAAAAACCACACTTTAAGTCACACTTCCACCCTACTGACAGCTTAATGGATTTTCTCACCAATGGCGGGTTTTGTTTATTCCTTTCTCAAGGCATTGATCCTAAAGATAGTTGTGCAATATTTTATAATTTAAAAGATCCATATTTCATTGTTTCATTATCTTAGTTATAGTGTCCGGCATGTCCTCCATTTAAAAACTTCCGTTTATCCTAATTGAGTGCTCATGGTCTCTGATGTAAATATGTTCTCATGATTACAGACATAGAGTTGTTTATCTAGGACACACATTCTTTACTCTTTCAGAAACAGAATGAGCTTTTTTGTAACCTGTTTAAAACAGTCAGCTATTCTTGATGTTTACATTTTTTTTAACCAATTGAGATCACGTTTCACGCCAGCACAGCTAGTAAACCACCTCATTCACACATATTCACCATCTATATTTACGTACTTATCATCTCAAATCTGGACAGGAAGCGCTGAAAAATGTTCTTGCAGGGATCAGGTAGAGCCAAAGTGCCAAACTCTGACACCATGATGCGGTTCCTCTCACTGTTCTGCTTATACGAGTCGCTACGCAAAAAACGGCTTCTGTATGTCACCTGACCGTCCTCGATCCGAAAGCGATGCATCAAGGCCATGCCATCAAACCAGTGATTATAGCTGAGGAAAAATGTATGTGAGCTTGACTGAGATGTTAAAAGTGATGCATGTTAAAAGTTTGAATGGCATATCATTGAGATAAATCACAAATCGAATTTAACCAATTGAACAAATCACAAATCGAACTTTAGAAAAACAGCCTTGTGTGTATGGTTTCCAGTAGTTGTCCCTAGTTTGGTCACTACCTCCACCACAGCATATCCCAAATGACTGAATTACACCTTTCCATATGTCATTAGCTATATAGCCAATTACTAACCATAGAAAAGAGATTGGTTCATTTCTTTTACTATTCCTCACATTCCAGTGATGTTTTGGAAGAAAAAATTAATCGACATATATTAACAGTGGAATAGCCATACTCACTATTGATTCCCAAACTCAAACTTTCCTGGACCATTCCGCAGCAGACTCCCACGGATCCAGGTTGGGATGGAGCCTTTAACTGTGGTCGGGATGGGGTCAGGCGTCTCCTCTACTGAACTTACCAAGGGAGCGATGTTTGGCAGCCCATGTACTTTTGTGAAGTATGTTTTCTGAGCGGCAGCTGTAAAATGTGATTTACATGATATACAAAATTTGATCATTTGGCAAGTTTACAGAACAGAAATTGTTCATAAAACATGTTCTGAATAATGTTATAAAGATGCACTTGTGAATACAAAGGTTCTAAAATTATGGTAATGTTAAAAAAAAAGTATACTGACACTTTTATATAGAGTTTCTCTGCAATCTAAACCGCAAGGTTAACAGCCTGAGTTGTTTTGATTTGCAGACATACAACTTTGCATTGACCATCACTATTGAGGTCAGCTAAAAGAACAAAGGATTAAAGTCAACAAATAACAGAGCTGAAGTGGCAAAGAGTCAGCGATATTACCTTTAGAAAAACAGTCCTCTCTTCACTCTTACATGTACTGCGATACACTAATGCATAAACAATGAAGAAACGTGGCCATGCAGATACGTCAAAGTTGTGAGAAATGTACAATTCAAAAGCGTTCAATTCAGTTATTCATAAGTAAGCTGTGTTTGCAGCTAAATTTAAATGATAACACTCAAAGTATATCTCACCCTGTCTCGTATGAATACACAAGCATGTGCACTGCCCTCATTCACTGCATTGCTTCACACAGCCACAAAGCCTGTGCATTAGTGTACAACAGAAAGTTAAACTTGCAGATGTGCATGCATGCAGAAGAGCTCTCATTCTTACCAATTGTTTGAGGCTTTCTGCAGGACATCTTGTAGAGGTGGCTGCACCCTTGATCAGAACAGAAGACGAAGAAGAGTGTATGACAAATTGTAAAGAGCAATAAAAACACGCTGCACGCTGAAGGGAGGAGACAAGCTCTCTTTATGTAAGCCTGATCTTTTGCCAGCTCTGTTACATCACACATGATTACGTGACACAACAGTGGAGGGGAGGGTGGTGCGAGCCATGTGAGAGAGAAATGACATGGCTGAAAAAAATTTCAACTGAACAGACTTTAAGAGAGGACTTGTATAACATTACAAAATGCTCTTAAACAGTTATATTTATCATTTCGTGAATGATCAATATATCTATTTAACTTTCATTATACAGTGTTCATATACATTGTTCACATTAAAGAGATGAAAATGAATAGAGCATTATGCAACCATATGCAACATACCAGTTATTGTGGTCATTGTTAATTGTGTAAATATCAACGTCAGAGACTTAAAAACGATGTTACAATAAGCTACTAAAATACTGTGAAAGTTTGGTTCAGACTGATATCTCCAAAAACACTCAACTAATCTGGTGGTTCATACAACAGATTTTTTACTTTCTATCACTATTTACATTTAAGCAATGCTAAATGTCTTATACTTATCTATTATCTTTGTGTTTTACATACTCATACATTTGTCTGGATTTCCATTAAAATGGCACAAGCTAAATGGTCACAGCTCTTGGTTACAAGAGCAAACAAAGTTATTATAAAATGCAGAGATAATAATAATAAATAATAAAAGCTTACCTTTGCTAGTCCTACATGCATTTTTAAACACACTTGTTGCCATGATTCATATACAAGGGAATGCCGTTAAGTAGCTTAAAATTCTTATTTACACTCGACAGAACAGTAGAACACACTTTACATACACTTTAACCCTAAACTCCTTCACTTCCTGGTTATGAGCCAACATCATTCTTTGCCTCACTGATTACAGATTAACTGTTTAGTAGACAAGTATTTCATTATTATCAGTATACTAAAAATAGTATTAAGATCGATCTTAAGAGAAATTTGACTGTGTAGAAATGTCACTGTATCATAGACTCGGCAGGTGTTCATGTTTTTTTTAAATTACTTTTTGGTGGTTATTGTAGGCCTGTGAATATTGTCATCTGACACTTTGTTACATGTCTCTCTTTGACTACTAAATGCAATAATCAAAATAAATGTCTTTTCCAAAACCATTGTTTACCTTATATTTCTGTGAAAAGATCAAGGTCCTACTGGCTTTTCAGAGGTCCATTCACATTCAAATCAAATCAAATCAATCACAAAACGTACTTTTTGTTGTTAAACATGGAATCATGAATCAACTTAAAAAACTATTCAGGAAAAAGAAAATCAAAGCAGTAATGATTCTTAGCAGTTACAATAATGTGATAGTGTATTTGCTCTTTTAGCGCCTTAATATTTTTAAGAAGATTATATTATCATGCTTCAAGTAACAAATACACATGTATACACAAGTACATTTCTTGGTTTTAATGCATATTGTAAACAGATGTGACCATCACAGACAATGTGACTACGATCATGCATTCCCAATAAAACTGAAAAACACTGACCTCTGCTGGAGACCAACAATAACTGCTGAAATAATAAATACTAACAAAGCCATTGAATCCTAAACATACACACTGCTTATGTTCACATATACCAATAAGAAAACAAATTATTAACAACCATGGTGGTCATCTAAAATGCTCATTAATTACAGGCCATTAACAAAGCAATATCTTTGATTATTTACATTTCATCTCTTATATTATAAAATATTATTCAAACATGTAACACATGTTAAGAGGACGTATGTTGTTTTCTGAAAAGCTGAAGGCATGCACAAATTGCACATCAAAAGACTGGGACAAGTACCCAAAAGAGCGATAAATCCTTCATAGTCAGTCAGTTCTGGACAAATAATAATATTTGCCATTGCAGATGCCAACATCATGGTAATTGAAATAGCAGAGACCAAAGAATGTGGCTGTGGAGAGCATAAAAACACCAGCTTTAGCCAGCTTAATCTTAGCATAACCATGGACATAGTCGGTTAGGACTGGACCAATCCCCCTGCAGAAGGAAAAAAAACACAGAAAGAGTGTAAAAAGTATGTTGACATAAATGAAATACATAAACTCACTGATGAATGAGGTGCCTTATTATAATCCACATTCAATAAAACACCTGATACAACAAGCATAACAGAGCAGGTTCTTCAGATACACGAATGTGAGTCACTTACCAGTGTCCATGCAGTGTGAGAGCTGCAGCAATAGAGTAATCCACTACCGGACCAGGACACAGGTATGCGGCTGGAACCATACCTAGCAGAACTATACTCAATACCCTACCTGTTCACCTGTCAAGTGCTTGGAGGCTTCCCTTGAAGCTAAGACAGCTGAAATACAATTAGAAAATTAATTTAATTTGTTAACGTCTAATTGTATATGCAAAGTAAGACAGTTCAAGAAACGGTACCCATTTCAAAAATATAACGCAGCACAGTTTCAAATTCATAGTTTCAAAACAGCAAACAACAATATCCAATAAAAAAACTACACTAAAAAATGTCCACTTATTTTATCTTAAAAACATAATTTCTGTTGCTGCTTCAAATCAAGTATCATCAAATTCTTGTACAAGTAATTTCAAATTAAATGATATTAAAATTAAACATCAAGTGGACTAAAAGAAAGTTGACATTTTCTTATTGATCATATTTTACAGTGCATGAGAAAATACAATAAAATGGATCTTCTATCAAGTATGTCAGTATAAACATATGAATTAAAGGTAGGGTAGGCAATTTCTGAGAGGCTAGCAATAGCAAGCTAGCATTGAAAGCATGAGATCCCACGCTCCATTCAGTGCGTCTACAAAGCCACGTCACTTTCAAAACACACGGACGCACACAGCTGAGTCTGCAAAGCGTCACGAGACAAGATGCCGTCAAATTACCTCATGCCTCAAAGCACATGACATTACTTTAATAATGAACGCAAACAACTTACAGAGCTCTTGTACCACCTGACTGCTGCAGATTCAATTTGCCGTTGATAGTGTTGACACACATAAATCAGAGTCTGAGGACGTTAACAGCTCAGAGTAGAACATGATGGGTTGCCATCTTGTTATTCTGGTTAGGACATGGTGTTGTTTTTGTTTCAGGAAGAACTGTAAAAGTCGGCTGCTATTTGTTTGCGGAGCTCGTGACTGTCTGTCTACAACTCTGCACAGCCTGTCCTTATTTAACGCACTCGGACCGAATGCAATGATTATACGTCTATGTTTTGGTCCTGACACTTTCACAGAAGATATATGTATGTTTTAAATTTAGACCTCTTTTATTATTGATTGCTATCAGGATATGAAGAGAGTTTCAACCAGTATAACAAAAAGTGTTTATTAAATAAATTGCCTAGCCTACCTTTAATGCTTAGAATTGTATTAACTATAAACATTGAGAAAATGTGTGTACTTACCTTTTCATGTCCTGCAATGTGGTTAGAAATGGGGATGAACTCAAACTCATCATAATCAAGTGTCTCTGTCAGTTCGCGTTTAAGGAATCGCCCGGATTCATTACTAGACTTGGTTTCTTGCAGCAGTACAATATTGGGATTGGGATATCCAATTTTAGGCTTTTTAAAGTATCAACTGATTGATATTCACAATTTTTATATCATATTTAACTGCACAGACATGCAAATCATTACAACAAGTTTTACAACCTTGTGTCATAACATTGTGGATGGGACTAAGAAACTGACGAATCATTGTTTCATTTTGACAAGTGTTATGCTACGCACCAGGGGTTCAAATTAAAATGGGCTGAAAACATGATGACTGCGGGGGGATTTAAGCTACATATTTGTGTCTGTGACCAGTGTTTACAAGCCTAATACATGTTGAAAATTAAAAAATATTAAACTATTGACTATTAAAAAGAAAGCTGAACATTTCTTCACAAATAGTATACATTGTATAAATTGTTACAGCCTTTAGTTATTATTTTGTAATAAATGTAAAAATGCGTAAAACACTAACTTGATGAAATGTATACTCGGTTTTAATACATAGAAACTTACATACAGTAATCATAGCAACAACGAAAAATTACAAATAAAATTGTATTTGGTCTCTCTTTTTCTCTTAAGTGTAACAGACATAAATTTACACTTGATATACAGTATAAAAAATTAAGGACTGCCTCCTCATTTTAAAACACCACTGATATGCATCTATAGGCATAGGAAGAGGGGGATATATCGCCTGCAATTGACCATGTAAATGTACATTTAATCATTCTTAATAAATAACGTTATAGTGTGATAAGACGTTTATTTTATTGTTTATTAAATTATTTCATAGCTATCTATTTGGAAAATAACCAACTTTTAATTGGGTGGGCCACAATTCAAAGTGTGAATTGTCTATTTGCCCACCTGGGCCCATTCGTAGCGTCGCTACTGTTAAGGGTAAGAAAATGGCTGGAAAAACTTTTAAAAACTAAAAACTTATACAATAATAAGAGTCATCATCGCTCACTTGAGTGTGATGAAGCTGCGTGGATCCTCCCTGCGGCCAATCGGAAAGTGTCATCTCGATTCTTCTGATAAGCAACTAACCCACGAGACAGGTGTGTGTTGCAGAAAAGCACAGCTGCATAAAGTATATTTTACATTTAAAACAATTATTACAGTATGTATAGTACAAATATCAGCAACTTAAAAGACAAAAAATGTTCCGTGACTAATATTTGTTTTGCTACTAAATAAATCTGTTAATGATCGCAAACAGCATATCTGTGCCATAAAATATTAATTCGTCCGGTTAAAATGGTGACTTACGTCTTATTCCTCTGACAGTGCTTAAAGGAACCAAGCTCGCCATGATTGTTTAAGGTCAGATCAGATTTTGTGATAACTGACAAGTAGCTATTTCTGTAAAAGCGGGTAATTTTCTCACGAGTCCGTTGTTTCACTATAACTACTCGATTACGCCGTCTATCGCTCTGGGGTAGCTATAGTAGACACACACACACACACACACACACACACACACACACTGGCTGAAGAAGTCCAGTTAAAGTTCCATTACCTACAACCCCTTGTTTCCTCATCCAGTTTCAGTCTTAAACCTTGAAAGTTTTATTTTAAACAATGTGCTTTACAACAGCGCTTAATGTAGTTCATTACGCTACAACCCATTGGGGTTTAAAGGTGACAAACAAAATGGGTCACATTTTACAATGAGATTCATGACATAATATATTTTACAGAATTTATATACACACACACACACACACACACACACACACACACACACACACACACACACACACACACACACACACACACACACACACACACACACACACACAATTTTAATAAATCATTGTTTAGTATGTTTTTAAAGCTATTTTAAATATGAGGACATATAAAATGTCCTCATCTTTCATTACGTCGTAATATCACACACACACACACACACACACACACACACACACACACACACACACACACACACACACACACACACACACACACACACACACACACACACACACACACACACACACACACACACACACACACACACACACACACACACACACACACACACACACACAAATTAAATAATATAAAAGTGTAGAGCTAATTAGAAATATATGCTAATTAGCAAATTGTTCTTTAAAATAAATATATATTCTTTGAAAATGTGCATTTGAAAGTGTCTATTTTCAAATATTCAAACCACACACACACATACATTATTATTATTATTATTATTATTAGGCTAATACAGAATTTTCAGAATAAGGGCCTTTTTTTTTTTTTTTTTACAAAATTGTAAAGTTAATCCACACTTTGCAATAAACACAATTCCAAAAATCAATGGATAGTTGTTTCTTCAAAGTGATGATCAACGGAGCAAATGTCAGAATAAACGTTGCAAGTTTATAATTTAATCTTTTCATTTTAAAAGAAAGTTCAACATATTTTGGGGCGATGCTCGTCATGACGTCATATTTCTGCGGCGGAAGTAGTTCCCTTTACTCCTGTCAGCGAGCGCAGTTGCATCCTTCACATGTTCCTGTCTTTGTAATCTGTTAGTAAAAGCTTGCCATGGCTGATTTTAATTCTAGCTTTGATATGCCGTCGGCTAGTTCATCCGACACTGCCGAATCTGCGGAGCTCCAACGTCTGATTGCAGTGGAGCAGCAGAAGGCTCAATTTCAAGCTCAGGTAAGTTAACTGCAGTACCGCTTTACTGTCATTCAGCACCGGTGTTAGCAAGTCTGGCAGGTTTTAACAGCGTCTACCGCTTTATTCATAGGTCCACAACTTTACGGATGTTTGCTGGGATAAGTGCATGGACAAACCGAGCTCCAAGTTGGATTCACGAACTGAGACTTGTCTCGTTAGCTGCGTGGAGCGTTTCATCGACACGACGCTCACGATCACCAACCGCTTTACGCAGATGGTCCAGAAGGGCGGGCACTGATTGAAGGACAGTCCTCAAGGACAATTATCACACATTCTTTATGTTCTCGCTGTACTCCCAGGAGACTATTTTACTGCTTTTTAAGGGGCCTGAATCTGATGAGCCCTTTTCCTCTATCGGAAAGCAATGTTCCAAAGCCCTTCCTCATACTGTTTATGCTGTGTGCATAGCTGATGTATTAATACAGCCTGCAACGAACGACTACTCTAGCTGGAATGATCAATACTGGTTGTTTCCAGTCACTACCCACATCTGTAAACCTGACTTGTTTGATTGACTAAATAAACTATACGTTTCAAATTAATAAGGTGATCTTCTGTTTTGCAAAGGAACTATTTTTTTTAAAAGAATGTCTTTGTTTATTTGGGAATCACTATATATTGGCACCACATCACTATGCAATATTGGATATTTATCGGCTAATACAAGTGATGGTGATAGATGAGAAATCAGTCCCTTTCGCTTTAGTGTTTTTTTCCTTTTAAAGTAAATAAACCATGAAATCCAAACTTTTTTTTAAAGGTCCCGTTCTTCGTGTCTTTTTGAAGCTTTGATTGTGTTTACAGTGTGCAATATAACATGTGTTCATGTTTCGTGTGTAAAAAAAAAACAGTATTTTTAACACAATTTACTTATCTGTACACCGCTGTTTTCACTTTCCTAAAAACGGGAACTTCTATGAAGTCCCTCCTTCAGAAATACGTAACGAGTTCTGATTGTGCGAGCGGTTCCCGTGTTGGGATTTGACAGCAGCTTAGCGAACGTGGAAATGTCACGCTTCTTAACGGGAGATATATGCGCTTAATGATCTTTACAGCGTCCCTGGGAAAGCCAAACAAAGGTGATTTGACTCTGGGATGAAAATAACAGCGTCTCGACGACATGGCGACAAACACACTCAAACGCAACACTTCCTTTTCTCCACGCGACACGTCCTCTTCTCCACGTGGGACAGCAACAAGACCACGCCCCCTTTTTTCACGTAGTCTTGTGGGCGGAGGTTAGTCTGTTCTACTTTTCTACTGACGTCATTTATGAAGGAAGTACCAGGATGTAGTCCAAGCCAGCCGTTCGCTGTAGGCTTTGAAAGGGAACTTCTGTTAAATAAAATATCTCTTGGCATTGAACTTTGAGCTTTATAATTTTACAGGTATTATTTATGCTCTAACAGCAACATTACACACTAACTAAAGTTTGAACAATGGGATCACGAAGAACGGGACCTTTAATAGTATATTGCAGTATTTATGAATGATTTAACCATGAACGTCATTTGCACTTGTAATAACATCCCTGTACTACTTGCAGGGATGTCTCGTCTCTGATGACGTGTTTACTGATGTGAGGGCGGGACAAGCTGTCACTGAGATCACAACAATAACAAATCACAATCATCCAATCTATTCCCCATGGACAAAATCAAGTCCTTCCCTACATCTTTTCCTGTTTAAGAAGCTGTTTCTCTCGGATATACGTCACAATAGGATAGAAAAGACTTGTAACTTCTGTTTCACTGGGACACTCAGAACCCTGAGTGTGTGCATCTGATAGCTAATACCTACTTGTAGCATGAAAGTTATGTAGTTGTAGTGGTTGGTTTCTTTCTTTCTTTTTTGTATCAAAGCAGTACAGATTAATAATCCATTTATTAGTTCTCGACCATAACATGAAGCATGCTTATTGGTATTGACCAGAATTTTAAAGGTAGTGTATGTGTTGAATATATATATATTTTTAAACAGCTACTTGTATATAGTTTTGATATTAAGCAATGATAAACATCAAGAAGAAACAAAACGGTGATGGCAACCTGTTCAACTAATGTTTTGTGTTCATCTGGCACAAGGTTGACTTCCAGGGAATATGTCGTAATTTCATAATACTAAAGTGTGATAGAAAAGTTCAAGATCCTCATTGCAGCAAGTCTTTGCTGATGAAAATCAAAGAGATAATTTCTGTAGGAAAGTATTTTGCAGAGCAACACCAACAGTCTATTTGACAGACAATGGCACAAGATAATACTCTTCCAAAGCTAAAATCAGTGCGTTTAATCAGACTCTGGTCTACTCTTAAACCCCAAATCTGGTTTTGCCTTCTAATCCAAAACAATACCATATTGTAAGAAGACTCCATACGGCAGGATTAGTTTTAGGGCAGCAGAGATCTGCTTCTTGGCTTTGAGGCGATGCCCTTCTTTGTTGTTTAGTGTGCTGAGTACAAAGTGTCCTTTGATAGAGCTGTGTGTGTAAATCTTGAAGGCAGGGCTGCTTTCAGCCGTTCTAATTAAAGTCAGGAAGCAGATAGGTTAGCTTAGCGCTCTAACTTGATTATCAGAGCATACAGGAAACCTTCAGGGTCCTCAAACAGAGCCTTTGATGCTTTGAAGTAAACGGACTGGACACTTTACCCCACACTTTTGGAACAAAAATAGCAAAAATGCATTCTAAATCCATCCATCCCTACATTATGTATAATTTGGACACCATTGTGATTAAATACTCTTTACTCAAACAGGAAAAATATGTATGACAACAGAAAAGATAATTTAGAAGTTTTTTTAAAAAAACTTAATTTATAGGCATTTGTGTATTATTTTGTTTATTATTTATTAAATGACTTCATTGTGTGTATTTTATTAGGGGCCAAACACCGAAGGTGCAGGCACCTATTGAAATCGTTGGATTTCTTATTATTATTATTCCGCCATTGAAGTCTATGGCAGCCCATAGAACCGCTTGCGGGAAAGTTGTGAAATTTGGCACACAGATAGAGGACAGTCCCAGCATTAACCACGCCAATTTTGGAATCTCTAAAACAATTCCTCTAGCGCCACCACATGTCCAAAGTTTGACTCATATTTTGGCAAATAACTTTTGAACCATAAGGGCTAGAAACAAAATTCTTTTTCCCTCTGATTCCTTGGCTCAAGGCAATTCGATTGCATTTTCCGTCATAATAATTTTCCCGCCATTTTTAATTCTTTTGCGAACTCCTCCTAGGCCGTTGCTCCAATTTGCACGAAAATTGAACCAGATCATCTTCAGACTATGGTGACAAAAGCGTATTAGACTCAAGATGATTAGTCAAACTGTTCTTGAAAAACGCTCAAATGAAATCGACAAAGTGCCCACAAAATGAAAGTCAGGCTCTATCTCCGCAACGCTTTATCGTATTCAAACCAAACTTGGTACATGTCATCACAAGCATGACCTGAGGCAACCTGCAGTGTTTCGGCGCAGTGCCACCTACTGGTCCTGAGATACAAAAATTGGCTGTTTTTGCTTACAACTTTTGAACCATTTGTCCAAAAATCCAAAAAGTCTCATTAGATTCAGGACAGCATGCTGAGTCGTCTGATATCCAATTTTACCATATCGGCCATTTTGACTGTCGGCCATTTTGAATTATGTGCTAAAATGCTGTATTTTATGAACACATGAACGGATTGTTACGAAACTCTGTATGGGTCATCAGCACGATGCCCTGAATGAGGCCAATAAGTTTCGAAACAGCGCCACCTAGTGGTTAATTTTAATTCTTATAACTTTGGGTGAACTTGACTTATTTTCATGGGAGTAACTTTTTTAGTCTCCTGAATCCTCGCCGAGTCCAATGATACCAGACTTGCTAGGTTTCGGTATATGGTTTGTGCAGCGTTTTAATTTAGCGCTTTAAAAACATTAGCTGATATCTTCGAAACCACTAGTCCGATCGAGACAAAACCAGAAGTTCGAAAACATAGGTCGATAATTAAATGTTAATGCCCAAATGTCAAAATATTGATAGTAAGGGGGTGTAAAATCCAATCAAAGTCAGGTGTCGGTCATTTTTCATGTGTTTTTTCATATAAATGTCTATAACTCCAAAACGAAACAAGATACTTTCACCAAAATTGACACAGACACTCCGAGGACACATAAAAAAAATGTTAGGATTGTGCCACTTGGTGGCGCTATAATAGAACAAAACATGAAATTCCCATTGACTACAATGCCGCATTATGATATAAAATGCTATGGTTTACAAATGAATTGGTGTATTATTACGAAACTTAGTATGTGCCACCAGCACCATGCCTTTAAGGTACTTAAAAGGTTTCAAAACAGCACCGCCATGTGGTCCATACTTATAATGAAAAGGCCTCTTGAGGCTATATCTCTGCAATGACATATTGACACTATATTGACACCCTGCTTTGATATATTAACACCAATCTTTGCAAGTGTCATTGTTCCCTTATTCTGACCACACCGCATCAATTTTGAAACTGTGCCACCTATTGGTTGAAAGTGATAAATCATTAATTCATTATTATTGACTCTATTTATAATTTTACAGCTATTTTGCCTAAAATCACCTTAATAGGTCTTTAATTGCTCATTGCTGCAGTTGATCTTACATTGCCAGCCATTTTGGCATGTCTTGTCTTCTTCTTTGCACTTGTTATTATTATTAGGGGCCAAGCACCGAAGGTGCGAAGGCACCTATTGAAACCGTTTCCGTTCCTATTATTATTCTTCTTCTTCCGCCACGAAGTCTATGGCAGCCCATAGAACCGTATGGTAAAAAGTTGTGAAATTTGGCACACAGGACAGGACAGAGGACAGTCTGAAAAGTCTCCATAGCAAATTTGGAGTCTCTAACTCAATCGCTCTAGCGCCACCATCAGTCCATTTGACTCATGTTTATGCTAATAACTTTTTATCCATAAGGGCTAGAAACAAAATTCTTTTTTCTTCTGAATCCTTTGCTCAAGCCGATTCGATTGCACCATATGACGTCATTTTCCGTCATAATAATTTTCCCGCCATTTTGAATTTTCCGAAAAACCTACTTTTGCGAACTCGTCCTAGACGGTTCATCCGATTTGCACGAAAATCGAACCAAATCATCTTCAGACCATGCTGACAAAAAATCTTGCAAATCAAGTTGATTCGTTAATTCGTTTTTGATAAACACGCAAATAAATTTTATGTAGCGGTTGCAAAAACACCCTTAAGGCAATATCTCCACAATGCTTTATCGTATTCAAACCAAACTTGGTACATGTCATCACAAGCATGACTTGAGGCAACATGCAGCGTTTCGGCGCAGCACCACCTACTGGTCCGGAGATACAAAAAACAGCTATTTTTGCTTATAACTTCTGAGCTCTTTGGTCAAAAATCATAAAAGTGGTCTCATTAGATTCAAGACGGCATGTCGAGTCGTCTGATATCCAATTTTACCATATCGACCATTTTGGCTGTCGGCCATTTTGAATTATGTGCTAAAATGCTGTATTTTATGATTGCATGAACGGATTGATACGAAACTTGGTATGGGTCATCAGCACGATGCCCTGAAGTAGCCTGAGAAGTTTCGAAACAGCGCCACCTAGTGGATAATTTTTTTTCCCAAACACTTGAGATTGGGTGAGATTGACTTATTTTCATGGGACTAACTTTTTATGATTCCTTGGCTGAAGCCGATTCGACTGCACCATATGAAATAATTTTCTGTCATTAAATTTTTCATGCCATTTTGTATTTTCCGAAAAACCTACTTTTGTGAACTCGTCCTAGATGGTTAATCCGATTTGCACAAAAATTGAACCAGATCATCTTCAGACCACGCTGACAAAAAATCTTGCAAATCAAGTTGATTCGTTAATTCGTTTTTGATAAACGCGCAAACAAATTTTAAGTAGCAGTTGCAAGAACACACTTAAGGCAATATCTCTGCAACACTTTATCGTATTCAAACCAATCTTGGTACATTTCATCACAAGCATGACTTGAGGCAACATGCAGCGTTTCGGCGCAGCACCACCTACTGGTCCGGAGATACAAAAAATTGCTATTTTTGCTTATAATTTTTGAACCGTTTGTCCTAAAATCATAAAAGTAGTCTTCGTTAGATTCGGGACAGCATGCCGAGTCATCTGATATTTAATGTTACCATATCGGCCAGTTTGGCTGTCGGCCATTTTGAATTATGTGCTAAAATGCTGTATTTTATGAACACATGAATGGATTGTTACGAAACTTCTGTCTCCTGAATCCTCGCCAAGTCCAACAATACCAGACTTGCTAGGTTTCGGTCTATGGTTTGTGCAGCATTGTAATTTAGCGCTTTAAAAACATTAGCTGATATCTTCGAAACCGCTAGTCCGATTGAGACGAAACCAGCATCAGAAGTTCGGAAACATAAGTCGTTAGTTGAATTCTATTGCCCAAATGTCAAAATATTGATAGTAAGGGGGTGTAAAATCCAATCAAAGTCAGGTGTCAGTCATTCAGGTGTCGTGTCGTTTTTTCATATAAAGGTCTATAACTCCAAAACGAAACAAGATATTTTCACCAAAATTGACACACACATGTATGGGCTCACTCCGAGGACACATACAAAAAATGGTAGGATTGTGCCACTTGGTGGCGCTATAATAGAACAAAACATGAAATTCCCAATGACTACAATGCAGTATTATGATATAAAATGCTATGCTTTACAAATGAATTGGTGTATTATTACGAAACTTGGTATGTTCCATCAGCACCATGCCTTTAAGGTACTTAAAAGGTTTCAAAACAGCACCGCCATGTGGTCCATACTTATAATGAAAAGGCCTCTTGAGGCTATATCTCTGCAATGACATATTGACACTATATTGACACCCTGCTTTGATATATTGACACCAATCTTTGCATGTGTCATTGTTCCCTTATTCTGACCACACCATATCAATTTCGTAACTGTGCCACCTATTGGTTGAAAGTGATAAATCATTAAATCATTATTATTGACTGTATTTATAATTTTACAGCTATTTTGCCTAAAATCACCTTTATAGGTCTTTAATTGCTCATTGCTGCGGTTGATCTGACACTGCCAGCCATTTTGCCACGTCTTGTCTTCTTCTTTGCGCTTGTTATTGACTGTATTTATCATTTTACAGCTATTTTGCCTAAAATCACCTTAATAGGTCTTTAATTGCTCATTGCTGCAGTTGATCTGACATTGCCAGCCATTTTGGCATGTCTTGTCTTCTTCTTTGCGCTTGGCCCCGGTATGGCTGCTTGTTATTATTATTATTATTCAGCCGAAAGTCTATGGCAGCCCATAGAACCGGTTGCGGGAAAGTTGTGAAATTTGGCACACAGATAGAGGACAGTCCCAGCATTAACCACACCAATTTTGGAATCTCTAAAACAATCCAAAGTTTGACTCCTATTTTTGCTATAACTTTTGAACCGTAAGGGCTAGAAACAAAATTATTTTTTCCTCGGATTCCCTAATTATAATTAAAGTATAATTATAAAAAAAGTATAATTAATTTTCCAATAATGCTAATAACTTTTGATTAAATTTGACTATTGTCATAAAACTGGATTTAATAGATTCCTTGGGTCATGCCATAGATCCCAATTTTACCATATTTGGCCAAACATTCTGTTCGCCATTTTGATTTCCTTTAGAAACCTACTTTTTCAAACTCCTCCTAGACCATTTGTCTGATTTTCACCAGAATGGAATCGTAACATCTTCAGACTATTACAGCAAAAAAGTTATTAATTTCGTGTCAACAGACAAAACCGTTTTCATATACTGCAGCGACAAAGTTGAGCCATGATGCCAAAATGACTCTTGAGGCTGTATCTCTGCAATGCTTTGACATACTGACACCAAACATTGCCTTTGTCATTGTCATCTGCGCCACCTATTGGTCAAAAGTGACAAACCATTAAATCATATTATTAGTGACTGTATATATGATTTTTCAGCTATTTTGCCTAAAATCATCTTAAAATGCCTTTAATTGCTCATTGTTGCAGTTGGTCTAACACTCTCAGCTATGTTGGCATGTTTTATTGGCTTGTTTGCGCTTGGCCCTGTTAATTGCTGCTCGCAGCTATATTTATTATTGTTGTTGTTGTTAGCATTCAAACATAATGTCAAGTCAAGTCAACCAATGCAGATTGTTTCAAAGAAGCTTTACAGTGTTAAACAGGAAAATAATGCAACATAATTTTATTCAGCCGTATAGCCATTCTGGAGAAAATGGTGATGTCATCAGTTAATTTCAATTATCATACAGTGACAGTGTGGGCTTTAGACCAGTAATTAGATCAGTAATTTAGTTTATATGGTTAATTTAGTTTAATAATTAGATTTATTTGGAAATTTAGTTGAAAAATTTAGTGTAATAATGCTAATCATGCAAATCGGACATAAATTACAGAAATGTCAAATACAAAAACACTTGCAGTTATGTTTTTGTTGTGATGAGAGGGAAAAGAATGGCATCAGAAAATGTCATAAGCAGGATTCAAACTTGTGTTTCTGATGTTATAATCATTTTAGGTAGTAGTAGTTTTTATTAAAGGTGTCTTTCATCATTTAAAGCATATGCAATCAAATATTAACCATGCAAAAGATCAATATTCATGTTTAATCATCCATTAGAACACAAATAAATATAAAAGCTATCTCTTCTGTGTGACTCAGTGAGAGACAGAAACAAGATGAGTTTGTTAGCTTTGATGGCTCAATCTTCAGATGCTCTAGTTATGTTCTGATGAAAGAACACAGTCTTGTGATGTAGGATTCAGTCTCAGTCTTATCAAGGATGCCCACTATGCCTCAGTTCTCTCTTCAAACGCTTTCTTCAAAAGAGAACCCTTTGAAAGAAAAATACCAGACATTGTGGCAAAATATGCAGAAGAGTGATCAAAGAGTATTTTCAGAATGGTTGACTCGTAAAAAAGAAAAAATCCTTTCCTCCTTTTTCATTTTTCTGCCTCTGCATATATGGCCACTTTCATAGAGGGTCATTTTGAGATCTACTGGATTAATAATAATAATAAAAAAATCCAGATATAATAGGTTAATGTAGGAAACATTATCTGATACTGCAACAATCCTCCTTTTTTAATTATATGGAGAAAATAAATCCTGACCCTAACCTTCACAAAGACCCACTGTAAAATTATGCCAGGCTGAAGCTTCTAGATCAACAACTTCTTAATTAAAACTTGTGTACAATAGGATCTAAATCTGCCATGATCTGCCATCTCTCTTCCTGTGTCAGTCTGACAGAGTCTGAAAGAGCCCTAGTGTCTGAAGCTTCACTGTACACGTTGAGCCTGACACCTCAGGGACAGTGGGACCTGTGTTTGCTTTGGACAGCAAAGGGGCCGTCTGGGAAATCCATCCTGGTTTGGCCGCGCTCCATTCTCTGTCAAGAGTCCTGCGGTCAGTGATACGTTCATCATTTCCTCTGAAATTTGTGGTACTTAACGACATTAGGAACCTGTGTCAATGAGGCCACGTAACATAGTCATGAGTGCTTCACACATCTAACAAAATAACGGTAAAAATATCAAATTAATGTTGTTATTATGGTTTCAACATGTCACACAAAGTTTCCTAGGTGAAGTTTTTTAAAGGGTTAAATGGTTAGTTCACCCAAAAATGAAAATTCTGTCATTAATTACTCACCCTCATGTCGTTCGACACCCGTAAGACCTTCATCTTCAGAACAAATTTTAAGATATTTTTGTTGAAATCCGATGGCTCAGAAAGGCCTCCATTGGCAGCAATGGAACTTGCACTCACATGACCCATAAAAGGTACTAAAGACGTCGTTACAAAGTCCATCTCACTACAGTGGTTCTACAATAATTTTGTGAAGCGACGAGAATCTGTTTTTTTTTGTGCAAAAAAAAAAAATCTAAATTTATTTCACAAGTTTCTGTCTTCCGCCTAGGCCTTTGATGTGAACTCATGAAGCACCACAACGCATTTCGAATATGACTTTCATTTCATGATGTGAACTTGTTCGTTTCTCACGGTTCGGGTATCCAGGAAATGCAGACTTTAGCCACATTTTGAGCACTATGCCAAGACCTAAAGCATGATCAATGTAGAATTCAACAGCTTAGATACGGCACGTCTTCCTCTGCTTGTAAACAATGCTCCTTGCTTCCGGGTCATGTGTCAGAACGCCAGCTCTACGTGATATTCTCGCACATGCGTCGTGGTGCTTCGTGAGTTCACGTCAAAGGCCCAGGCGGAAGGTTTGTTTTTTTTCACACAAAAACGTACTCGGTTACTTAACGTAACCTCGGTTCCCTGAGATAAGGGAAGGAGTACTGCGTCGAAGACGCCATGGGAATTCTCCTATTCTCGAATATACTGAAGTAATTTGTAAAATCACGCAGTGCTACTGCCCAGTCAAAACAGTGTCGAGACATCTCGCACACTATTGGCTGGCCAGTGGGAACTACATGAACCAATGGCAGAACAGCGTAATCTGAGCGAACCAATGGGCACAAAGCCCGCAAAGCTGAGCACAAGAGCACGTGAAAGGGGCATATAAAATACGCTGTAACTGTCATAAACGTCAGGTTAAATCGACTGAAGCGACGATCACCCGAGTCAGCGCCATAGCACGGCTGTCTACGCAGTACTCCTTCCCTTATCTCAGGGAACTGAGGTTACGTTAAGTAACCGAGTACGTTCCCTTTCGAACGGTCAGTTCGTACTGCGTCAAAGATGCCATGGGAACCTGTAAAATCCCGCCGTGCAGTGATAAGCGCAGTGACATGTACTCCCTCAGGTCTCGAGGGCTAGCACTACTGCCAGCATTTCTAGGCAGTTTATGTGCAGCCGTGACTCCATGCATGACCATGAGCCGAAGGCTGGTTCGCCCTCGTACAGAGCGCCCCAACCCAAGTTGGAGGCGTCCGTGGTGACCACCATCCATCTGGAAACTGTTCCCCAGTGACCACGGGGCCAGGGCTTTGACACAGCCGCGGCCCACTTTGATCCAAAGCTGACCTGAAAGCCACGCTTGGGAAGGAACCCGTGATTTCAGCCAGTACTGCAGAGGGCGCATGTGCATCATACCCAGCGGAAGTACTGGAGAAGCTGATGCCATTAGGCCTAGCATTCTCAGAAATTTTTTTAGGGGTCTGTTGGTTCCCATTTTGAATGAACGTGCAAGCTGTTGTGTAGTCAGAGCGCGTTCGTCCAATAGCCACGCCCTCATTTGGGCTTAGTCTAAAATCGTTCCCAGGAAGGAGGTTCTCTGCCTGGGAAGCAATTAGCTCTTGGCTGTATTTATTCTTAGACCCAGGCATTCTAGATGGCTGAGTAGCACAGATTTGTGAGATTTTATTTCTTCCTCTGACTGGGACAAATGGCAGGACTGTGTACTGATAAGCCTTCCCGTCGAACGGGAATCTCAAAAAACGGTCTGTGACGTGGGATAATTTGGATATGAAAGTAAGCATCTTTCAGATCCACTGAGAAAAACCAGTCCATCGGGCAGATTTGCGCGATGATCTGTTTTAATGTCAGAATTCTGAAAGGCTGTTTGATAGAGCCTTGTTCAGGTGTCTGAGATCTAAGATGGGCCTGAGGCTGCCATCTTTTTTGGGAACAAGGAAGTAGCGGCTGTAAAAACCCTGACTCGCTCTGAGCTGGAGGCACCGCCTCCAGGACGTGAGTCACGTTGCTCTCCACCGAAGTGTGCGTTATGCCCGCGAAACGGGGGGTTTGCGAGCGAATTGGAGCGAGAATCCTTGTTGAATTGTTTTTATAACCCACTGTGACACACCGGGGATGGCTTTCCAAGCCTCTGCCCAATCACACAGGGGTTTTATACAGGGAGTGCAGAATTATTAGGCAAGTTGTATTTTTGAGGATTAATTTTACAACATTAATAATTAAACAACAACCATGTTGTCAATGAACACAAAAAACTCTTAATATCAAAAGCTTTATATTAATATATTAATATCAAAGCTGAATATTTTTGGAAGTGGTTTTTAGTTTTAGCTATTTTAGGGGGATACACTGTTAGACATTTCTGTAATTTGTACAGTTATTTACTATATATCACCCAGTATAATACTGTAAATTCTCTTTACAGTAAATAACTGTAATTCCCGTTGCATCATGGGTATTTTCTATGACGTCAAACACCAAATACAGTGATTTCCTGTATTTTAAAAAAATAAAGTATAATACTGTATTTACCACAACGGCCTCTTTGGCACAATTGGGATCGACAGGATTTGCTTTAGATTTATATTAGGAACCATCAGTGCAGCGTTGAAAGTTTCACCCGAGGAGAGAGCTCACGGTTCCAGAGAACATATGAGCTGTGTCCGGACACCCTGCGAAGATTTTTTCATCCCCCGTGAGAACGGCAAACAAGCAAGGTAAGTGTGATTTGTACTATCCGCGGTTGTCTGCACCCCAATTTTAGCTTGTCAGCATTGGTGCTAAAAACTGAGGTAAACCTAACGTTTTATGAATTTATTGAATTAGATTAGGAACCGGTGCAGCGTTGTAAGTTTTGCCCGAGGAGAGCTCACAGTTCGGACAACATACTTTACATAACGTTAGGTTATCATTTGCTTAAACTTTGCTGCTAAAAACTGAGGCAAACCTAACGTTTTATTTTTAAAAAAAAGTTTATTGAATTAGATTAGGAACCAGTGCAGCCAGCGTCGTGTGTAACGTTACTGCCCGAGGAGAGAGCTCACGGCCCGGACAACATACTTTACATAACGTTAGGTTATCATTTGCTTCAGCTTTGGTACTAAAACTGAGGTAACATAAACCTAACGTTTTATTTTTAAAAAGACTTAACGTTAGTGAGTTTATTGAATTAACTTTACCAATACAATGAAGATTTTGTTTATCGAGCATATTAAGCGTACATTAGGACGACGTTAGTTAGTAAATTAACGTTGGCCACTAGTTGCAAAAATAATGTCGTTAACAAGCAAAGTTTACATTTGGATTGACATGATTTATTTTACATTTTAGATAAGAATACCAGGAGCCTGCCTGTGCTGTGCGACACTGTTACTCATACAACGGTAAGTAACGTTACCCCTCTTTGTTTCTCCACATATTACTGATAATTCAAAGTTTTTCTTGTATGTTTTAGTCGGGTCTGTTTAACTGAATCACAAAATGATTTAGTTTTTCCACCTCTTTTTAGCTGTTACTAGCCATGTACCATGTTTTTTTTTCTCCATAAATTATATTATACTAAAATAATCCAAAACTGTGTTTGTCCAGGACAATTTTTGGATGATTTTGGCAGATGAAATATAATTTATGAAAAAAACATGGCAAAACTTTAGAATAATGTTGCTCAAGTGCAAACCTGAATACATTTCTGAACACAAAAGAAGATGAAGAATGTTTGTAACCTAACAGATTGAGGCACCATTCACTTCTATAGTAATTTTTTCCTACTATGGAAGTGAATGGTGCCTCAAAATTGTCTGGTTACAAACATTCTTTAAAAGGTTTAGAACAACAGGGCGAGTAAATTACAGAAATTACTTTTTTTTTTTTTTGGTGAACTATCCGTTTAATGACGGACCATTATTTTAAAGTGTTACCAAAAACATTTAAAGCAAAGGCACTAAGGGTGATGAAATTTAAAATATCTTTATTCTCTTAATTTTCTCTTGCTTTAAGTTTTTTTTGTGAGGAAAAACCCAGAGGAGGGAACAAGATGCACCACGAAAACCGGAGTGAGTCGGAAGACCGGGGAAGTTGTGAACAGGAAGACAACTGTAATCAACAACAGAGTGTCATCCTTCCTTCGCCACCTAATGGAGTTTGAATGGAAAAACTTGGACTAGGTGAGACACTTTTTTAATAGGATATGTAATGTACACAGACACTTACGCTGCATTCACACAGGGCGTCATGCCGGTTAGAAATTTTGTCTGACCTGAGACAGCGCCGACGCCACGTGACAGTGATGTATGGCATCAAAGCACCTCGAGAGCAGTCGGCTAATACAGCCGGTGCAGTTTCTCCAGAGCGACTGCACGGACTTTGATGATGACACAGCTGTTCCACGATTGGCCAGATTCTCCGCATGACAGCGATCACATGTGTTTCGTGTTTATTCTAAAACCTTCAGTTCCTCTAATGCGTACAAATCTCTTTTATAACAGTTAAACCTCTTTTCATGTAGTTGCGATGTTATATTGTCATGTTTATCAAAATAAAACAGATGAAAAACGTAGACCCGCACTTCATTGATAGTTTAGGCTTGTATGTTAACTTTATTCTTGTACAAACACACGCTGTATTAAGCAGTGCATAAAGTATTACATGACAAAAAATGTCTCTGAAACATCTGTGTATTGACAAATATTGCATTTATTTCACTTCAGCTGTGATAAAGTATGCAAACACAGCGCGAGCGTCACTGCGGGAAGCCAGACTTCACGTCTCCGTTTGCAGCTCCTCCCCGCCTGCATGCGCCTACTCTCGCCAATTGGTTGCATCCAGCCACAGCTGATGTCCAACACACCTTTCAACTTAATGGAGCAGAATCCTGGTTCCTGTTTGAAATCATCCAATGTGGAAGATGGCACAGATCGGTACAGACATGAAACTTGTGTGTTGTGTTGTGTTGTGTTAACTTGTTTCAGAATTCATTTGCTCTTTGTTTATATTTTATTCATGTATATGTGTATTTTGCACCAAAGTTACAGTATTCTTCAACCAACTATTTACAGTATTCTACCAACTATTTTCTGCAGAGTTTTTAAAATTGTAGCTCAAACAATAGTGTGTGGCGCTAGCAAGGTCATGGGTTCAATTCCCAGGGAAAGCAAGAACTGACAAAATGTAAAATGTGTATCTTGAATGCAATGCAAGTCGTCTGCCAAATGCATAAATGTAAATAAAATGTAAAATAAGTGATATTGAATGCACTCTGATTACTTTTATACATGATTTTCTGAAAATAAGATTTGATTCGAGGATGTTTTAAAGTGAACTTTTTCCACACATTTACATGTTTCAGTTAAAGCACTTAAAATGTTTTAAATAAAGAATTTTATATTTCATAATAATTGTCTGTTTGGATTACTTCTGTAGGATAGATTAATGTAAGAATTAATGTAATTCAGTAAGTATTAATGATTGAATAGGATTAGGATTAATGCACTGTTAACCAAGGTTTACAGTAACGGTACTGTATTACAAAATTACAGTAACATGTAGTTACTGTAAACTGAAATGCGGTTATTGTACTGTAAATCTCAAATACAGTAACTTACTGGCAACAGTGTTGCCAGTAAGTTACTGTAAAATCTCTTATAAATGTCTAACAGTGTATCTGTGTGTGCAGGTGACTATTACTGTGCATAATTATTTGGCAACTTAACAAAAAACAAATTTATACCAATTTCAATTATTTATTTTTACCAGTGAAACCAATATAACATCTCAACATTCACAAATATACATTTCTGACATTCAAAAACCAAACAAAAACAAATCAGTGACCAATATAGCCACCTTTCTTTGCAAGGACACTCAAAAGCCTGCCATCCATGGATTCTGTCAGTGTTTTGATCTGTTCACCATCAACATTGCGTGCAGCAGCAACCACAGCCTCCCAGACACTGTACTGTTTTCCCTCCTTGTAAATCGCACATTTGATGATGGACCACAGGTTCTCAATGGGGTTCAGATCAGGTGAACAAGGAGGCCATATCATTAGATTTTCTTCTTTTATACCCTTTCTTGCCAGCCACGCTGTGGAGTACTTGGACGCGTGTGATGGAGCATTGTCCTGCATGAAAATCATGTTTTTCTTGAAGGATGCAGACTTCTTCCTGTACCACTGCTTGGGTGTCTTCCAGAAACTGGCAGTAGGACTGGGAGTTGAGCTTGACTCCATCCTCAACCCGAAAAGGCCCCACAAGCTCATCTTTGATGATACCAGCCCAAACCAGTACTCCACCTCCACCTTGCTGGCGTCTGAGTCGGACTGGAGCTCTCTGCCCTTTACCAATCCAGCCACGGGCCCATCCATCTGGCCCATCAAGACTCACTCTCATTTCATCAGTCCATAAAACCTTAGAAAAATCAGTCTTGAGATATTTCTTGGCCCAGTCTTGACGTTTCAGCTTGTGTGTCTTGTTCAGTGGTGGTCGACTTTCTGCCTTTCTTACCTTGGCCATGTCTCTGAGTATTGCACACCTTGTGCTTTTGGGCACTCCAGTGATGTTGCAGCTCTGAAATATGGCCAAACTGGTGGCAAGTGGCATCTTGGCAGCTGCACGCTTGACTTTTCTCAGTTCACGGGCAGTTATTTTGCGCCTTGGTTTTTCCACACGCTTCTTGCGACCCTGTTGACTATTTTGAATGAAACGCTTGATTGTTCGATGATCACGCTTCAGAAGCTTGGCTATTTTAAGACTGCTGCATCCCTCTGCAATATATCTCACTATTTTTGACTTTTCTGAGCCTGTCAAGTCCTTCTTTTGACCCATTTTGCCAAAGGAAAGGAAGTTGCCTAATAATTATGCACACCTGATATAGGGTGTTGATGTCATTAGACCACACCCCTTCTCATTACAGAGATGCACATCACCTAATATGCTTAATTGGTAGTAGTGTTCAAACTCCCTATAGTGTCAAACTTCCGTGTGCTGCAGAAGAGAAAGAAGACTAATTTGTTACCCTTTTTTTTTTTAATTGAACTCGCCTTTATGGCAGTAGAATGCAGGGGAGCATGCATTAAAGTGGACTCGTAGTTTACATTCATTGCATGAAAAACATTCAGAACAGTATTTTTCTCCCTGACCGGAACAAAAACGGGCCGTGGGGAGAGAACTCGGAGTCTTTTGGGAGGTGGACCGGCCTTAACCGGCCTTAACATCTTAACTTTTAAATGTTACATTTATCATGTGAACTACTTATATACAGCATGTTATATGCATGTGTGTATGAGACGGAGGGAAACACGGTCGCATTTGCAGCAGATATGCTGCCCATCATAAATCAAAGCATGAGACAGACAGGGGTCGGAGGAGAAGACCAGAAAATGTGACAGAATGGACAATATTTTTTTCTGTATTTGCAATACATGAGCCGCGGTTCAGCTGCGCGAGACAAACACTGCCAGTGTGTGAATGCGCGCGGCTCCCGCTCTCCATACCGACTGCATCTGCCCTGCCTGCTATACGCTGGCGCATCCTCCAACTCCGGGCAGCCTTCCTTATCTCTCCCACTTACATTTCTACACGTGACGTGACCTGCAGCACTCCAATTTTACTTTATTTTACTGTATGTCCATATACACACACACACACACACCTCTTATTTCGCGCGAAAAGGACACCCACTGTCTGAGGTAACATACGGGCACGAGGATACATTGCGCATGCGTCGAAACCGTGCGACGCACACACTCCGAACCGAGACAAGCGAACCGAACGGTTCGTTTTTTTTTCATGTACCGTGCCACCCCTACTACTTACTGTGTTCAGTTTTGTCAGCATTCTGAAAGCCATTTGATAAGGGCCCTGTTCAGATGTCCGCCGGTTGGTTTGTGTTTGTGACACTGTGCGGACACTTGTAGTGGGCGCGCGCTCTACATATAGAGCGCTCTCGGCGCGAGCTAAAGAGCGATAATCTGTGAGAACAGTGCTTATGTGCAAGGTGCACGTATTTTAGTAAGGTCGTTGTTAAAAACAGCGTTGGTGTGCAGGCGAGCGTGTTTGACAACAGGCTAGTTGACTGCAATATTTACATCTCCAGTCGCCTGAACCAAGGGGATTGAGAGAATGTAAAGGAAGTCTGTGGTGGTAATCCGGCCACAGCAGGACTTTTGAGTGGTTCTATAGCGCTGAATTAACAGTGTTTATATGCAGGGGTACACCCTATGTAGGGGACACACTGCCTGCAGTCATAACGGAGGAAAGAACTCTTAATTGTATATTAGGATCACCGTTAATACAGTGTTTTGTGTACAGGCGTGCATGTTTTATAACAGGATCGTTTACTGTAATGGTGAACCTCTCCAATTGCCTGAATAGGGGACTGAGAGAAGTGGTGGAGCGCTTGGGCGCCATTCACTAAATTGAGACTCACTGAGAAACCTGTGAGAACGGGGCTCGAACCGGCAAACTTGTGTGCGAAAGTGCACAGTACCACAGAGAGTGCGGCTATGACAACGGTGTTTTCCAGTCGCCTGAATAGGACTGAGAGAAGTGATAGAGAGTGAAAAAGGTGCAGGGCTTGGCCGCCATTCACGACGCCATTATGCACTAGACAGCGAGGCAGCAATGACGTAAGTCGCGCTCTCGACAGTGAGTGTGCTGGGAGAGAGAGAGGGCGCACGTGCTGCCGCTGTAGAAATCGCGAGCTGCAGTGACAACAGTCTGTAACGTAAGCTGCACTCTCAATAACTCCAGCAGTCTGAGAGCGAGTAATGCGGAAAGCTCCGGCATTAGTTCGCTCGTCCACTCTAGCATTCTCTGTCCGCGGCGCGAGAAGAGGAAGAGCGAGACGATGGTAATCGTGCGGATTCGTCTTCCTCATTGCCGCCGAATGAGACCAGAAGATGAGCAAAGATGAGGCACGCAGGCACTGGGTCGACGTGAACTCGCTAGCCTCTGTATACTCAGCTCACTGGCTCTGCCGTTTTTTCCCGCCGAGGCTCAGACGGAAAGGGGAACGGGAGAGCGCGAGGGGTGGGAGGAATCTGCGAACGGAGGGAGGAAATGGTCATACCCTCGCAGCGAGAGCAGCGTCCGCGTTGGCCTTGCCCAGACAGATCACGCACCCGTTGTGGTTATCCTCCTAGTGCAGGTAAGTACTGCACATGCCACACAAGTGATATGTTTTTCTCAGTATTGTACAGAAAGGATACACCGTATTGTTTCACCAAAGAGCGCAGAGGAAAGGCGTGACAGCTCGTGGGGTCGCTGGCGATTTGAGCGCGCCGAAATACAGCAGGCCGCTGACTCTCGAAGGATGTCCGGGTGTCCTTGTGCTCAGCTTCGTGGGCTTTGTGCCCATTGGTTCGCTCAGATTACGCTGTTCTGCCATTGGTTCATGCAGTTCCCACTGGCCAGCCAATAGCGTGCGAGATGTCTCGACACTGTTTTGACTGGGCAATAGATTTTACAAATTTCTTCAGTATATAATCGAGAATAGGAGAATTCCCATGGAGTCTTCGACGCAGTACGAACTGACCGTTCGAAAGGGAACTATTCTCGTCACTTCATAAAATTGTTGTAGAACCACTGTAGTGAGATGGACTTTGTAACGACGTCTTTAGTAGCTTTTAAAGCAAATTATGCTGCATTATTTTCCTGTTTAACACTGTAAAGCTGCTTTGAAACAATCTACATTGTTAAAAGCGCTATATAAATAAAGTTGACTTGACTTGACTTTTATGGGTCTTGTGAGTGTAAATTTCGTTGCTGCCAATGGAGGCCTTTCTGAGCCATCGGATTTCAACAAAAATATCTTCATTTGTGTTCCGAAGATGAACAAAGGTCTTATGACAGAGGTCTAATGACAGAGTAGATACATGTAATTATGCATCATTTACTGTTGTTATGTACTAAGTACATGTAACATATGTAACAAGGACACAGAAAAATAAAGTGTTACCTTTTCTTTCTTTTTTAACTTTTATTTCATATTAAAGCAAAATAATTGTATTACATCCAGTTTATTATCAACAACGCACATGAGCATGATTCACAATCTCTAAAGAGCCTGATGGTGACTAGTATTTCAACCAACTGTGAACTCAGATTGAGTGGGTCTTATGATTCAAACCGCTTACTCGCCAGCAGGCCATTTGAGTATGGGGTCTCTGCGGAACAAAAGTGGACGTTTCTAAATGTAAGGGTATTTTCAAACTGATGGGTATTTATAAATCATGCAATGAAAATGATCCCTTTTTAAAATTAGCCATTTCATAAATATTTTTTTTTACTTAACTGGTTCATAAGATCCGTTTGTGTTCAAATTGGACATTGCAGCCCGTGCAAGAAACAATACCAAACACTCTGAATAGATAACATGATGAAGAACCACTTATGGATGCACACACAACTTTCCTAACTAAATTTCAAGTTATTGTCGCATTTACGTCTACGTCTGTTTTAGTCTCATTTTGGAGCCCTGTATAGTGGCAAAAATAAAAATAAAACTAGCTTCAGCGGTTTCCTTTCTACACAGTCATTCTTCTAAAGATGACAATACATGATTTACACTGCCGTCATTGCAACATTCATCACCTCATGCAGGCCTTCTTTCTGACATCAGATGACAGACGGATTCCCATGATATATGGCAACATTTCCCTTAGTGAAAAAGACAGCGTGTACCCTGAGGGCGTGGATGCTTCATGCATGCTGGCAAGCTCCTAAATACAGTCCACAAACCCAAGCAATGATGGTAATGTTGTACTAGTCTAGAGGTCAGACTAGGCCTTGTGTTTATCTAGGGCAGATGCTCATATCCATGACTCCTTTCATTGATCTGTTTTTACTGCAGGCGTCTTTGTGTGGATGACCTCACCTGAGTACATGAAGGGGATGAAGTCATTATTAAAGCCATTAGTTGCTGCAGGGCCTCTCCACCCAGCAGGTGAGCAGGTTTTGTTTGACTTTGTTATGTGTATCTATGTGTTGTAATACCTCTCAGTATGAATGTCTTGAAGGTACTGACTCAGGACTTCTGTTCTCCAGTCCAGGGAATTGTATTTATTGTAATACCTCCAAACATTTTACCACTAGGAGTCACTGTTCCTGCAACCATCTGTATCCTGCTAGGTTGTAAAAACCCTCCTCTGACAGTTGTGTTGACAATATAATCCACTTAAGTTATGGATATTTAGACTACAGACACTGTTCAGATGGGACAGCCATGTGGACTATATAAGGAGCAGCATGAATAACTTCATCATTAATCCCAACAGTCCAAAAAGTGTTTTTTTTTCTTCTCTCACACACTTCTATTCTCTGGATATGGCTCTGTTTTATTTCATTAGTTTATTTTCATTCAAATAGTTTAGCATAACAGTATGGAAAGGATTGATGGCTCGGCCCTGGTGGCTAATATAATGTGTTTTTCACGTTAAAAACAAGCATTAAAAATTAATGACATGGTGCTTTATGATGCAGTTCATGGTCAACCAAGTACTTACAGTTTAGAGTTTAACAACATTCCTTTCATTCCTCGGAGCAGATATAAACTTGTATGACATGTGTAGAACACTTGATGGTTTTACCATCTTTACTTTCAAACATGTTGCAACCTCTAAATGGTCAATCCGAGAAGAGAGGATGCCTAAAGACAGACGTCTATGGTTATTTCAAGTCTTTATTTGCTATAATATGAAAGAACGCCGGCACACCCTGGGGAAAAAAGGAAGTGTGGGCAAAGAGGTGTACCATACTGCAGTATATAGCAAAACAGAGTGAAGTGCTTTGCACAGGGACACACGCCAATGTTCAGAAGACATGGAGGAATAAGAACTTGCTGCCTTGTCTTGACTTGCGCCTTTGTTTAAATCCACACTGTTACCATCATCATGTCATCTCTCTCTCAAAGAGGATTTATGTTTTGCAAGTCGTAAACAACTATCCTCTTCTCTTTCATCGCTCTACTCTTGTTCTTCCTCTCACACTGTTTTTTCCCCTCTCTGTGACTCGCTTTTATTCCTTTTATCTATTTTATTGTCAGAAGAGCCACACATGGTATTGTGATGGGAAATAAAGATCCATGGCAGTTTGCATGCATGTGTGTGCGAGAGAGAGGGATGATATTTTGGCTGAATGAGGCCGTCTGAACTCACTGTTCTCTTGATACAGTTCACTCCACTCCACTCCACTGTGTTTTGAGCCTGGCCGTGTGGGTGATTGAGGATTGGTGTCCAGATGTGAACTATTTAAGTAGAACATTGTCCAGCATGCATAAACGTGTCTGTGTGTGTTAGATCCAGTAGCACATTCCTCATCTCTTCAATTTTTATGCAACCTCAAAAAAATCTTACCCATAAGAATCTCTTTTCATCTGTTTGTGTTTATGTTTATGTGTCTGTGTTTAGGCATTGTGAAAGAACAGCTTATCTTTCCCTCCTGTTTAATCCTTAAATAGCATTAATATTGATGTAGTATTCATTTTTTCCCCTTAAACATTTTTCTTTTTTATGGTTATGAAAATCATGATTTTTATGCAGTTTTGGGGTAAAGTTTAGAAAAGTTTTGCAAAAGTGTACCACTGTTATAATTAATAAAAATGCATATGCTTTGACATTTTTTCAGAAGCTTTTCCAGCAAGGAAACACTTTTTTCCCCCTGGAATATTCCTAGACCTCAATGACCTGCCTCTAAAACACCTGAAAATGCATATTTAGAAGATTGATGCAGAGTTGTATTGATGACCTCCGTATGCTAGAAATATTCTCGAGGCATGTTCAGTCAGAGTTTTATTAGACTACATTGAAAATCATTTGGAATATTTACTGTAGCTTCTATGCTTTGTTGTGTGAATAGCATTAAACCCGGTGGTTAGAAAAGTAAAATTTTTATTTATATTGCATGATTATATATGTATAATTTAATAATTTTTAATTTAATACATTTTTCTATTTGGAAGTTTAGATGTTTATTTGTGGGTAAAAATATTTTAGATGAGAATTATGGGTAATAAAATATCAGGTCAAATTCTCAAAGGATTGGTCAATTTGACAGCATGTGGCACAGCATATGGATAAATATTTTCCCACCAAACTGGTTTCTGTGAAACTTTTGTGTGAGCTGCTGTTATATAGTTTCAACTCTTTAATGTGAAGAACAGGTATTTTGCCACAGTGTGTCTTAGAAGGTTAAAACACTTATTTTGTCATAAAGACCTTTAGATAGAAGGACTCTGTGGAGTTTTCCTTCATCACATAGTCACATAATAAGAAAGATGTGTATTTAAGGAAAACATTTGAAGATAAAATGGGGGATGCTACAGTTTGTAACTCCTGGTAATTGACTCATTTTCTGTCATCTTGTACATATATTTGTGTTTAACTTCTGTGCCATTGTTATGTTTCCTGACATGTTTCCCCTTGTGTTTATGAGTGTAAAAGTGAGGTTTCCTCCCACAGCTGAGCTTATATAAAGGTCAGACATTCGGTGGGTGGACTATGCCTGGGTTTTGCTGTCTGTGAAAGCAATCACAATGGCTTTAGGCAACTGGGGAGGAAGTGAACACATGCTAGTGTCATCAGTCGCTCCTCCTGATGGCTTTAGTGAGGCCTTTCTTTCTCCTTAAACGTTTTTCTAATTTATGATGGGAAGGACCACACTTGGCTGGACACTGTTTCTGTCGTGGTTTTTTTTGTGTGTTTTTTTTGAGGGGCAGGCTGATTCACTTCCTTGTGTGACGTCATTGGGTTTTGCTCCAGACACATGGGCCGGTTATCACAGGGCAATAGTGGAAAGCAGGACTGAGACAGTTTGCAAAGACAGAAGAGGTCTGATGGATTTTGTTAATGAGAGGATCATTTGTCAGCAATAAAAGTCAGAGCTTTTTTGCAAGGAACTCCAGGTTCTACCACAAAACAATCAGAATTATGACACCACATCTTCAAAATATCAACCATATGACTTAGTTTACTGAATGACATAATTATGTCTGTTGGGACCCATTTCAGATTGATGAGAAATGTCAAAGAGTTCTTGTTGTCTCCTCTTCATTGTGGAATGAAGGATGCTCCTCCAACAGTCTCAGAGCAGCATTTGGCTGCTGTGATAACAAACATATCTTTGGAAGGGAGGAGAGATTCCCAGTTTGCGTCAAACATTGAATAGAACACATTGAATAGAAAAATATCTGCTCTTATTTAAGTGACTCAGCATACGTGCTGGAATTGTTAATGCGTAGGCTATTCTGCACATTTATTTTATTACAACTAAGGGAGCTTTAAAACTCATTCTGGACAATGTGTAGAGACATTGGTTTTTGAATTTCTTTGGGAAATTGGGGTTTGAGAGCATTGTTTTATGAAGCTCTTCTCGTAAAACTGTGACCTCATTAGAAATGATCAGTTTAGCGTGCCAGAAGTGTGCTTTTGACTTTTAAAATATTTCTGTATGGTAACTTCAAGTTTAAAATGTCATTCTTTAGTCGCTCTGTATCTGTGCTACTGTCACATGGACACTGACGTTGTCTTTTCTCCTCCCAGTCTACTGACCCACTCTACCCTTCTGGAAAATATCACTTATCGTGTTATGTTTGAAATTTTATGTAATTTGTTAGATTGAGTTTTCCATCTGCTTTCCAACATGCAATGGAAAACTGCAATAAAAAACTGGACTTATTCTTGTGAAATAATGGAATGCAAAGAAATGAAAAGAAAAAAGATGAACTATCACTTGAAGGTGACGTGTGTAATTTCTGTGCCATTTGTGGCACCATGGAATGGCAATCTGAGCAACATCATAATATTTAATCCACCAATGTTATGATTTGGGTCGGGGTTACTTGTTTATCCAAGCAGTGGCAGACTGAGGGAGTTGTTTTTGGTGGCATGTGGGGAGAAACGAAACGCTTGACCATTCATTTTTATAACACTTGCTTAACTTAATTGAACCAAAACTAAGTTCTCCAAGTGAGGAAATGTGCACTACTACTGTGTATTGGTACAAAGTAAAAAGGATACAAGAAATAAGTATCAATTACAGAAGCCAAATGTTGTTTCAACTTACCTTTAGGCTTGTTTTCCTGAATGATATCTTTAAAAACCTGAGATACAGTATAGCAGTTTTGAACTTGTTTGAGTTTGGCACATCTATAGGATTAGCTCAGTATATCTAAATGACGACAGAATGAACTCATCATTTGTGACAGGTAGCGCTCTTCATCATTTCATCTGTGGGCTGCTTCTTCAGTGACATGAAGGAGATGAACTCCTGCTTCCAGACTCTTTCCACTCACTCCAAAGCAGAGCTACGTGGACTGTTTCCTAGGCAACGGTACTAAACATCAGATGACAGTATGTCTGAGTGTATATTACAGTTTAGTGACGTGCCAAGAAACTGCTCTATTAAGGCAAAAACATTCTTGGGCTCAAAATGAAAAATGAGTCAGGGGAAAACGTTATCTCTGTGCGCCAGTTCCTTGGAATGTTAATTTCATCATATCATACAGAGGAGAAAAGAAAATCTAACATTTCTCTGTCACTTAATGTGTTTAATATTAGCTGCCTTTGTTATTATAGGTCATCAGGGTTTTTTTTCTTAGAAATCCAGACTCAAAGTGTGGAGAAATAGCTTAACAGGGCTATGGGATCATGACGTACCTTTCATTACACAATCTGTTGGTATAACACCCCATTCATTTTCAAGTCATCCCTAATTGCACCTGAGGAGTTATATCAATGTCTTGGCTTCATAAAATGCTGCAGCCTGCCTGGTCTTGATGTTTGATTTGTTGTACAAGGCAGTGATCTCAATAGCATAGCATTATAATCCCTGACAGTTTGGTTTTAACCTATAAGTGTATAAAGTGTACTCAAACATTGCATAGTAAAGTACCGTACTTTACTTGAATGTTTATATGTTTTACTTCCGCTCTGGTACATTTCAGTGGTAAGTATTGTATTTGACTTAAAGCGTAAAACTAATAAAACATGCTTGAACTTGAACGCTTACTTTGTTCAACGAGTGAACAACATTGTACAGATGTTTTTGCCAGCGTCAGTGTTGATGTCAAGAGCAACTGCCATAATTTATGACACCTACTGATTAACTGAATTAACTAACTAAACTGCATTTTAATTTGATCAAATCTACCTTCCATAAGTAAAAGTAGTCAGCTACAAATGTGTTAATCCACATCAGTTGTTATTATATATGTTGTTTGAGTTGCATTTAGTTTTTTTTTTGCATAATCTTTCAATTGCAAAGTAAGTTTTTTTGGTTCTTTTTCTTTTCTTCTCTCTCTACCACTAGTTGTTGAACAAAAATAAAGGTTTCCAGTGCACTGTATTTGATGAGTTACAAAAGAGTGTTTGTAACTCTTTTGTAAAATGAAGCTGAAACATTTGTCAAACCTTCTGGTGGTGGGGACTGTGGCGTCAGGACATGCAGGGCTTGGCTGTATCCAGAGACCTCGATACGATAAGGCCAGGGGAAAGGACAGGCGTCAACTGGTCCAAGAAGAAATCCGAGCAGGAGTGGAGGAAAGACGCACCTGCTGGATGGTGGGGATGCGACTACAAGGGGCACGCGATGGAAACAGGTGATTGACCGAAAGATCTCGTGGTCTGAATTGTGGAGATCAGAGCCACACCGGATCCAGTTCCATATCCGTTCAGTCTACAATGTCCTCCCCAGTCCAACCAACCTCTTCTCCTGGGGCCTGATAGACACCCCTGCATGCCCTCTATGCCAAAAAAGGGTTAGGGTTATCCCTGGAGCACGTATTAAACTGCTGCCCTAAAGCCCTGGGAGAGGGACGTTACCAGTGGCGCCACAAACTGGCGCTAAGGGTCATCTCAGAAGCACAGGAATCTCTCTTAGCAGGCACCAACAGCCAGCACAGCGCTCAATTACATTTGTCAAGGCTGGAGAGAAACCACCACGAAGTAGAAACCCTGCAGGGGGACTTCTGGCAACAGCACGGGACTGGCAGCTAAAGGTTGACCTCACGACCACGCTTAGGCCTGATATGGTCCTCCATTCAGAATTATCAAGGCAAGGAAAGGAATGCGACTGATTCCCTTGCTGTCGGGGGAGTCCCAGATGGCCTGCCCACCAACTCCCTGTCCAGAACCTCCTGGTCTTCGACGACCTGAAGAGGGCCATTCTGCAGCGGGTCGGCCGAAGCCCAGAGCAGCACCGTCAATGGTTCCGGTCGTTGGAGCTGGGCAAAAGCGGCCAGCCCTTCGTGATGGCCCAACAGGAGCTGGAGCGGGACTCCTGCGCAAATGGCTATTGGCTGAGGGAAGCGACGTCGACAAAATCATCGACCTGGTGGCGCTGGAGCAGTTCATCGCTCAGCTTCCCAGAAGAATGGCCATTGCGCTGGCGGAGGATCACATGGTGGCGTGTCCGGGGGTCGGCGGACCCATAACATCTCTCTCTCTCTCTCTCTCTCTCTCTCCACTTCTCTCTCTCTCGCTAAGCCTGTCCCTGTGCCTAGGTCCCGACCTCCGATCCCGCCTCAAGCTCCTCCCCGAGGGAGGGGCGGGAACAGCGCCGAATATGCCGGGCCAGCACGAGTTCCGTCCAGGGGGGTGGGGCCCGGCTCTGGCGAAGCTCCGGGTTCGCTCTCTCCTCGCCCGTCGCCGGGCCCACTTACCACCACCAGGGTGGCGGGTAGGTCTGGGCCGGTCTGTTGGCGTTGCGGGGACCCGGACCATTTCATCGACCGATGTCCGATGATGGAGGTGGGGACAATGACCCGGGTCCCGGATGTCCCACAGGCTGCCCCCGGTCAGGCTGGATGGTACCAGATACCTGTGCGTATTAAGGGGGGTACCTATCCGGCTCTGGTGGATTCAGGATGTAACCAGACCTCAATCCACCAAAGCCTGATTCAGCCCGAGGCATTGGATACAAGGATGTGGTGAAATATCCGGTAGTGTCAGTTGTGATTCAATTTCGGGGTCAAAAGCATAGCGTGGAGGTGGCGGTTAATCCGCACCTCAGGCATCCACTGATTTTGGGAACCAATTGGCCGGCGTTTAGAGATTTATTGGGACAGTTATGTGTGGATGTCTCTTGTAAAATAGGGAAACGGGAGAGGGCAGCGGCCGTGTAGGTGGGAGAGACTGAACCGGGACCGCTGAGTGCTGACTCAGGGGAAACGAGCGGGTTTCAGAGGCTCGCTCTCTCAGACCGCGATGACTTTCCCCTGGAACAGTCTCAGGATGAATCGCTGAAACACGCCTTTGAACAGGTCCGTACCATCAACGGCCAGTCTCTCCAGCCAGACCGGCTGCTATCGAACCCACCGGCCTCTCCAAAAGCGCCGTTGCGCCCGCTTCCACTAATGCAGGTCCCCTTCGAAAGGATTGGAATGGACCTCATCGGGCCATTAGAGCGATCAGCACGGGGGCATCGTTTTGCATTAGTAATAGTAGACTATGCAACGCGATATCCGGAGGCAGTGGCGCTCTGTAACATTTCAGCGAAAAGTGTTGCGGACACTCTGTTTCGTTTAATCTCCCGCGTGGGGATCCTGAAGGAGATCCTCACAGATCAGGGCACAGCGTTTTGAGGTTACACAGCGGGTTGGGGATCTTAATTATGAGGTAGTGCGCACGGACAGGGGCGGGGCACGTCAAATTTACCACCTTAATCTCCTTAAAAAATGGAGCGAGGCGGAATCAGTGATGCTGATGACGGTAATTGGGGCGGAGGAAGATCTCGGACCAGAAGTGAGTTCGAGCGTAAAATCTGTCACTCTGGCCCCAGGGGGAGATCACCTTTCGCCGTCGCAGCTCACTGATCTAGCCAAGTTGCAGGCAGATTTTGCGGACGTGTTCTCTCCCCTTCCCGGGCGGACGAATCTCATTCAGCACCATATTGAGACCGAGCCGGGCGTGGTGGTTCGCAGCCGGCCGTATCGTCTTCCAGAGCATAAAAAAAGGTGGTTCAGAAGGAATTAGAGGCGATGCTTGATATGGGCGTAATAGAAGAATCGCACAGCGATTGGGCCAGCCCGATAGTTTTGGTACCTAAAACGGACGGCTCGGTGCGTTTCTGTGTTGATTACCGCAGGGTGAATACTGTGTCTAAATTCGACGCGTATCCAATGCCGAGGGTTGACGAGTTGCTTGATCGGCTCGGCACCGCTCGATTTTATTCGACACTGGATTTAACGAAAGAATACTGGCAGATCCCCTTATCACCTTTATCCAAAGAAAAGACAGCTTTCACCACGCCGTTCGGGTTGCACCAATTCGTCACGCTTCCTTTCGGGTTGTTCGGGGCTCCCGCCACGTTTCAGCATCTCATGGACCGGGTGTTGCGGCCGCATGCTGTGGATGCCGCCGCCTACCTGGATGACATAGTCATTTATAGTAATGATTGGCGGCGACATATGGAGCATGTGAGGGCTGTTTTGGGGGCGCTGAGGGTGGCTGGCTTGACGGCCGACCCGAAGAAGTGTGTGATTGGGCGTGTGGAGGTCAGGTATCTGGGCTTCCACTTAGGTCATGGGCAGCTGTGTCCCCAAATTGATAAGACGGCAGCAGTTGCAGCCTGTCCCCGACCAAAGACCAAAAAGGAGGTGAGACAGTTCCTGGGGCTGGCGGGGTAATTTAGAATGTTTGTGCCTAATTATTCGGAGCTCGCTAGCCCGCTAACTGATCTCACTAAAAAGGAAGCACCAGACCCGGTCCAGTGGACGGAGCAGTGTCAGCAGGCCCTCACTCAGATAAAGGCTGCCCTATGTGGTGGGCCACTCTTGCATTCTCCTGATTTTTCTCTCCCCTTTCTGTTGCAGACTGACGCGTCGGACAGGGGATTGGGCGCAGTACTGTCCCAGGAGGTGGAGGGGGAGGAGCGGCCGGTGCTGTACATTAGTCGTAAGCTCTAAGAGAGAGACTAAGTACAGCACCATCGAAAAAGAGTGTCTTGCCATCAGATGGGCCGTTCTCACCCTCCGCTACTACCTCCTGGGGCGGGAATTCACCCTCTGTTCGAACCACGCCCCCTTGCAGTGGCTCCACCGCATGAAGGATACCAACGCGCGGATCACTCGTTGGTATCTAGCTTTACAGCCTTTTAAGTTCAAGGTGATCCACATCGGGCGGTGGGTGTGTGGTTTAGCGAGGTCTGTAACGGGAGAGGGAGTCGGGAGACAAGTTCGCCGTAAGTGGGTCAAGTGCAAATCACATACACCTGTGTCTTGTTCCAGTGATGGGCGGGGAGAGACCGTTATAAGCCGACGGAGAGGATGCGTACGGGAGAGAGACTGAGGACTCGTGGGTGGACGGTCGTAAGGACTAGAAAGAAAGAGACAGAGGAAACTGTGAGAGAGCTCCGGAGAGCGCACCTGCTGCAGCGACGGGTGAAAGTGTCAGAGTGTGATTTGAAGCGCAGAGCGCGCCGATGCTATTTGAGTTTAAGTTTGAAAATAAAACCCACGAGTCCCAGTAAGCCGACCCTGTCTTCTTCCTTCCCTCAAAAGAACCTGACATTTACTACAATTTTGTAATAGTAAACTATCAGTATATATATGTTCACTTGAAATATAGTACAAACTAAAAAATTTAGTTGTAAACTATATTTGTTTACTCCGTTTACAATTGTTGCACTTAAAGTATACTAAAAAAGTAGGCTAATTTAGTCCCAAGTAATATTAAAATAGTAAACTTACAAGTATACTACATTGAAATTAGTATACATGAAATATACTTAAAAATATACTTGAACTTTACACAAAGTAAAAAAATGAACATGAATAAAATGAACTTGAAGGGAAAGTTTCAGGGGCAAAACCCATCTGCTTTGGAATCGGTTTCCATCAAATTTACTGCACGATGTGAGGCTTCCTTGTTGTTTTGACATTACAAGAACAGTAACTATACAGCACGGCCTAATCCAGCACAGAGTGAAAAATACATACTATTAAATGCATTAAAAATGTACTTGAGTATGTTTTTAGTACAATACAAATATACTATAATACATTTAATAGTACATCTTTTTCACCAGATACGATCATAGACTAGACTGTGGCAGACATTAGAGAGAAAAATGGGAGCCAGTGTTACAATCTTCATTTGGGCTAAACTCAGTCAGTATACTTTTCCAATAACAGGCTGTGCATTCCCATTAGACACATTATGTTTGTAGTAAATTAATACTTACTTAATCCTCTCCGTCCCGTGTGAGACATAGGTCTGCAGTAAATGAATACAACCTCCAAGCTTTTTAAAAGAAATCAGTCTGTCTGGTGGTAAATCAAGCTCGCCGAGGCATCACAGTTCTGATTATGAAGTGCTGTCCACATCTGAAAGACTAATGGTACACTTGCTAATGGTCTTGGTCAGTGGTCTTTTGACAAATCTGCTGTGTAAATCACATCTGCGCCAGATGTTAAAACAGACTTGTGTTTATACATTATGCGATCACTCTGCATCTCAGATGCTTTTATATCATATTTAGACAACGTCAGCTGCATCTGGAGAACATTTAGCATATATCTACTATGTTTTTTGGGGGGGATCCTGTTTGATAAATATGATTTTACTGGTGCTGGAACTATTCTTAAATGTTTCTACTTGACTAAGAGGCTTTGGCAAACAAGAGAAGAAAATTGATTAAGGTGTTTATGAAAAAAGGAGGCATTATTTGAAATAGCAGTCACTGGAACAAGAATCATGTTGAAGCACTTTCCTGTTATTCTCTTAGGATTGGCCATTACATAACACTGGTGATGGTGGAGCTCTCCATGCCATCACTGACCAGCGTGGAACAATTTTTTCTTTTCAAGTCTCTACTCAAAAATAATTTGAAATGCCATTAGCAATGGAAACATAAAGGTGCTGTAAACAATTTTTTGGAATACAACACATAAAATGTCCCTACCTGACAGATTATCATCCTGAGAAATTACAGGCAAATTCAGGGCTCAGCAACAACAACAAATAAAAGATTCCTTGGAGTGGCCTGTGCTTTTTCAGACGGTCAGAAACCAGAAAGTCTCTGGCATGTGAATAATTGTGTGCATATGCATTTGATGTGTCTTTGAAATTGCAGGAATTTGGAAATAAATGTTGTTGAAGTAATGTCTGAAATAATTTTAAGACTCACCTAGTTCTACTTTAACGAGTTTGTTTGCCCATACAGTCTTAAAATATTAGTTTAAACTTATTCGGAGTGTCTATTCACACCAAGTCCAAATAACGTGCCTTGTTGACAAGAGCTATTCTCACTAGCTCCATCTAACAATGCCTGGTTGGGCCAAACAAGATATAAAATAAAAAAAAAAACGCACATATTTCAATGTCTTCAGTAAAGCGTAAGGCTTAAGGAGCTTGTTTTTGACGCTATCGACCCGGGTTCGAATTTGCCTTTTTCTGAGCTTGCTCAGTAAAGGCATTTACTGGCATTTAAAGGCATTTACTTTCAATAAAAATTAAGAAAATGTTCTAAAAGTAAAAATAAAGTGCCTAACTAAATGTTTAATAATATTTAACATCTATCACTATTTGCACTTAGTGTAAATAGCAATTATCGCTAAGAAAATATGCTTTTTACACTTGGTATAAATGTGCTCTGATATACTAATACTAATATAGGACATGATTATGTAGGGCAAGGTACCTAAGATAAAGGTGGAGTTTGGGGAGGTGGTGGGATGCTGGAACAGCTGAGACTGAGGAGAGGTAAGCAGCTGTTTATATACTCTGGCTGTTGATTGGAAGATTAGATAGGCTCGCTCCTCCCTAAATTACGTTTAGGAACTTCACTTAATAAATCTACTCATAATAGACTGTATAACATGTCTAATGTTATGTTTTTTCCCCTCAGCAGTGCCCAGGTACATTAGGGAAAACGGTTTGGAGAGTAGCTCCCATCCCATGTGTAACTAAAGAATAAGTTTATAAATGAATGCCTTGTAAAACTCAAAAATATGGGTATCTACAGTGAAATATCGAATTGTAGTGAGCGAAATGATGCATTAAATGTTCACAACTTGAACAAAGTTTACACAGAAATGCAGTAGTCTATATTCGATGTTTTGGTATAGAATAAAAAAGGATTGTGGGGCCATACTGAAGAACTCCAATCCATCACCACAAAATAGCATCTAAGCTTTTCAGATAAAAGGCAGACAAAAGGTGGTTGTTATATAACTCTATTTGACTAATGTTTGCAGGTGTAGGAGTCAAACGGTTTGGCACAAGATGTGCCCTTAGATTTGTGCCCATTGATGTTTCTCACACAGTAAATTATTGAGATGCTAGGTCATTATGCTAGGTGTGTTATCTGAAGTACCAATGTGGCCAACAACAGTTGAAAACTAAGTGGTCAATTTGTGACATTTTAAGATAGCAGTTCAGTTACACTGAATCAAAACCATTAATTTTACATTGAAAGAACACTATCTGACTTGACCCATTTTGAGGGCTTTCTTTAACCACCCCTCCAGAGTTGATGTGGGTCAGACAGCTGGAGGACACCAAATCACAAGCAGGTGCTTGGAGTCTGCAAATATTGTGCTGTCACAAAAACTTAATCTAGGAGGCCAAAGCAAAATTAAAAGCCTCTTATTGTTTCCTTTAGCATGTGTTTATGCACCTGGTTGCCAAGAATGTCCTTATTACCATCCCTTCACACACCAGAGCTTGTTCTGAGCTAGAAAACCATCATGTATTCGCATAAAATGTCAAGTGAGATGTAAAGTTCAATAGCTCATAACTTCCTCAGCAGTTTATGAACATTGTGTCATATACAGTAAGAACCTGATTTAATCTGTACTTCATGTCCCTTGTTGAATGGTAGTATATGCACAAACTTGACACTACAGTTGAAAATATATTTGCAAATGTAATTTATTCCTGTGATGGCAAAGCTGAATTTTCAACAACCATTACTCCAGTCTTCAGTGTCACATGATCCTTCAGAAATCATTCCAATATGATGATGTGGTGCTTAAAAACATGTATTATTATCAATATTGAAAACAGTTCTGCTGTTAATATTTTGGGAACCATTTTCAGTATTCTTTGATGAATAAGTGTTTTTTTTTTTTTTTTTTTTTTACCCCCACTTTTTTCACTTTTGATCAATTTAATATATACGATAGCTGAATAAGAAAATAGTTTTCCAAAATTAAAAAAAAAAAAATCTCTTTGAATGAATACTGTACGTGTGTAAAAATTATTTTAAGAACATAAACACCCCAACACCCCAAATGACTATTAGCAATAAGAATGGAAGCAATGAATTTAGGCAAACGTGGAGTGTCAGGCTGTTACCATTTACTGTAAATCTTAATGTACATAATGTTTTTACAAAACATCATTCAATAAATCTGAATTGGCACAGAAACAGATGATAAGAACCACTGAAAGGATACAAAATGACTAATACATTTGTCTTTATGAAAATAAACACAAAACATACAGTTTAAACCATGTCGAATAGCACTTCAAAAATATTTTTAGTTTCAAGCTACATTTGAAGTCTACCAGCATTCTGTCTACAAAACATTATGAATTCATATCAATGCATGTTTATGCCAATTAAAATACAATACAGATCCAATATCCAAAGGCACAAGATACGACTAAAACTAAAGGCTTTAAAAAAAAGAATAGAGTATACCAATAAGACATGGTCACAAAAGCGAACAGTACAAGGCTCAAGTCAAATAACTACTTACACTCACATTGATATTACAAATGTACAAATTGACACTTTATAAGGTAACCGTCATCGATACAGAATCTGAAAAAAAGCATTATGACTACTGAAATATCACGTTTTCTTTCTGCTCAAACAATTGAACACCAAAGATAGAATATTGTATACAAAATGGTAGTTGCACATATCTGAAACAACATCCAACAAACGAATCAACCCATGCTATATTGATTTTTTTCCCCCCATATTTCTTTTTGCACGGAAAACATGCAAGTAGCACAAAGAGCAATCTGGGACAGACAGCCAATATTGTCTTATGGATAAATGCGTCACTACAAACTCTCAGACTATGAAGTAATTGAGTTCGAGCAACAGCCTGCGGTTGCAAAAATGGAGAGAGTGAGATAAGCGGGAGACCGTCTCGAGGGAAATTACATCAGAGAATGATATTGCAACCTAGGTTGTTTGTACACTAACAATTCATATGAACTGTTTATCGAAGCTTTAGCTTATTCCCTCGACTAACCCCCTTCCTGTAGTTCATTATCTTCAGTCATTCAGCTCATTGTCCACTGCAGTATAAAATGTTGTAATTCACATGATTTCATTTTGGAACATGTGAATCATTCAAAACAATATTGCACAAAGCCTATTAAAATGTTTGTTCCCTACAAATTCATGTTGGAATGGAGCAGCTTCGAGACTGATTGCCAGGTGCAATATCACATGGAGGAAGTGGATTTGTACGCAAGATACACGATCATTACAATCACCAAACAAAACAAATGCTACATATTCCAAAGTCGCAATCAAGTTGCATCTTCAATCAAAGCTCATGCCATAGTCACAAGATGTTCATAAACTTTGTTTGGGAGACTGTCAGGCACATACAACTATGGCATCAAGTTATGGAGAAAAATTCCATAGTATAATTCCAACAGCAATAAAATGGAAAAGGCTATGGACATATCACTTTCCACTCTATTCTTCCATATGTCACAATCAAAAGAACAATGTTAAACCAGAAGAATTCACGTACAGCTCTTTAGATCGAATTGACAAGTGGTTCGGAGAGCTGGGCAAGAGGCACAGTTTACAAAATTTAGCAGCATTAGACATACAGCAGAAAAGAGGGCTAGGAAAACAGGGCTACTCTTCACATATACACTCATTAGATTAGTCACCATCCACGCACAACCCCTTAACAAGTTGTTTCGTGCCAGTCAGGTTCAGTGTTTTGTTTCTGCTCTGAACACACATGGAAGTAGTAACAGTCTTTCACATTTTAGGAAGGGTCCTCAGAGAGTCGAAGCTTCCCAGGTTTGTTTACAGTCAGAAGGGGCAGTTTGCTAAAGTTAAGGCGTAGAGATGTAATAAGAGAAAAGAAAGTCAAACAATAAAAAGAGATCAGTCATAGTTGAACGTAATGGAAAAAAACCATCACATTTACATAATTAATATTCTTTTCGAAAGTGGTTAAAAAAAATTATATAATAAAAAAATATCTAAATTAAGAAAATGTTCCATGGAACAAATTTGTTCTAGTCACAGATATTAACGGGTTACTAACAACAAAAGTAAAAGTTTGATTGTTTTTTTAATGTAGAACTGATGTTCTTTCAGAAAGATTTGCATGTAAATCCAAATCAAATGTGATATTACAACAATTGGATCAAACAAAACAACAAATGACTGTTTACTACTGTCTTTTCAGAGCTGCTTTACAGGAGAATTGAATTTTGTTTGCATCATTGAATCATTATTTTCATGTTTATCACTGTAAAGCTGCTTTAAAACAATCTGTATTGTATGATGCGCTATATAAATAAAAATTACTTGACTTGTAACCTCAACAAATCAGAATGAACAAATATCAAAAGGCATTATACTTTTTGATAATGGAACACATCAGATTGGTAAGCTTTTAAAACAGAAGACGTCAACAACAGAAGTATTGAGTGTGCAATAGGACTGTTATTATACATGTGTACATGTATGCAACTTTTTCACTCAATTGTAATTGATACAAGTCTTTTCTTTTTTCTACCCCCTCTCTCCTTCTCTTCCTCGTCTTCCTCTGGGTCTTGTAAAGAGGTAACAGCAGGGGTGGACTTCAGATGGTCCCCTTGTATGCCCTCCCCTCCGTGTCCTAATCTGGGGTTCGGGGTTTGGGAAGGAGGTGCAGAAGTGTGGTTGTCATAGTTCATGGTAGAGGAAACTTGAGAGATAACTGGTGTTTGGACTGAGGAAGAAGAGGAAGAAGCTTCAAAGGTCTGCTCACTCATCTCAAAGTGTCCCAGCCCCTCTTCGTCTTGCATGTGACTCAGGTAGTCTGGGAGGAGGAACTCACTAGGGCAACAAAGGGAGAGAAGCACCAATGTTCAGAAAATCATCACTGCCATCAATACTAAGTCAGCATAAGATAAAACTGACAAGTGATGATGATCTTTATAATCATCTTTCACAATCTTAGTACCATCGTTGGCTTTTTAGAATAAAAGCTTTATAATACTTACTTTATGGGGCTAAAACACAAAAACTAGTTATTAAAAATGTTAAGTTATTGCTTTCAATTTCCTCTGTGAAGCCACAATCAGAGGATGTCAAACCACTCAGGCGCAAGTTCAAAACGTTACTTGTCAAAAAGAAAAAAGAAAAAAGAAAAGAAGGTTATGATTCCAAGTTTGGTGTACGAGTCGAAGATTTCTTTTTTGTTTTCATGAACAGTCCTAGCATGTTCAAGCCTAGCAATACAATTTGGCAAAATGTCCTCTGGCAAAACACTTCAGCTATCTAAACGAAAAGTCAAAATTGAAGCTTCAAAACAAAGATTGTGGATTGTGGCTTGGCAGAAAAAGTGATATAGCAAGTAATCACAATTCAAACACTGATAGCTTAATCCATGAATAAGATTTAGATACTAATGACATAATTTCCTATTTCTTCACAGCAAGTCGTTGCAGTCTCGACATTGATTTCCGAATTTAAAGTCCTTGGCGCAAACTTTAAAGCAAAATATTGACATGTATTAATAATTTATTCAAAATTATTATGTTTTTAAATGCCATGCGCGATATCTAATTAACCCAGTTAGCAATTTCCAATTTTTACTTGTTTGTTCATCTTAAAATGAAATTATGTCCATCAAAGATCTCTGAAAAGTATGGCTGCAATGCCAACTGTTTCTTGTAATCTCAATAAATAAAACTTCATCTGAATACACTTCATGACCGCTCCCTCTCTTAATAAGCACACGACCGAGCCAAACTATTGCCTCAGCACTGTAGCTTTCATAGACACTGTTTATTTGTGCCTGACAAAGATGAATAGACAAAAGAGATCCTAAGAGGGAGAGGGCTTAAATCAAATAAACAGTTGGATGATCTATGTGTAGCAGGAGCTCAATGAATAAAGGCACCTGACTCCCTTCCCTCTGCTTTAATGAAGGGCTACCGTCATGAAGATTACCTCAGAAGAGCGTCTCTTACAGTCTCCTCAAAAATATAGACAGTGATTCCAATAAGCTTTTGTTTTTAGTTTTTTTTGAGAACCCTCTATTCAGCTGACGTAGGATTGATTTCCCTGCCCGCTATTAATGTTTACATCTCAGGGCTTCTTTTCCTAAATCACATTCCAACTCTCACTACTTCCAAAATGGAATCAAAGCAATGATTATTTCATTTAGAAAATACATGTTTTCAAACAGGAAAGTCACTTAGATGGTTTTCTCATCTAAGAGAAATACACGTGCAATCTTAAGAGTAGAATGCAAGAAAAACTGAAGGGTGTGCCCATGTTTTAAACATTTTACTCGGCATAATACTGATCAGGACAGTCAATAGAGGAGATTTCAGTGATTTCCTGAAAGCTCTATTCAGCAATTAACGTTCTTCCAAATAAAACACAATGGAACTGGGCGTTAGCCAGTACTGAGGTGAACCTGTTAAAACTCAGCAGGAAATACATTTCATCTGATAAAAGCATTTTGTCAGTCACACCTCAACGGGAAAAACCTGTCAACTTCAGCTGTCTTTAAAAATACACAGTGTTTCATTTGTAATACTTTATAATAAGGTTCAATTAGTTAACATTAGTTGATGCATTGAGTGTTATGAAATAAGGCTTTCCTGTAGCTCAAACAGTAGAGCGTGGTGCTAGTAACGCCAAGGTCATGGGTTCGATTCCCAGGGAAAGCAAGAACTGACAAAATGTAAAAAAATGTGTACCTTAAATGCAATGCAAGTCGCTTTGGATAAAAGTGTCTGCCAAATGCATCAATGTAAATGAAATAACTAACAATAAGCAACAATTATTACAGAGTTTATTAATCTAGGTTATTGTTCATTTATAAATATGCTATTGTGTTAATTAATGTATGTTCATTTATATAACTTGAAGTGTACAATTCAAGTTATATAATTTAACATTAGCTTATGTGTTATGGACATACATTAAAACAGTTCAAAATGTTGGGGATATTAAGATTTTTTTTCTTCCTCAACAAATTAATAATTTGCAGCACGGACACATTAACCTGATCAAAAGTTACAGCAAAAATGTTTACATTGTTAGCTTTTTGACCAATTTATTACCGTTTCCACAAAAAATATCAAGCAGCTTAACTGTTTTCAACATTGATAATAATAAGAAACTAATTATTCTAGAGCACCAAATCAGCATATTAGAATGACTTCTGAAGGATCATGTGACACTCAAGACTGAAAATTCAGTTTTGCCAAGAATTAGTTATTTTTCAAATAGAAAACGGTTATGTTAAAATTGTATAATTCTTCACAATATTATTGTTTTTACAATATTTAAGCCTTGTTGAGCACAAGAGGCTTCTTTCAAATTAATAAATGCTAAAAAAGTAATGACCTTTGTTCATTCATGACACCTAATGCATTAATGTCAACGAATTGAACCTTATTGTAAAGTGTTTCACCTAATACACATTGTTCAATACAGTTAAATAATTTCTCCCCCCCCAATTCAAAAACGCATCTGCTGCCTCAACATGAGATGAACGGCCGACCGTACAAAACTAAATATGTACTTCTACATATTTTCTTAGAATGTTCAGCTCCTCCTCACCTGGTCTGGAAGTAGTTTGCTAGTTCTGACGCCTCATGGTTGAGACTCCTCAGGTGTACGATTAAATTGCCGGAGTTGGTAAACATGGCGCCGCACGTTTTGCACTCGTAAATCCGAGGCTTGCGGATGATGTGGCGAGACACCCTCATGTGGTGCTTATATTCACCGAAGGAAGTGAAAGTGGCGCTACAGATCTGGCACCGGAAACAGCGTTTACCTTCGTGCTTCAGCCGGTGCATCTTCAGGGAGTAAGCCCGCGTAAACTTTTTCCCGCAGCGGTCACATTGGAATGGCTTAATACCTGTAGAGGGAAGCCATTAAAGATTACTGTCTACCATATTCATACCAGAAATAAGGAGATAATTAGCTAATAAAGATGATAATGAAGTTCATTGAGACCTGCCCGTCTTGAATGTATGTTGTGTGCAAACTGCTAAAAAAAATAAATAAGACAAAATAACCAAACACATCATTCTACTCAAATAAGTCAGGATGTTTATTGTGAAGATTCACTCCAGAAATGTGTCACATTAGGCATGTTGGTCACATAACCCACAACTTAAACCAATTGGATACAATCACTTTCGCCAGTCCATAACTAATCGCCATGATGAGGAGTTCTGCTTGGACAATCAACAGCAAACAAAACACCACCTCTGTATAAACTAACAAGTCGATTAGGGTGTTGTACTCTTCTGCAAACAAGACATTTATGTAGTACAGAGCCCGACATTAAGTCTTTCCAGGATCTTGTCTGAAAGCTTACTGTAACTCGGCAGCCCTAAAACATTTGAACAAAGCTTAAGTACATTAATCATTTGAAAATGATTTGAAAAATTGGATGAGGCCAATTTGTAAATTAATAATTGCAGGATCCGAAACAACAATTAAAAGGTGCTGTGACTAACGCTGACCATAAAACTTCAGTTTTCCTGAAGCGTCACTAAACGGTGATGTATATAGCTACGTTGAGATCATTCAGTTGATCAGTGCTATTCTCTCCTAACAACGACGTCATTGCCTCTTTATTATTTTTTTTATTTCTGTGACTGATCTAACTCCTGTTGCTTGTATCTCCTGCTATCCTGATTAGTATTTGCAGAATTGTCCAGGCGTGCAGTTCCATTTTCTCTGGATTATTTTTTATCTGCAACACCATCAGCTCGAGGATATGAAAAATGAAAATAAGCTTGACTGTCTTTTTGACCTTTTGGCAATATTAACTTATTTTTAACAGATTCATTTGTCAGGTATATACACTCTCTCCAAACTTTCCACTGGCGCATGCTCTGTCTCACGCACGCACACAATGTCACCATGCAATGCACTTGTTAATGTTGGATCGTTTAAAAAAAAAATTAAACTTTCTGGAACAAGATCGGGCAGGACATGGCTCAAATTAAGCACTGGATGAAGCATCAGTAATATAGAGTGAATATAATATAGTGTTTGACAGGAAAAAAAATCTCTGCATTCACATGCACTGTCCTGTAATAGCAGAGACTCTCTCACCAGAGTGGATGAGCATGTGCTGCTTGAGATTCTGTATTCGAGTGAACCGGACGCCACATGTAGGGCACTGAAAGGGCCGTTCAGGACCATTGAGTCCTGGGCGGGTGGAGGGGCTGATGTACAGGTGGTATGGGTACTGGACATTTTCCAGCCTGGAGAAAGAGCAACAAGGAAAAAAGTAAAGAGACTAATTAGACTAATGAACTTTTCAACTCTTCACTAATGATGAGACATAGCATTTTTCTATAAAAATCGGACTTGTCTCAAATAATAATTTTAAGTTCTAAATGTCTGCATTATATAATCATTCCAACACATGTGTCTCTTTTTTATTTACATTTTTAATGTAAATGTTTTTGTTTATTTGATTTAGTAAGGACGATGCAATATAATTTCTACTTCAAATAAATGTTGTTTTGAACTCTGCACTTTTTTTCTACAAAAACACAACAATTTTTGACTGTGATAATAAGAATTGCTTCTTGAGCACCAAATCAGTATGTTAGAATGATTTCCGAAGGTTCATGTGACACTGAAGACTACAGTAATGCTACTGAAAATTCAGCTTTGCATCACAGGAATAAATTACGTTTGAAAATATATTAAAATGGAAAACATGTATTTTAAATTGGGATACTATTTTATAATGTTGCAAATTTGTTCTGTATTTATGATTAAATAAATTACAGCTTTGTTGGTGAACATGAGAAACTTCTTTTAAAAACATTTAAAATTTGTTCAAATTTGATATATCACGGGTGTCCTGTTTGTCTTCACAAGACCTACATTTTAAAATCTGTTAAAGGGGTTATGAAATGTTTTATATTATATTTTTATAAAACATTAAATTATTTGTAAAATTCATTCATTCATCGTCATATTCACTTTCTCACTCTTCACATTCTGTTACAAGGGATGGTTAACCTCTTTGAGGAATGCAAGTATATGCCCAAGTGTATGCCCACTGCCCACTTCTTTAATCTCAAGAGAGCCAGTGCCGTAATAGAGCTGAATATGTTTGAGCTGAGTCAGAAGAAAATCAACCAAGGCAATTAAAACGATTTCAACAGTCTGTTTCAGCATGCTAATTGTAATTTGCTTTGCTTATATTGTAGAGTAGCTTCTTATACGTGTAAATATCAAGAACATTTTGGTTTTCCATTTTATGACCCCTTGAAAGGAATACATGTACATTTGTGTGGGAATATAAAGAAAGTGTCACACTCTGATTTGAGTATTTTCTATTTGTATTCACGATACTGTTACACAATTTCCTCTGTCTACATATTCACAGAGATCACTCCACAAAAGGTTTATGGCTAACATATAACACATTTAGTCAGGCATATCAAGGTGTCATATAAAAACAGACCCCTACTCTTGAGATGGACAGCAGTGGCTTTTTTTCATATCCCATTTGTTTTGCATCATACCATTTCCCTACTCTTCCAGTATTCCAAAAAGCAAATTCATGTCCAAGAAGTTTCCAGAAAGCCTGCCAACTAGCTTCTCTGGCCTCTTGGCAAGAAATCTTGATCCTAATAGCCACTACAATATCACAAAAGCCTCTACTGCTTATAAATAAATATACATGAGGAAAGACGATGATGAGAATTCAAAAAAATTATGTCCCTCCTCAGAGGGGCCCTTTAGTTCAATCATAAAAGTGAGACGCTGTAAAAGTATACTCTGTTAAAACAACACAGACACCCAAAGGGGTCTTACCGCTCATCCTCCTCCATGTGACCAGTAGTGTTTGGAGTGCCCTGCATGGACTGGAGACCCTCCGTCACCCCCTCATCCATGGAGCCTGAAGAGAGAGCAGAATGTTGTTTTTGAACCTCTTCTCTGGTAAAACTATAGTTTTAATATAGTCTTAATATTTTGTTGTTTATTTTAAACAGATACTGCCTTGGTAGTTCTCAAAAATGCATGAAATAATCAATGCAATCATCAAGAAAACAAAATAATAAAAACAATGAATGTGTGTTCTTGCTCAATAAAATTATTATTTCTTTAAAGGGGGGTCTAATACGATTTCATGCATTCTGACATATTAACACGGTTAAAGAGATGGATTCTCATGCTAAACATGGCCAAAATAAAAAATAAAAAACGAGTTGGACGTTTGGATTTGTTTCCAAAGTTGGACGTTTGGATTGGATTTCGTTTCGACTCCTTTAGGATTCGAATAAGTTTCAGAAAGTTTTTTTAGAGTATGGCGCTGTATAGGGCTGTCAACGAATATTCTAAATTCGAATATATATTCGAATAGTTTTTAAAAAACGAATTTCGAAGGGGAAAATTAATATTCGAATAAAAAAAAGTGGAAAAAACGCCCGCGATAGTAGAGGCCTGCGCTAGCGTGCCTGAAGCCTTGTTTTATACTTTCACCTGGCTCCGCAGCGCGAGCCTTTACTGTCTATGGCGCGAGCCCCCGCTGACTGCGTGCGCTCCTCCCCAAACGGAAGAGGCGTTTATACTTGACGCGCTCGCCGTTGTGCATGATAGAGGGTGATTGGGAGTAATTGTTCTATAAACCATCAGGAAAAGCGTAGAGAATAAGTCGGCTAATGTCGGCTAATGTACACAGGTGACGATATTTATTTTAGTACACTTCACCGAAAACCACACTAGCTACAAAAGAATCATGTAAAACAGATAAAAATAAACCTTGATATTACTTGTGACATGAGAACAATGTAGAAATGTAACGTTAACCTGTACAGCCAAATTTATGATCGCTTAAATGTTTCCTAATTTCACTAAACACTTTCGTGAGTTTTCACTTTGTTTCGTGAACTTTTCTTTATTAAACAAGCTTGTTTATGCTTTTGTAGGCTCATTTTGTAAATATAAGCAACTAATTTGTATGTGCAAACTGGACCACCCTTACTTTGCATTGCCCGCCACAAGCTCTTTTTCTGCAACACGACAAGAGGCCATTCCAGAGAAATTAATTTTGTTCATTTGTAAGGACATGAGACCGATCAGTGTTGTGGAAGGGGCAGGCTTCAGGGAGTTCTGTCAAGCAATGGAACCGAGGTACCATAACCCCAACTTTACTAAAGTGTAGGCTACTGTACTGACTGAATAGATATGGCATGAATAAAGGATAAATGCACTGCTTCCACTAGTTTGCACTGGTTTGATTATTTACCGTTTCATGTCAAGGAAAAGTTCCATGTTTACCACAGCACAGCTCGCTCGGAGCGTTCAATATGCTGTAAAACTCAATTAATATTCGTTTCAATCACTGAATGAAGCCTGCTATATTTTGGACAAGAGTCGTGACCTTAAATTGCTTGCACAAAACTCTTGATCAGCACTCAAAATGTGTTTGTTCATTTAAACCGTTATGCTCAGAGAGCGTGAGGGCGAGAGAGAGTGAGATCAGCGGTCTTGGCCATTAGTTGATTTACTTGTTTTTGTGTAGGTAATACGTTGTCAAATATGTTTAAACTTAAATAGACTACATATACAAGTAGTTATGTCTCTTTGTATTAATCTGTCCTGTTATTGACATAATGCGCGTCATTGACAAAATACGCAACCAGATGTTCGAATAGTTTGAATATTCTTAGTTTTTTTAGAGGGAATATTTGAACGTCATTTTTGAGCAATTTTGACAGCCCAAGTAGGGATGGGCAACAGTGGTCGAGTAATCGAGTACTCGAACTTGACAGCGATCATCGATCATGAGAACGATGATCGTCCTGAAAAAAATATATTTGTCTCTTTTTTATTGGTTATTGCATCGTTTTGCGGAGGTCTGATTGGTTAGCGTTTTACAGCATGCCTCCAGACCGCGGCGAAATAAAGGCGTGCACTGCAGTGATGTCTGGAATCATGAGATCATTAAATGGTTAGTGCAAGATGTGCAGCGCCAATCTGTCATAGCCTATATAGCATTATAATGAAAACACGATGGAAATAGAATGCTGTAAATGATCTGTGCTTAGTTCCCCGTGTATCAGCTGATCCACAGAGAAACTAGCGAGAACACTCAGACTAGCGCGAAGTTCATGTGAGCATCCGCGCCCTTATCTGCAGATGCACGTTGTAAGATACTTTTATGTTGTCTATATCTGATTAATCTAATATAAGAAGCGTTTGGTTGAGCTTAATAAGCTAGAAAAGCGCTGCCGTTATACCGGCTGTTGTTCATTCTCTTCAGTTTCAGCTCAAACGCATATTTCATGCTCGACATGATGGTTTTTAGAGACGGTCATATTCTTTTCAGATAGGCTATTTCTTTCTCAGAATCATTGATATTAGTAATGCAGCACTGCTATACTGTTCTCGTATTTTTTAACAGTAGACCTAGTTTATTTAAAGTTGGTCAATCTGTCAAAGCATTATAATGAGAACAGGATTTTAATAAAATGTTGTTTCTGTGTGCTTTCGTTGTCCGTGTATGAGCGTTGTTAAGGGAAGAGCGCATTCAAAATGTTCCGTTTCAAACCCGTCGCCTGTAAAATCTAGCACGCTGAAGTTCACGTGCGCATTCACGTCCTTTTGTGTTGATTTATGTCGTAATAGGTTCATAATAATCTTCATATTAATATTGATATATGGTGCGTTTGGTTGAGTTTATTAACCAGCTAGCAAGCTCTGCAGGGTGGTGTTATTTCACAGTTTCAGCTCAAAGGCACTGCTCGATATTACTGACTTGGTTATTTGAGACGGTCATTTTATAAAGATGTTTCTTTTTCAAAGACATTTATGCATCATAATCTAGCAGTTATTTTTTGTTTAATATGTTCATGTTTTCATGTCATGTTTGTATTTGTCAACAACCATTTTCATAACAGGATTTTCATTATCTCAATGACGGACATGCCCCGCCCCCTGCACATGCCCCGCCCCCAATTACTCGAGTACTCGTTTTTGAGACCTATCGATGATCGAAATGAGAAATTGACAAAAATGCCCATCCCTAAGCCCAAGCGCTGTATGACTTCATAAAGGGCGGAATTGCTTGTATGGCCACTTCTCCCAGGTGAGCGTGCACACATCAACCAGAGCGAGAGCAAGAGCGCACCCATCAACAGGTTTTCTTCAGGTTATGGAAGCCGTCGGCAGTGCTGTCATTTTGTTTTTAGACCACAAAATCTAAATCTCACTAAAGAAGTGTGTTTTTGGTTGTGAGGGAAAGATAACCTTGTTCAGCTTCCCAAATAACCCAGCTTTAAGGAAACAGTGGATGCAGTTTGTTTTTCTGGAGCAGCAACAGAGTTCTGCAATTGTGTTTGTTTGTTCCCGGTTATGAGTCGAAACCGCGGGCGGGGAGTGAAACGATTCAAATGTCTGTGTTTTGTTGGCACGTAAGTGCATATAATGAAAACAACATGAACATATAGTGAATCGAAAGTTATCCAGGGATAATGCCATGATGTACGTGTGTGTGTGTGTGTGTGTGTGTTCGTGTCTCTTTAGCTCTGCCCACTGCATGCCTGGGTACAGGTACAGCGTATCTGTCTTTTATAAATATGATAAAACTAAAGACTCTTCAGAGATATGAAGCATGCAATACTACTCTATAGGTACTCAAGATTAACATTAGGGATGGGGGATGGAACGATTACCGGTTTCACGATAAACCACGATAAAATGTACTGACGGTTAGTAATATCGTTTAAAAATGCGCATGATTATCATGATTTTGAAAACTCACGGTAAATCCTGTGCAGTCAGCGTCAGTCAGGTGCGCGCAATGCTGTTTTTGAATGAGAAGAAATGGCAGAAGGCAGTGACAGCACTCGGGGGATTGTTCAGCCTTCTAAAAGGACCAAATTTGAGGTGTGGTCATATTTTGGCTTTTACAAAAGTCCTGAGGGAAACTTAATTGAAGATGGTCATCCTGTCTGCAGAACATGCCAGAAGAGAGTCGCTGTAATGGGGGGAAACATATCACATCTGCGAACACAAGGCAAGTGGACTTTGACCTCAATACCAAAACTATGTCTGGTATTACTACCACTCACACTAGCCACTTTGGTGGTTGAACTTATTATAGTCTTCTCAAAAGCCATCTGTTATAATCGCGTTGCGCATTATAACCAATCACACGTGTTTCTAATAATCAGAGGCGTTCAGATTAGCTGGAGTTTTGTTCAGAGCGCATTCTCACTGAAATCTGCGCTCAAAACGTGCGATGTACGCAGGAGATTCATTCATCATACAGTGATTGACTGTTTTTGTTCTATTTCAGCAATGAAAATAATTTCAAACAAACACAGCAGAACCACAGAGCACCTGATGTGACTGGCATAAAGTCGGCTTGACGTTCAAGATTTGCGAATTTAGGGACGTCTCTAAACAATCCCTCCAGAAAAACATGATTATGCGATCGCGTGATTTAACCAAGCGGCAACCTCCCGCAGTTTCTCTTGAAGACAATACGGAAGTGCCTCAAACTGCAATTCACCGACTGGCCGCTAGGGACAGGATCCAGAAGGGAGCAGAATCTCATTGATGGCCAACTTTAGAGCAGAATAAAACATGTTTACAGTCTGGTACAAATTGTGGTTTTGGTCTATACGGCTAATTTTGCCCTTCATGACAACTGTGAGGGGGGTGAATTTTTTTATAACTCATTCGTTTACATTATATTGAGCCTTAAAGTCCTGCATAATTAAGGGCGTGGCCACTTTGAGTGACAGGTGGATAGCCATTTATCTGCTGTCTGTTAGTCATCGCGTCACCTCAGCTCCGCCCACGTCCCGCCTCTTTGCCCATTTTCTGTTTCCCGGAAGTGACGCGCTCCCAAGATGGCAACGGCCTACACTAGGCTTCAGAAACGCTCTTCAGAAACCTACGGGTGACGTCACGGACACTACGTCCATATTTTTTTACAGTCTATGGATTTAACGCATAATCAGCCAAAGTCTGCATATTTATGCGGGGGCCGCATTTTTTTCAAATACGCCGCACTTTCGCTGCATAAATTGCCTATTGCAAAATATGCGGGGCTAGCATGATTTCATAATCCCCGCATTTTCGTTGCAAAAAAATATATATTAGCAGAAAGTTGAAAAATGTTCATTTACTTCACACAAGAGCCGCCATTTACGCCTATTGCCATGGGAACGTTTTGAAGTGACGTAATTACCCGACGCGAACGTCATCGAAAAGCTGCAAACCCTGTGGAGAAACATAGATATCGGTGAAACCATGATGAAGCACGCAAATTCCCATTTGCCAACAAAAATAACAGCAAAAGACCGCGCAAAGCAGTTTCCCGGTGTGTTGACCGATTTCAAAACACAGCATCATGAAGCTTTGAAGCGTTATGAATCAATGAGTCGATTCAGCGGTTTGGATCGCCAAAGTCACGTATTTCAGCAGTTTGACACGCGATCCGAATCATGACTCGACTCGCTGATTCATAGCATCATGATGCTGTGTTTTGAAATCGGTCATCACTATATAAGTCGTTATTTAGTTTTTTTTTTTGCGCACAATAACTATTATCGTCGCTTCATAAAGTTATTGTAGAACCACTGTAGTGAGATGGATTTTGTAATGACGTCTTTAGTACCTTTTATGGGTCTTGAGAGTGTACATTGTGCCATTGGAGGCCTTTCTGAGCCATCGGAATTCAACTAAAATATCTTAATTTGTGTCTGAAGACGAACGGAGGTCTTACGGGTGTCCAACGACATGAGGGGACGTCATTAATGACAGAATTAAAAATTTTGGATGAACTAACCCTTTAAGAGATTGCGCTTTGTGCATTGGAAGCACTCAAATGTCTGTTTTGTATAGCTACCTCTGTAAAACAGGAAGTTATTTATTCATTTTTCAAGTTGTAGCATATTCCTTTTGTAAAGCTACAGAACTTGTTTGACTCAATGTTTTGTAAATTTGAGCCGTGTGTTTATTAAGGTCTTCAATAAAACAAGATGGGAACTTAAATATTCCCAGCACTTTCTGTGGTGTAGTGCTTTTTTTCTTTTTCATCAAACCTCAGTTTTTGCAAGGTCCCGCAATTTCATCGCATAAAATTGCATAAATATCCCGCATTTTTCAACGCATTTTTTAAGAAAACATGCCGCATAATCAAGGATTTTTGCCCGCAACAATCACAAAAAAAAGCTGCATTTTTCTGGAAGGACTGTCTAAAGTTACATGCATTGGTATACATTTATATTTTACATTTATGCATTTGGCAGACGCTTTTATCCAAAGCGACTTACAGTTCCCTTATTACAGGGACAATCCCCCTGGAGCAACATGGAGTAAAGTGCCTTGCTCAAGGACACACTGGTGGTGACCGCTGGGATCGAACCAACAACCTTCTGCATATCAGTTCCATGGTTTAACCCACGGGACCACCATCTCACATATACACGTTTCGAACTTCAATAGCATTTAAAGAAAATGACTTACAGTCATTAAAACCAGCTGTAAAGTGTTCATCTCGGTGTCAGGTAGGCCTATATTCACACCTTTTGGATTTTTGATATTTAATAAAATAAACTGTCAAATCATATGAAAATATGGATATGCATTATTTCACTAGGATACTGTTTGGGCTCGTACACAAAATATGCTAGATTTAAATGTGTCTGATAGAACACTGATGAGAATATATTTACAGAGATAATATTAGAGATTATATTTACACCAAATTATTATTATTTATGCATTATGCGTTGCTATTGACGACGGCCATTATAAGGAAGGAGATCCCACAGCATAGAATCTAGCTTAAAAAAGTGCATAGAGCTGCTTGATTTATTTGTTGTTTGTTGATTTTTAAATATAAAACATGTTGAAATGTTTTAAGTGTGTGCATCTGCTCTTTTTGAACACTTATATAATATTGATAACCGTGATAATTTGGGTCACTATAATCGTGATGTGAAATTTCCATACCGTTTCATCCCTACATGAGATAGGCCGAAACTGTGTGTTACGTATCCTTTAAAAAAAATCTTACTTAGCCGAACCTTTTGAACAGTAGTGTACATTTTTTAAGGTAAAAGCTTTTTTTTTTTTACAAATACCATTAATTATTAATATTATAATAATAAATTAATACAGGCATTAAATACATGTTCTACACAGAATAAGTGTATTCAAGAAGAGTATGAATGTAAAGAGTCTTACCAATGGATGAGGACTGTGGGCTGATGAGTAGATCTTCTTGGGTGTGTTCATTGCCAGGAACCGTCTGCTGGTCACTCAGAGAACTGTGTGGAGCACTGACCGGCTGAGAAGCCTCTTCATGCACTTCTTCATCACTCAGCCTCTCCACCTTCACCTGCACATCATCTTCTTCCTCCTCCTCTACCCCTGCCGCACCCCCTACACCAAGGCTGCGTGGGCCCTCGCAGGCGAGATACTCTACCAGTGCCCGTCCACTAGAGTCCTGCCCCGATGCTCCGGATGGTTCCAGGAGACCTTCAGGAAGTTTTGACTTCTCCGGCGTAAACCGCCGGTCCACACCAAAGGGGTATGTCCAGGAGAAGGCCAGAGATGGTTCCAGAGCCTGTGCTGAACTCTCTGGGAAGGAGGAAGATGAGGGAGAGGGGTTGGGGACTTGTGGAGAGGTAGAAGATGCTGGTTGCGGGCTCACAAAGCCTTTGCGCTTACGCCTAGATTCACGGCACACAGGGATGGGCCGCTCTGGTACGCTGCACTCGGATGAGACTGGAGATGGTGAGAGGGCATCTACAGGGGCAAGAGTGCAGCTCGCATGGCCTTCAGGGGGCTCTTGGGGCCTGTGTAAACCTGGGGGCTGGGTGCTACCAGGACCCCCTGCTCCTGAGGATGCAGAGTTCCACAGAATGCTAGACTTCATGAACTCAGAGCAAGTGTTGGCTACCGCAAACATCTGCATGTAGCTAGCCGCCGCCAGTACGTCAATGATGTTCTCCGTACTAATGGACAGGGTGGATGTGTAGGCATATTCCAGAAGAGGAGCAAAACCAGCGACTGTTACATGTTGAAGATCCAGCACATGTTTGTTATCTTCACCTACAATTACGGTGTCTTCTTCAGCCGGCTTCCCAGACAACTTTGCTCGAAGGAAGTCACTACAGCAGGCTAGTACTACCTTGTGGGCAGAGAAAAGCTGGCCCTGTACACGAATGGTAACGTCACAGAAGTGGCCCTCACTGCGCAGGGTGTTAAGCTTATCCAAAAGCTCCTGGCTGTGGCTGGGGGAGTTGTGAGTAAAGGTTTTTACACCCATCCTTCACAGTGGGACGAGGAGTCTGGGCTGCCTGGACAGAATAAGATACATAAGTCCTACAAAATGGCTAACAAAATCAAGTACATTTATATGCAAGCGACAAGAGGTTTTTAAATTAAATCGTAGTCAAATATTTGAAGTATGGATGCAAGTTTGCAGGAATATTCATAATTACTGTCATTAAAGTTAAAAGAATACTCAATCCAACAACAAAAAATGTTTTTTTTTGTGTGTGTGTGGAACATAAAAAGATATTTTGAAGAATGTTGCCCACCAAACCATTTTGGTGACCACTGACTTCCATTGCATAGGAGGGGGAGGGGGGGGGGGGGGGGTATATATCAAAAATATATTATTTTACATTCCAGAGAAGTAAGAATGTTATACAGGTTTTGAACAACATGTTTGACTAAATGATGACATCTGTTTCATGTTAAGGTGAACTATCCCTAATTTAACAATCAATTAATCGATTCATTGTTAACCAGAACTACAAATACTATGCATAGACTACTTTAAAATGATAATTTCATGTAATATTTAATATAATTTTAATAATATTATATTTTATATAATTTAAATAAATATCTTAAATACATACTGCATTACAGAATACATTTATACTAAAGCTAAGCTTAAAATGATTACATTATTAGTCTGGTCTTATTCTACATAATTCTTATTCTTGGACCAGTGTTACTTCCAATAAATAAATATAAATGTGGCCAAAAGCGGCAAAAAATTACTTTATATAATTGCACTTTTTATAAAGTTAGTTCATCAATCTCACTGTCACTGGCAAGGAATATTCTTCCTCACTGCTGATCTAGCAGAGCTAGATATACAGACAGAAGACACAAGGCTTTACACCTTCAGCACTTTTTCAATTCCAGCGATCCTTATGACACAAAGCACAAGCACATACTTAGAATGATTCAGAGCTGAAGAATCCTGATTTTGTAACTTTTCCAAGCCCAAATAAACTGCCGAAAAATGGTTTAGAATTGCTTGGATCCAGTTGACAGTTAACAGAGTGATGGCAGATATGTCTAAACTATACAGATGTCCAAATGAGTCTCGGTCTCGGTTTAGAAAGAAAGAGATCATCTTTGGTCCTTGACTCAAATTGTTAAACATTTACAACTGCAGCGTCTAATCAAACAAGGAGATGAAGTAAGCTGAGAAACATCTAAGAAATTTGCTTAATTCTTAGAAAGATAATACTTTGAGTTCTTAGAACGGTAAGCTGCATTCCACAGTGACAGACTTTACAAGATTTTTGGGACAAATTAAAGCGTAGAGCTATAAAATAGCCATAAAACCCCTTTGCCTCTGCACGTTTCTAATTTATTGCTTCAGCAGCAACTGGACGACATGGTTGAAATACTGATAAAAACCCTACCACCACATTTTAAGGTGTCAATGCTCTAAACCAGTTTTTTTTTTTTAACTGTGGTCTAGGAACCCCCAAGAGTTATTGGTGGGTCATGAAAAATTTGAAGAACAAAAAAGATTCTCTTAACAATGTTTAAGTTAATGTGGTAACTTATAAATTAACAGTAAACATTAGAATTCATTAAATCAGTTTATAGGTTTATAGGCTGCTACATATAACATTGTTCTATACAAATAGTAAAAAGAAAGTTATGGAAGTTCCTTTCTTTGTCAAAGCAAAGGCACAAAAAACCCCCCCACAACATTAAAGAGCTTGTATGTTATTACAAGAAGTTTACATGCATTTCCGGTTTATTGGCAGGCCACCAGAGTCTACTGTAGTTAATGAATGAGAAACACTGAATTATGACTTAGTGTCTAATATGCATTTATTTATTATTCATGAGTATTCACAAAATATTTAAATAATTATAAATGTGTCACGCAGTATAAACTTGGATATATGAAAAACATAGCTACCGTTAAAGGGTTAGTTCACCCAAAAATGAAAATTATGTCATTAATTACTCACCCTCATGTCGTTCGACACCTGTAAGACATTCGTTCATCTTCAGAACACAAATGAAGATATTTTAGTTGAAAGCTGATGGCTGAGAAAGGCCTCCATTGACGTTCAGTACATTTACTCTCACAAGACCCATAAAAGGCACTAAAAACGTCGTTACAAAGTCCATCTCACTACAGTGGCTCTACAATAATTTTATGAAGCGATGACAATAGTTTTTGTGCGAAAAAAAAAATCAAAATAACGACTTTATTCCTCAAGTTCTTGTCTTCTGTGTAGGCCTCGGCCGTGAACTCACGAAGCACCACGACGCATGCGCGAGAATATGACGCAAAATCGGCGTTCGGACACGTGACCCAGAAGCGAGAAGATTTGTTTACAATGAGCAGAGGAAGACGCGCCATATCTGAGCTGTTGAATTCTACATTGATCGTGCTTTAGGTCTCGGCGCAGAGCTCAGAATGGGACTAAAGTGTGCATTTCATGGATTCCCGAATGCCGGTGCTACGTCATATTCTCGCGCATGCGTCGTGGTGCTTCGTGAGTTCACGGCAGAGACAGACAAGGAAGACAAGAACTTGTGGAATAAAGTCGTTATTTTGATGTTTTTTTTCGCTCAAAAACTATTGTCATCGCTTCATAAAATTATTGTAGAGCCACTGTAGTGAGATGGACTTTGTAACGACGTTTTTAGTGCCTTTTATGGGTCTTGTGAGAGTAAATGTACTGAACGTCAATGGAGGCCTTTCTCAGCCTCAGCTTTCAACTAAAATATCTTAATTTGTGTTCCGAAGATGAACGGAGGTCTTACGGGTGTCGAACGACATGAGGGTGAATAATTAATGACATAATTTTCATTTTTGGGTGAACTAACCCTTTAAGAAGGGATCCTTTGCACTAATATTCTTTCTTCAGTTAATATCTCTGTTTCCCAGAAGAAAATGGGAAAACACGAGGGTGAATATGAGCCAATTTTCATTTTGGGTGAAGGCTTCCCGAAACAAATATAAACATGTCAGTTTCGAAATGTTACGATTAAAAGTTAAATTATCCGTGGATTGTCCATGTAAACTTTTATAGTTTAGAGAAAACGTAGCAAAAGTAGATGCACTGAAATCTTAGTCATTATCAAAAATGCAAAAAACAGGCATAATTCTCCCATAAGTAATGAATGGAGAGGACATTGTATGACATCTTGTTTACGACTGTCAAACTCATCCTCGGAGAACGTTAAAGGGGCGTGGCTTCACACACGAGTTGCTTTTGTTTGTGCATTTTAGCAAGCATTCATTCTATAGCAGCCGGCCCGTGACAATCATTATTCTCACCCCCCATATCAAAGCCGGTTTAGATTCACGCATTTGATGCACACTCAATTCCTGATCCCCTAAAGCTGCGTATTATGACAGGTTGGATGTGGCCTTCTATTGTGCTGTAAAGTAAATTAGAGAGTAAGGTTACGATGTATATATGAAAAAACCCAAGAGTTAACAATGTGACTACCAGAAACTTGTGCAGAAAATACACTCAAGAAGAGTAGTACGTGATTTGCCGTTTACAGAGTCCAAAAACAACGTCCAGCTAACCTGCAGCATTCATTGGCTAGCTCGCTAATCACTGACGATGACTAAAAGCGTGTCGTCAGTGTCAACACAGTGTACAAAACATTACTCGAGTTGGATGAATGTCTTTGCAGCTCACCGGTAACAAAGAAGAATGGACGAATCCGTTGAAATGTTATACAACTATGAGCGCATGAATGTGGTCCAGCAGCGAGCTAACTAGCTGCTAGCATTCTGACACTTGCCCAGAAGTACTGTAGCTTGCTGAAAGCAGAGTCACATCCCGATAAATCACGAAGTCGAGTGCCCCCCGTTTGTATTAAAAGGCAAAAATCATAAAAAAGAAGCCTGTTCAAAATTGCATTATGTATAAAATGCATTGGTATCTCCTCTGACAGGTTTGAGGCTGATGTTTACATACTGTATCCCAGAATGCTTTTCACGGGGCTTGTGCGACTGACCTTTCATTTTTTTTGTGCTGACCTCAAAGGCGCTGTGATGACGCAATAACACAAAATAAAAGCATGATTTTCATTTTTTAGTAGACCATTTGTAGAGTGTTTAAGAGTTTTGTTTCAGACTACAGCATTAGCCTATGTGTTACTGGTCATAAGCTCTTCTGTCAAGTGTTGTCTATGTCCTTTTTTGAGATAGGTCTAACCAAATAACTTAAGAGTCAACACTGACTGTTGTTTTATGTTACTTGTGTCAAGGTACTAGTCTGTTCTTATTAAAATAAGATTTAATTGAAGTAGAAAACTTACCTTCCTCCGTGACAAAACCTACTGAAATAACCAGTCATGGACACAACAGATCCTTATATTTTACTACATTTGCATCTCCTCTGAGTTTTCATTGGCACTCTGAGGTTTAATATTAGTTCCCAGCCTTTTATTAGTCTGGACATAGCCTACAACTTTTTATTTTCTGCACAGCTTTTTTGTTCATTGCTGAAATGTTTCATTAATGATTTGTATAATTAAGGTAACATTGTCTTTATGAGACAATTGACTCTTCGATGTGTTGACATGGAAGCCTTACAAATGGATCAAGAACAATTTTATTGTAGACACATTTAATTGATTTAAATCCATACATCAATCACGTATAAGACAGACAGCAGCATCAAGAAAAAAAAAAAACATTAGGTGTTAAAGGTAGAAAAATAAATAGCTTGTAAAAGGAAGCTATAACAATAGCATTGTGCAGACCTTCATTGAAGGGATAGAATGCTTTAGTTTCAAATACGCACCATTCAAAAACTTGCATACGTTGACTCAAATGGAATGCAAATCTTTTCTTTCATTTTTTCTTTACAGGCCCTATTCAGTTAGATTATAGGCTAGGTAATTTTGCAACTAAATATAAAATTTAATCTCATTTCACCACATGTGAAACAGCTCTCACCTACTAAAAATATCAGTGTTATTCTGGCTAAAGGGAAAATTTCCGAAATATTAGGCCTGTCTGCTCAGTACTACTGTGTTTAAACAAACTCTTGATCATTGGGTCATTACATGTTGTTCCATTATGTGTCATTACATTAATATATACATTCAACATTCAGATTATTTTCCTCTTCATTCTTATGATGGGTGTGAGGGTGATGTATGTTTAATGTATGTATACAGTGTCAACTAAAGCTTAGAAGAGTAAAGACAAATAAACATAATATAGATTGCAAAGATGCACGAATCTCAATGTGTCTTTCACAGGAGATGTATTTTCCTTTTTTGGTGTTTTAGTAATCATTGCAATTATCTTGAGGGCACGTGTGTCCAATAATATACAGTAATTATCCACTTCTAAATGAGCATTTAGCAATAAATAATTTTCTCCTGTAAACTCACATATGCCAGTATCGGTTATATTATATGATCCCTTTTAAGTAATGTGCACCAGTGGATGCTAAGAAAAAAAGTAATTAATTTAAGGCACACTTTGCAGCCTGTACACTGTTGTTGTCAGACCGGGGTAGCTTGTTGCCTAATGTGTGTGTATAACAACAGTGTGTGAGAGATGGCAATTCCACTTTGATTCTTCATTACAGACTGAAATAATTCATCCAAATTAACAGTCGTAACCAGTTACCATTTTAAAAGGTAAAATTAGCATATTTGTATCTATTCCAACAGCTCTTATCTCTTATCTCAAATACAGCTATAATGTGGCCAGTAAAGGACTGTACTTCCAAATACTGTTTCTTCCAGTGTTGTAATATGAAAAATCTGAAAGCTTTCAAGGGTAATACCAGTATTAAAAGTAGTAGATATTAATACAAAACAGACTCAATGCTACAAATCTGGCAATTCAAATAAATGTGTGAATCAATTGTGAATAAAATGCAGTCCGTTCTGGATGGTTTTTTTTATATATATATATAGGAAGGTGGACTCTGCTAGCTCTGACTTGAAAAATGTATGTGACCACCTTCAGGTATATCATTAAATTTGGACTCATTTCATATGAGGAGGGAACTGTACTGCATTATGGAGGTATTTCAGCAGGTTTGTTCAAAGGTTTTGCTTTTTTCCAAAGGACTCCTCTATAAACAACTGTGAACATTATGAAGCTTGTATTGCCTGAGGTAGATCTCCGTAGGAGGTTACCTTTGTGGTTAAAATGTAAAAAATAAGACACAGAGAATTAGATTAAACCATGATATAGGTAATAATTCATAACAAATGCCCTTGTTATGCCTAAGAGCTCCTTTGATTGCTTCTGAAGCTTGTTAGGGCTTTCTCAGTCACTACAGACACAACAGTTCCTACCACCTCCTCATTGTCTAACACTGTACACAATGTCAGCTTTAGCAGTCCTGGTAAAAACATTCCCCTAAAACTACCTCTGGCCTCTTATCCGGGTTGCACTTCTCATGCCCTAGAACCTTGCCCATGTAGTCCATGCAGACTATGGTACGGTGGCGCTCTCCGGGTCCACAAGTCCGTGAGCATGCTGACCACGGCCCCATTTGCCATATGGGACAGGGCAGATCCCCGCAGGGCCGGATGTCTGCAGGTCGCAGGTCTGCATCACAGAGGTAAGACAGGGATCCCTGGCCATCTCTACACTCCACACTTCTCCTGGACCATCCAGCACCACAGCTCTTGGAGCACTCAGACCACTCACCTAAGACCCAGTCAGCTCCCCCAAAAGGCAAGATAACATGTGCTGAAATCCTGCTCTCTGTGCTAGGTTTGCTAAAAGGCACATCTCTCGGCAAAAAGAAAGTATACTTGATCCTAGGCGGTGAGATGTCCCCAGCAGTAGACAGCAGCTGGACAGTGATGGGCTCCTGAAGTGTGTGAAAGCTGAGGAGTCGCTCCAAGGTGGTGGAAGAGCCACTGTAGCGAAGCATGGCACCAGAAACTGGGATATCCTGTTCTGCCATAGACACTGAGAAATTTCCATTCAGGATGTAGGTTCCACCTTCCGCCTTTACTGCCAAGTAGTTACCATCATGTGCGATGCCCCGATGGCTGCGTTGCTTTATGTCAATATTAGTAGCCCCAGCCGGGATGGTAACAATATCAATGTAGCCAATACTGTGAAGATATTATAAGCAAACAGCATGTCATAAACTAGGGTGATCTGCATGATATGATATGTCAGTCCCATATTGGTTATTGGCTGACATTACACTCTTAAAAATAATTAAAATGTTCTTCACTCTAAGTGTCACAGTTATGGACTATCATTTTGATATTCTGTTTTGTTTGCTTTAGTTCTTGTTTCCCCGCTCTGTTTAGTTTTGGTTTCCTTGGTTACTTAATATATCTTAACTTGTTCCTATGATTACATATGATTTTGTAATTATGATTTTACATATGATTGTCTGTAATTATGATCGCCTGGTATTTATACCGGTATTCATGCTATGTTCAGTTCACTTATCGGTTCTCGTGCTTAATTTACACGTAATTTGCTACATTTTCCCAAGTGTTCTCCTGTGTTATTCTCCATATTTATTAAATACTTTGTTTATCATCTCTGCGTCCCACGTTTTGGAGTACTACACAACGTTACACTTAAGACAAAAATGGTTATTTTAAGAACTGTTCATTTAAAGGCTCTTTGAGGAACACATGCTTCTTCTATTGTATCGCAATGAAAACCCCTGTTTGGGGCTTAGACTTTTGAATTTATCAGTATATATATATATTCCCTCATATTAGATACTTAATTGTACATGCTCAGTTTTCCTATATAGGGGAGAGCGGGGCACAACCTAACACAGGGTTAGTTGTAACACACATGGTTTAAAATTTTCCACACATGCCAGGATTACGAAACTTAGTGTATTTACTAGTTGCCATATCAACATTATTTAGAGAAAAAATGGCTCCAAAATTAAAAAAATCTTTAAAAGACATCACTGAACATTTATTTAACCATAGCAAAAGTAAATTTCTTAAGTTTATTTTTCATCTCTGTTTCTTGTGTTTATTTAAAATAAGACAAATCTTATATCTGTTATTTAACAGTTGAGATAGTTCTTTAATGCTGATCCAACCAGCAGAAAACACAAGCCGGGTTTAAATCCCAGTTGTGCAGGTGGGGCATGTTGTAACACTGCGTTACAATGAGCCCCGATTAGGACTGTGCTATTCTATTCTATACTTTTATGAATTATTTTGAGAAACCATGAGAAAGAGGTGAATAAAGACTGAGAGTCAGTGTTCAGAAATTATTAATTATTATTATGTTTTTAACTATGCTGTAGAGCTGTATTTAGCGGTGTGTTTGTTGTCAAACTCAAAAATTTGTATATTTTTAATTATTAAAAAATGCCATTACTTTATTTTAAAAAGTTCATTGTTTTTTATTGACAAAATATTTTAATTTGTCTTATATCAGGTAACATTTTAAGCTGTCATTTGTCATTTGTTACAATGTACCCCACATATGGGGCATGTTGTCACTGTTCACTTCCATTTTTATGGGGTAAATCAAGAAAAAAGTATACACCTACCAACCACATAATTGTACTAGACATGTGTGCAATTAATGTGGGAAAAAATAAATACTCTGAACCCCAAGTGGATTTACACAAACTGAGAAATGTTAGGTTGTGCCCCGTTCTCCCCTACCTTAGACAAAAAAATTATTCTTATTATAATGTTGTGATGCCCAAATTCCCTTGTAACCCTGATTTTAACACTGATTCACTTGTAACACGGTTTTATTTTGCATTTGTTTGGATAAAATAGTGTAGAATTTTAATATTGCTCATACAGTAACATGAAATTATTTTTAGATGGAATATTAATATCAGAGCATGCTTATCTAAACTAAATATGCTCAATTATATTAGCAGCTCACTAGCTAATTTCCCAGAGTTTATTTTTCAGCTTTCTAACATTTTAATAATGCTTAAATATACTTTTTTTTACTTACGTAGCTTTGTTTAGTGAGCCACTTATTTTCCGACAGGTCGTACCATCGCCTCCGCAGATACCACACTTATCCAGCTTTTCATTTGAGCCTATCACCTGGTCACAACCGGCTTTGATGCACTGGCCCTGAACACAGATAGATGTGGTGTCTGGCCCGCAGGTGGTGCCATCCACAACCTGCCCAGAACATATGAAAGATGAGCATTAGAATAGACAGAAACACTAAACAAATGTTTAAAGAAATAATGTGCATTTATACTGCAGTGGCAGCTTATGTGCTCCAGTGTATTTCTGTTCTCACATAATGACTATTCCACATAAAGCGGAATGGCCAAAACTCTGTGCTGATGACGCAAAACCAACTACATTTCAGCTGTATCTGAAATATCAGTTACAGAGGTGCACTCAAAAGCTTAAGCATGTAGCTGGACTGTAGGACTCGGGTGCTCAGGTTTCACATTTTACAACAGGGAAAATATTTCATGCATGAGAGTTTAGTGGGAGTGTAAAGATATCAATGGGCCTGGAAAGAGGGAAGTCTAAGAAAGAGATCATCTGACATCTTAGTAAAGCTTTAGAGCAGGCAGATACACAGAAGAGACTAAAATTTCTTTCACATATTATCATTATTGCTGAACAGATTAGATTAAAAAAGAAAACGTTTTCAATTGGATGTGCACCTTGGCTTCAAAAACTTTGAATTCATTGCTCCCTTTGGCTCGGCAGACAAGTTTGCAACGGTCTCGTAGAGAGACACCAGAATATTTGGGGATCCACTGCTTTATGTTCCCTTGAATGTCCAAGTAACGGTCACTGTTATGCTTCTCACACTGCTCCTCTCTGAAGCTTTTTCCTGTGATTAAAAAAATAAATGTCACTGGTGCACCACTAAGAATAATGTAATCATAACAAATGCATGGTTTTTTGACCTCTTGACTTCATTCATGTAACATATGGTACCCAAAATGTGTATGGAGGTTTATTTATAAAATGTTACCATGGTCCTCTGGGCAGGTCTGAGTATTGCAGGACTGGTATTTGACCCTCTGTCCCACACAGTATGATCCCCCATTCTGTGGCACTGGAGCAGTGCACTCACGGTGAGAAAACTCCACACCCCCACCACATGTCCGTGAGCACAGCCCCCAAGGGCCCCACTCTCCCCAACCACCGTTGACTGGCACCTAGAAGACAAATAGTGGCTATTAGATATACATTTCACTGTAATATGTAGCACCTAGTAGAACATAATCCAAAAGAGCACAGTAAATAATACAGTAAAAACAGTAACTTTGTGAAATATTATAACAAACTGTTTTCTTTTTTTTTTTAATACATTTTAAATTTTAATTCCTTTGATGGCAAAGCTCAATTGTCAGCAGCCTTTACTCCAATTTCAGTGTCACATGACCCTTCAGAAATCATTATATGCATAATATATTAATATGCTGATTTGATGCTCAAGAAACATTCCTTATTATTATCAATGTTGACAACAGCTGTGCTGCTTAATATTTGTGGAAATCGTGATCATGATTATTTGATGAATAGAATGTTCAAATCAGAAATATTTTGTTACATTTTAAATGCCATTACTGTCACTTTTGATCAATTTAATTGTCCTTGCTGAATAAAAGTATTAATTTATTATATATATATATATATATATATATATATATATATATATATATATATATATATATATATATATATATATATATAGTAGAAAACTATTTGTATTTATATTAGTTTTTTTTTTTATTTTATACATGGTATAAAAATACACTGTATTTATTTATCTTGACCCCTGATGTAGCCTTGCAAAGTGCTCCTTAACATCACTTCCAGTAAGGGTAGTGCTGACGGAATGTGAGCATACCACACTGCATTTCTGTCAGGGTCTTTTTATGAGTTGGCAGAGGGATGCTTTCTCACAGCCAGGCCGTCTGGGATCACGTTTTTTACACACTACACCAAATATAATCACACTTTTTAAGAGGCTTTGCTGAATATATTGCAACTGCATCTTAAATGGAAGGCTCAAAAATAATTGAGCTTTTTAAAGGCTCTCTCTATATAAACTCTCTTTCTGGCATTTAGAAGCTGGATTTAAAGTAGATTGATTATTTTAAGCTGCTCAGAGACGGGGCCTGGTTGGGATCCAAGAGGAGGAATACGTTTTATTTCTGAAGGTGGAAAAAAGAGCAGTCTGACTTTTTCAAACATGTAAGCATTATGGTGAAAAGAATGTGTCATCTACAATATCAAATGAAGGGAAATACGTAAAAGTTTTGAATAATCTGAGAGAGACAGAAGAGAAAATTGGGACAGTATGTGCAAATGTTTACAGTTTTTTAAAGGGAGAGTAGGGTGATGCATAAGGTGTCACCTAAATTGTCAGATATTTTTTTTAATAGTAGTGCCCATAAATCTTTTTATAGGGGTGTTTCCAGTGTTTTTTTCCCCCTCACTTTAGATGCATACATGTTGACAGGTGTGATAAAACTGGATGACGCACATACACATCCTGGCCATGCATACCTTCTCCTCTCCCGCCTCCTCCAGTGCACTTGACATACACAAACCCTCACGACAATGCCTGTCCTCCCCGCAGGGAGTACCGTCGGCCCAGGGGAGTGTTCCATTCCGGGTGGTGCACTGTATCTTTCCTTCCTCTTGACACCACAGCTGTGCACATGCCTGCTCTTCGGGAGCATTGGGACACTGGGTGTATTTGTCCCCAAACGCCTGCTGGCACTGACGTTGTAGACCAAATGTATGGCCGGGGAGCTCAGCGGGTAAAGGGATGGTCTTCTCAGGTGGATCCAGCAAACAGTCACCTGAGGAATACATATGCAGGGTCTTATTCAGCTGTATGTTTGTAGAGATCTCCACTGCTAGCTCCTGTAATGATGCTTATGAGGTGGTTTGGGCTGTTTTCTTTAAGCCTGTTGCCATTGGCCGAGTGTTTACTTCAAATAAAATAATCTCTTACATTCAGCGAGTCTAAAACAGGTGTGCACGTTAGCTTGAGGGGACTATTTTCATAGCAGAGAGATCTCACTGTACCTCCTCTAATCCCAATGTGCGTAAGACATAATAGCATCCCATCTGGAGATTTCCATTATGTAACCTATTATTTTGGAGTTAGCTCACTCTAGAACAAAAAAATCAAATCAGTAACAAAAGAAAGTATAATTTTACTGCAAGGAATACCTTGAGTCCTTCCTAAGCATAGTTTTATTCATATGGATAAAGATATGGAGACCATATAACACATTGAAACAATTATGCTTATATTTTTCCAAGATTGATACTGTGAAATCTAATTAGGTTTAAAGTATTGAGGGCACCTTAATTTCTTAAGTTTCAATACAGCTTTGCTCACCTAAATGAATGTTATGAATGCTTAGTAATGAAAGGTTTTTGTTAAAACGGATACAGGCATAACAACAATGGAAAATAACAGCCTTGAAGTCGTATCAGTTCATAGTCTACCTGTGGCAACAGTACGACCGGTAAAGACGGCATGCGCTTGGCTATGCATACTGTTCCTGTGAGGGAAAACAGTTGTTAAACCTGGAATGTGTGAGTCATTGAAGATGAGTCAATGGAAGAGCGGGAACGAGAGAGTATAGACTGAGATAGATGGAGATAAATCAACAACTGGAGAAAATATGTCTACCGTATTTCCTGACCTGTCACTTTTTCTTATCTGAGCTCATCTTTATTGTGAATTGTTCTATTTTATTTGAACCTAGAACACTAGGTATCCCTAATAGGCAGTCTCAACAGATCCCCCTCGGTGTTGTCCTTTCAGACATCTAAAGTCCCTTTGGAATATCTTTTCAATAAAGTTATATCACAACTTCACAGCTTCATTGATTGGAAAAATATAATTGCAAACTAACATTCAAAAGTTTGGGGTCAGATAGTTTTTTTTTTAAAGTGATACTTTTACTTCAAATAAATGTTGTTCTTTTGAACTTTCTATTCATCAAAGAATCCTGAAAAAAAATATTGTTTCCACCAAACACAACACAGCACAACTGCTTTCAACATTGATAATAAGGAATGTTTCTTGAGTATTAAAGGTAAGGTAGGCAATTTCGGAGAGGCTAGCAATAGCAAGCTAGCTTTCAAAGCACAAGACCCCACCCTCCCTTCAGAGCGTCTCCAATCGTCTCCAATGTTATTAACACACGGATGCACACAGCAGAGTCTGCAAAGTGTCTCAAAGCACATAACATTACATTAATAATGAATGCAAACAACTTACAGAGCTCTTGTACCACCTGACTGCTGCAGATTAATTTCAGTGTTGATAGTATTGAAATGCATAAATCCGAGTCTGAGGACGTTAACAGTTCAGAGTAGAACATAATGGGTTGCCATCTTGTTTTTCCGGTTAGGACGTTATTTTTGTTCAGGAGGAACTGTAAAAGGCAGCTGCTGTTTGTTTGCTTGTCTGTCTACAACTCTGCATAGATTTAAGGAATGCGCTGATTATGTGTGATGTATGGAAATACATATGTTGACAGACAGGTAGGATTAAATGATCAGAGGAAATGTTTTTGGTCCTGAGACTTCCACAGAAGATATGTACATATTGTAATATTTAGACCACTTCTATTATTGATTACTATTAGGATGTGAAGAGAGTTTAAACCAGTATAACATTTTTATTTTTATTTGAAATGCATACCATACCTTTAAATCAGCATATTAGAATAAAAATCAGGGGTCTTCCTGATCCTAAACTTTTGAACAGTAGTGTATATATTCATTCAATACATGAGTAGATGAAGTGAGTGAGAGTGAGCTCACTCTGCTAAGACTGTTAGTTTTGACACTCTCAGCAAAATGACACAGTGTGGTCCCACCAGCCCATTATTAGTGGTTAGGGTGTAAGTTCAGACAGAAGAGGCATTTAAACAAGAAACGTGCAAAACACTGAAAGAAAGTAAATTCATAAAACACAGGCATCTACATTATAGAGATTTTTCACCGCACATTAAGATCAAAATTATACAGTAGATTCTCTGTGACATGTTTCCATTAACTTTAGAATGGCAGATTTACAATTCAAGCCAAATGTCTCAAAAACTTCACTGAATGTTATTATCTTGTTTTCTCTGGGTCTCTGGGAATTATGCACCATTATGTTCTATGGCCAAAACCAAACAAAAACTGAAAACCTAATGTTAACCGAGAGAAAACCAGCTGTTGATAAAAGATACACTTAGAAAGACAAGAGAAAAACAAATGGTACTGCTTTTCTGGGAGTACTTTTTCACTGACATAAAACTTTTAAAGAAGGGAAATGATTAAAACTGTATCCTGACAAACATAGAAGGATCATACCGTGGCCATTGTCGAAGAACTCTGTGATGTATAGTGCACTACATGGAGACCAGGGAAGAGTTTTGTTGAGGTGAATGAAGAAAGGAGCCATCATATGATGTGCATTGAGATGCCCAAACCATTTCTCACAATTTTTTGAATCATCATGTGGCATGCTGAGTACATGGCCTGAAAAAAGGAGAGGAAAACAGAAAGATGTACATGTACAGTGTAATAACTTTTCCACATTGCTGTGCTCCTCCATATCTTTTCATTGGTGCTCACTATGTAGTTTTTGACTTTCCAAAAGGTGTCACTTACAACCAAACATTCAAGCAGACAACAATACTGCAACGTGGTGCTTATTCAGTCCATAAATGTACCTGTATTTTGAACACCTATTTGTGTGTGCATATTCTGTATGGATTGTTTAAGCTCACTCCTGAGAATATGATTAAAGAAAATAGCACAGATGGAATACAAGAACTTGTCCTTGAACAGACTGACAACTCGATATAGAAATACAGTGACTTCTAAAGCCACTACAATATGTAAATAAATCCCATAAGTTACTGGTCTACTACAATAATGTCATGTCTTTGAATTATCTTAATTTTGTCTCCCAAAATATTGACATGTGATTTAGCATTTTATAAACAAATACTGACTTCAATCAGAATTAAAATTGAATTGAAATCATTGAACGGCCCTAATAATCACACAAAGCTCTCAGTGTACTTTAGCTGCAGAAAACAGCTGGTTTTCATTCATTAATGACTAAGTCTGGAACACATGCTCTTGTCCAGACAGTCAGTTAGGGTGAGATGTCCAACTATGGTCATGTGTGTGAACATACCGAGTTCATGTGACACAGTAAATGCTGCCTGAAGGCCATTGTCCTCTATAACTGAGCAGCTTCTTTTGGGGTCGCACATAGTGCCAACATCAGCTACACCCAGAGTGTCACAATCCTTATATCCACAAATATCCTGAGGTCAAAAAGAGAGAGAGACAATTGGGCAAATGAGAAAGAGAGATGTGAGACAAAATAAGATAGGAGAGGAGAGGAGAGGAGAGGAGAGGAGAGGAGAGGAGAGGAGAGGAGAGGAGAGGAGAGGAGAGGAGAGGAGAGGAGAGGAGAGGAGAGGAGAGGAGAGGAGAGGAGAGGGGGACACATCTGAGACACTGATATCCAGCCATCGCTCCATTAGTTCCAGACAGCCCTTTTTTCCCCAAGCAGGCTCTTGCCAGCAAAACATATTTGTCAGTGTTTCCATCGTAAAATGAAGCAAATACATGGCAGACTGCGTACTAGAAAAAAACAAGAGGGGGGAAATTAACTGTGAGATAGCTGGACCACACAGCACAGGCAGACCAATAGGTCTGCCCAGCACTTCCAAGTCCAGACAGGGATTAACCTTGACTGTGGAAGATGTCTCAGTGAAGCCATGTGAGATGACCAGAGACACACAGATCTCCTCCACTAAATAAAAAACACCTGTTTCTCCATCTAGCAACAATAGAACTGGGACCTCCATGAGTTCTGATGTGTTACTTTCAGCTGGATGTCCAGCCAAATTAGTTTCTCCTACTTTATGCGGTGCTAACACTCTGGTTTTGGCAGTGCTACAAACTCATGTGTGCTGTCAAAGGGCTCCCTGCTGAGCATTGTGATCATGACCCTGTCATTGCCTAAATTAAATGATGTCTTGTTTTGGAAAAGTGGTAGCCAGATGAGTTATTCAAAAGCTGTAAAATGTGTGTGGACTGGAAATGCTGGGGAGAAACAGTTGCCATCTTTCCTAATGGAAAAATTAATTAACCTACATATTTCAAATTATAATTAAAAGTAAATCTGCTATTAAAAGTCCAGTTGTCTCATCATTTTTTGATTGCAACCATTGTAGGTTAATTACATGGTGCATGAGATGATGGGATCTCAATTAATGTTGGTGTTTTACTCAAGTTTTAGATTATTATTTTGAGTTCTCACCTCTCTAGTGAACAAGATGGCAGTGTCATAGTGTTCAGGATGCCTCTGACTGCCTGGGCTGAAAAGTTGTTGCCACATGCAGAAGTTGCGCAGGGCAAAACCGCCATTTCTTGAAAGCTCAGGTCCCACCTCCTCATCCTCAACAACCACCATCTTAACTACCACCAGTCTAACAGCATTTTTCAGACTGGGATGTGCATAGATCTGTGCTGCCATGGACATCACTGACAGGAGGTAGTGCTGTAGAAATACAAAGAGAATATAAATTTAGTAATGAAACAAAAATGGTCTGTGGATACACTGTGTAAACAAATCTCAAAGATACTAAAATACAGCCCTGGATATATTGTACCAAAAACAACATTAAAACTAGATGATTGTCAGATTGACTAACATGGAAACTTATGCCTGTTTTTAAAACTTTTGTGAAGTCATAGTCTCCAAAAGTATAAAAACGGTCATATTCATATGCTTTATCTCAATCATCTGAATTAATGCAGATGCCACAAACACCATCGTAGACTTAATAAAGCCCAATATTATTAAGTATTTTCTTCATTAAACTTGACACTACATTTTGGGGGAGAAAATAAAGGGGTAGCCCAAATCTGAAGGCACGTGGGACCAAAATATTTAAACATTTGTTCTTCTTTCTATCAATAAAATGGGTCAAAAACAACCCTTGGCCGTCCTTCTTTTCCAGATGGTCCTCTCTATTTTTTTCCTCCCACATTGATTCACAGACAACTTTCATATTTTGTTACACTCTGTATAACCAAGCCACAAGTTTTAGTGGTTTGCCTGATTTATGTTACTTTTCATATGTAAACCATAGACCAAACGTTTAAGATCTACTTCGTTTTTAGCAATGATACTTCAATCGACTTGTGAATGTAGCTATTATGCCCCTTTTTACAAGATGTTATACAAGTATCAGGTGTCCCCAGAATGTGTCTGTGAAGTTTCAGCTCAAAATACCCCACAGATCATTTATTATACCATGTTGTATATTCCCATTTTTGAATGGAAGGAAAACATGCTATTTTCGTGCAGGTATCTTTAAATGCAAATGAGCTGCTGCTCCTCACCCCGCTTTACAGAAAACTAACAAAACATCTGTTTGGCTTTGATTACCATCTCTATTACGGTCGCGGTCATGTGACATTGCAGTTTGCAGTTCTTCATTATCATGAAAGTTTATTATCTGCATGCATTCTAAAGCCATAGCAGTGTAAACTTCTGATATATGGTTTTCTGAGCACACACTTTGGAAGCACGCGCACAGAATGCTGGATGTCAGACGGCGAGTCACGTGAGTAAGTACTCTTTCACGTGTTATTGTGCTTAAACCGTCAAATACACACATGGTTGTGTCAGAAATACCCAAGTTCAACCAGTTCAAGTTCACATAAACACAGTCGGTTATGTCTGTAAATGTAAACCGCAGGTTAAAAAAAATCACATGCGTATATTAAATCTGTGTACTAAAATGAAAGCAGCGTTATAAACAGTACTACTATATATGCTGTTAATATGAATCAAACAACAAAAGAAAAATCTCTCACTGCTCTTGATTGAATAACTTAAGATTTAATGAGAATACATTTCTTTCTTGAATGCTGTTAAATGCTCTGGCAAGGAGATAAACATGGCAGACTGTACTCACAGCGGGGTCTATGCTAATAGGGCAGAGTCCATCAGCAGTTTTGGGCGGGACCTAAGAATTTGTGACGTCACAAAGCTAAGTCTTGCTCTGAGACACTACTTATGATTTATGGGGATTCAAAATATATATAAACATCACGCCAATACTAATTCATACTCTTTACTCTGATTATTTGTAAGTCGGAAATTTCATGAATTTTACATAAGAATAAAGACTATAATGGAAATGTGTCCCTGGGTGATAGTTTTGCCCTGAAATACTTAATAATGTGAAACAGCTATATGACAGCTGTTTTGAGTGCACTCATATTTAGTTAGTGCCAGCTAAAGGGATAAATACTTAAGCCCACACTTTCAGTGTTTACTTCAGTACAGACCTTGAGGGTAACAGAGTTCACAAAATGTGTTTTCATATAGTTCTATAGTCTAATTAATATCCAGAGACTTGCATTTCGGATTTGCATTTCTCCTCCATTCAACGCAAGTGGTGCTCACTGCAAAGCCAAGTGACTTCCAACTCCACCTCTCTCTGAACGTCATGGGTTGTGCTCTAGTCACCTCTCACCTGTACAGAGGTACAGACTGAAAACCGGACCATGATAGATTTCAACTCCACTCCAGGTTTTCTATTATTTAAATGAGAGAAACCCCGCTGCAAGCTACCACGGAGAAAAACTGAAAACACTGACGCTTTGACTTTCCAAAACACATCCTTTCTGCAGGCAAAATTATGCAATCCGCTACCTTTCACGACAGAAACCATTCCTCGACTTTCAATAAGCCCGTTCTTCGCTCCAGGGTCTTTGTTCCCTACAACATTGAACGAAAATATTGCGTTTGGTTTTACGCACACTTTTCTGCGACCCGCACATGCTCAGGGATGTATGTCATACCCTTACGAAAATTAACAATGGGTTTACTATTTTTTTTAAATGGCTATTTTAGTTAAACAATGGTAACCACAAATTAAGTGTTGCTACACTAATCATATTTAACCATGGTATTTGTAGAAAAACTGGTTATACAAACGGTAGGCTAATCAATCCGCCAAAAAATGGTTTCAACACCTTTACTATAATCCATGGTTAATTTTGTTTGTGAAACGAATAGCTATTTAGGTACCGAAAGGCTGGTACAAATATATATACATGCAAATATCCCATAAATAGGCATTCTAAATATTGCAGTCTGCAGTGCATTTCCAAGGGACAATAAATGTTGTATTATTTAAAGATAGCTTGTAAAACAAAACAAAAAATTAAAAGAGTGTGAGTGAGTGTGTGTGTGTGTGAGTGAGAGAGAGGGAGAGAGAGACCTATATCTTTCTTCAATGTAGCTGAACTAGACTGAATGAATTAGATAACTGTTGTTTATGCACCCGAGGGGCAGACAGCCACTACGCATGCCATTCAAAATAAAACGAAATGAAACATTTGAAATGAGCAATTTGCGACTTAGACACAGTTGACTAACCTTTATCTCATCCCCATAGAAACGTGTCATGGAAGCGTCGGCCACTACCAATGTCTCGATGTATCTCGCCGCTGACACAAATCTTTTTGCGCGTCTCATTTTGCCGTCTTCGTCTTCACTAGAGTTCAGCTTGCTCTCTTTCACAAAACGGTCCGTTTTCATCTGATCAAAGACCATACTTGATGCTCTCCGGTTGTTGGAAAAGACTCGCCTTTTAACTACGTGCACCTGCGTAAAAGATTTCCCGGTGGTCTTGACACTTGCTTTAGGCTGAATAAAGTACTCGTCCCCTTGCGTTATGAAAGTCCCCTGGATGCCGTCACATAAACTGACTGCAACTACAGATTCCTTTTCAGAATTGATCGTTCCTGTGTAGAAACAGTCTCTGAGGTCCGCACCGCGGTCTTCATACTGGGTGGCACCCCTGAGAGCACCTCCGCTCCTGGATGCGTCCCGAACCGCGGCGAGATTCTTTGCAGTAATGCGCTGGACGCTTAATGCTGGAGACACGAACTTGCTGTCCGGCGTCAGGTCAAGCACAAAAACGTGGCCAAAGGCATTGATCTTAAAACGCTGTCTCTCTTCATTCCTCCAAAAAATACCTTTTCTGAATGCAAGGTTTATTGGCACAGTCTCCTCTTCCTCGTTTAGCTCACCCAGAGCAAACTGAGACATTAGATTTACTAACAAAAATATATAACAAAGTATTGTGGATACCATTTTAATGGCGAATTCGGAAATATTCAAAACTGTAGGATATTGTAAAATAGGAAACGGCACTGGACGCACAGATATATATATAAATAGTTATATTTTAAAACAAAGATGCAGCTGAAGATAATGAAAATCCTATGAAAATTAAAAGAAAAAAATATTAATATTGACTTAAAAAGAATTAAAATTAAGTCTCGTAAGTTCATAAAAACAGTCTCATCCGGCTAACTGTATAAGCGAAGAATGTTCGCGTTGCTGGTATTTATACTGTCTTGGGCTTCTCCAGCGTACGCGGTTTATTTTTGATATTCATTCTTTCTCCTCCCCCTCGTGCGCCAAAGCAAGAAAAAAACCCAGTTTGATCCAATGGGGCTACCGGCACGCCCCCTTTTCACTACTGCGAGTCTTACTTTCAGCTATTATTATAACAGCCGGGTGGAATGCTGCTGGACACTCAAAGTATGTGTTGAGTGTCAACCATGTAGATGCTAGAGAGCGTGTTAAACCAGTCAAAATCTTGGAAGAAACGCGGTGTACCCACGAGCAAGGTGACATCTGAATATCCTGGCAAGGTGAACCAAAATGAATAAATCAAAATGAATGTTTTTGTTCCCAAATTTCCAAACGTTTTGTAGTGCATATTAGTTTTGAAGTGTAGCCTATTTTGACGCAAATAACCCTATCTGTGGCATTGATTTTAGATTAGATTAGATTCAACTAATCTAATCTAAAATCTTGGTTAAATAAAATCCTTGGTCAGGATTTGGTTAAATCCTGTACACTTTAAACTCACGAAACCTCTAAAGTACACAACAGAAACATAAAATAACAAAGGGACATCTATTAGGTTATTCACAAAACAGTGAGAGTTTTTTCCAGTGAGCTCTTCATGCGCGTTGCGCAGCCTACAGTGGCAAAAACACCGCTGAGGGGCAGCATTGTATCATTTACAGTATAACAATTGGAAACTAGAGTTTTTTCTGCCAATATAACCATTTCAACGTATGGCATCCTACGTTACAAAACATTGTCCGATACTATAATGATTTATGCATGGAATGGAAAGAGGTTATTCTGAAATTACTGGTCGTAGTTTAAAGGTTTCTAATATTTACTAAGGTGTGCTGATATTGTCTCACCAAAAGATGTCGCTCTTACACCTGTGCATAACTGAATAGGGTCCACTGAACAAGTAGGCTATATTAAATTGACAACATCCTAAGGATAGGCCCTATGTCCTTTGTCCGTTGATTGATACTTTTCATTGAATCATTGAAAAAATATGGAAAATAATATATTTTTTTAGGTACCATTATAGCCTATAACCTCTAATTGAATTATGATCACTGGTATTTGAAGGTTTCAGAATAGAGAAGAGAATTATACATAAATGTAGACAAAATAGATACATTTTAAGACTAAAATTTTTTTTTTTTTTTTTTTTTTAAGTAGTATTTAGAAATTTGCAGTGCAGTATAGATAGTCTATGTAATGCATGTGCTTGCGAACTTCATATCATACGTGACTGTTTGGATGCTGTAAATGAAGTGGGAGGGAAACCCTGCTCTTGGAGCGCTGCAGGCTGATGATGCGAAAGCTCACAGAGTCACAAGTAGCTGCTGGCTTAGAGGCACGTCCAATGAGCGCACTCGAGCACCTCCCCAAAATCTTCTGATTACAAGCGCTAGGTGTTTACACATGACGCGCGCACATAAAGACGACAGATGAGCAGAGCCGCTTCAGTATACAGATACGAGAAAGGGATGGATCACAGACCGGCTGATTTCACACTTTGTGGATGCGCAACGGCAACATTTTAGTGCAACCGCATCCTGGAATATTGTTGCATCCACATCTCACTCATTACCAATTTGCGATTTATCAATCTGTCTTTTCGCGCACAAACATGTTTTTGTTACTAAGGTCAGTTCTTCTTGTTAACGTGTTCTATGCTGACATTGTGAATTCAATGCAGAGTCAGTTTTGCGTGCCCGTCAGACTGAATCATGTCACGAACAGTTTAGTCGGTGCTGAAGACAACACGTTGGCTCAAAAAGTTGTATTCAAAATAAGTGCATTTGAACAAGATTTTGTACTCGAATTGCAGTCGGACTCCAGCTTCATTGCTCCAGGTTTCTCGACGCGCGCCGACTCAGCTGCTGAAAATTCCGCGCACAATGAAGATCTAAGCCGGTGTTTTTATGCCGGTGAGGTGAATTCTGATCCATATTCCTATGCAGCGCTCAGCTTGTGTAATGGACTGCAGGGCGCATTCGGTTACGGTGGCTGGGAATATTTCATCAAGCCGGCTTTAAACGACACCGACCGAGAAATTGGGGATGCGCATGTCATCAGACGCAGATCTAACGCCAATATGAGTGGAAACTCAACGTCAAGGTGCGGCGTGGACAGCGATGTGACCCACACCGTTGCACAGTCTTTGGCGAAGTTTAAGCACATGAAGGAACACATGAGTAACATCACTATGTCAGTTCTGAAAAACCGCTCGAAAAGATTCGTCTCCATTCCGCGTTATGTAGAGACATTAGTGGTGGCCGATGAATCTATGGCCAAATTCCACGGTGATGACCTCAAGCATTATGTGCTGACCTTAATGTCCGTGGCGGCTAAGCTTTACAAACACCCCACCATTCTCAACTCTATCAACATCGTGGTTGTCAAGTTTATGGTGATTTACGAGGAAGAGAAAGGACCCAAGGTTTCCGGGAACGCGGCGATGACCCTGCGTAATTTCTGCACCTGGCAGAAGAAGCTGAACAAAAACAATGACAAGCATGAGGAGTATTGGGATACGGCAATCCTATTCACAAAGCAGGTAAGGTGTAATGCGCGTTTAGTCAATAGGGGGCAGTATGAGAATCAGCGAATAGAATGATCCGGCTAATGTATCTTGTGGTAATTATATCAAGATGGCTTGCAACATGAAATAAACTGAACAGGCGGCTGCAATTTACTTACCCAATAACCAAACCAATTTAGACATGATTTATGATGACATTGTAATCACAGCTTTCAAGTCCAAAGGTGCACTGCATAAGTATAAATATGGTGTTTTAATGTGTTTGTAAAAAAAAAAAAAAAAAAAAAAAAACATTGCACATGCTTGAATGAGTATTTATTCATATTTGAACACATATTGGTAGGCTATGCAAAGCTTTTTTAAATGTTGAAATATGTTTTGTATCTCAGAGTAATGGGCAGGCTGCAACAAGAGCGGCCTAGTTAACCTGCAGTTGCCATGGGCTTCCCATCATGTTTAAAAGTGTTGTTAAGGTCATGGGTCAGGCCTGCCTTGGGACTACTGCCCTGTATAGGCACTGCGAGTAGGAATGTGTATTCTGAATCAACCAAGATATAATTCAAATATGCAGAATAATTAACAGAATAGTGCATTATTTTGAATTGATTGCAGATCTTATTTAGAGCAGGATTAGCAATGATAACTGATTTGAGACTGGATGTACAAGGCCTAAATAAATAAATAAATAAAAACCTTCAGATGGCAGGTCAAATTAGAATTTGCATTATGTCAGATCTAAAAGTCATATAAACTCTTGGCAGGTCTGAGACAATTCTTTTGGGAGAAATGAGAGAGTATGACCATTTGGAGGTAAAGGGATAGTTCACAGGACACTAAGATAAAAGTTACTCACCCTCATGTCGTTCCAAACCCCTATGGCTCTTTTTCTTTCATGTGACTCAAAAGGTAAAGAATATCATGGCCACAATTTTTCATACCATTAAAATGAATGGGAAAGGGTGCTGTCAAACTCCAAAATGACAAAAGGGCACCATAAAGGTGACCTCAATACATGCACAATATTTCAAGTGTTCTGAAGCCATATGATATTCTTTTGTGATTTTCAGCAATATTTTCAGTGAACAATTCTTTAAATTTCAGTTTGTTTGTCATACAAAACTATTACAGCCCCTGAAGATTTGGAATATAGTGCACTAGTCATATGGACCAATTAAATTATCCTTTTATAATGGATTTTTTTTGGTCAATTTTCAAAATAGGCTCAATGGAAAAACTACCTCTACCTACATTGTCGCAAAATTCCAAAACCGTACCTACCAATTCACTGCAGTTTACAGCTGAAATTAACACTAGTGGCAAATAAAACACCAACAACCTTTATTCTGTTTCACAAAAAATATAATGACGTGCAAATGATTGATTAACAAAGACTTATTTTTGCATGTTTTGACTCTTTATTGGTTACCAAACCTGTATTAAATTCTGCTTGTTAGTGTATATAACATCAACTTCCTTCAACTTCACATCTTCCTGCCCTTATTTAACCCCACTGCAGAATAAAAACAAATATTCTCAAAAATAGAGCATTGTTTCCATTAATTTCAGTTGTTATCAACTGTTTTCAATGCAATTGACCAGAGCAATATTAGGGAATGGCTACACAAAGTTTAGCATTCAGTCCCCAGTCTGTCAGGTTATGCTTTTACTCACACATTAATTCCTATACTTTGCACAGACTCACCCTTACTAACCCACATGATCTCATTTTAGGCTGTCAGCTGTTTTTTAGGAACACTTGTATGTGTGAAAACAGCTCCAAACATGACAGATGAGTGCAACCATTGTATCCTCTGGTAAGCTGCTGCAGTTACACATGACCTGAGCTGGACATCCATACCAGTTATGTCTGCCTAGTCTGGATGACAGCTGTAGTGAATCATTCTGTGGGGAGTAAATGTTTTATTGTTTCTTCTCTAAAGGGAACTTATGAAGCATTTTAGCAAGAGAGCACAGTCAGTTACTCCCTACATTCTTCCACTCATTATGTTCATTACTCCCTGTGGACAGAGAGAGATTGTCGGGTTTCTCCGTGGTCTTGGATGAGTCAAGATGATTTGGAGAGGGGTTAGACTTGTACATCTGCTAACCTACATAAAAAGTTTCTAACCTGAGTAGGTTTTGATTATGCAAGTCTGCATAAATAATACAGAAATAAATATGAATGAAATGACAAATATTGAATGATAGACAGATGAATAAATGAATGTATGATAGATGAACACTATAGTGGGTATGTGTTGAACATATAGACATACTGCAGATATAAAAATGTAGATTCCCCAGATATTTAAATGGAGATACAGCATAGTTAATGCATTGTCAATCCATCGTATATAAGAGCTAAAATAGGGAGATTAGCAAACCCAGACATTTTTTTAAGTGTGCTAGTTGCTATTTTCCATTCCGTTAAAAAGAATGGGGACTGGAGCTTTCAAGCTTTAAAACAAACTAGAAAAGGATCATAAAAGTAGTTCATATGACACATGCACAATATTTCCTACAAGTCTTCTGAAGCTATTCACTTATAGCTCGTTCAGTTTTCTGCTCTGAAAGGGTTCATGAGTCTTTTTTTTTTTTTTTAAATGAATTTTACTTTCAAGTCAGATTTTTTTTTGTACTTTATGGTTCTTTTGCACTCTTTTTGAAGTTTTTAAGTGTATTTACTTGAATGGAAAAGTGTTACCAGTACATTATTTTACTATATTATTTTTTTTTTCTTTTGTGTTCAATGGAAGAAAAAAATAATTAAAATGGGTTTGTAACAACACAAGGATGAGTAAATGGTGACCAAACTATTTCTTTAAGCTGTTCATTTCAACAAGGTCAATGTATACAAAAGAGGTAAATGGAGTTTCATACAGGACTTACAGGGAGATACTAATGGGAAGTGTCCAGTTTCGAGGGGAGCTTCCCCTAACCACAGTCCCAGCTGTGAGCGATCTTTACCCATCTTTCTCCTCCCACCCCCTTTCAGTCTGTTCCTCATTACTAGTATTTAATGAGGGAGAGGCTGAGGGTGGTGAAGAGAAAGAAAAGCAGAGGAAGATAGAGAGAGAAAACCTACATTCCCGCTGCGTCTAGGCCCACCTGCTGCAAAGCTCCAATCCCAGCCGCAGCCTGGAAATGAAATGACATATCTTTCTATCCACGCTGTTCTGCTGTGACCTCATTTTTTGTCAAAGGATGTTGTGGCATCAAAACCAGCAGTGGATTATTGTAGGTATTTTTAATCACCAATTAAATATTATGGCAGCAAGTATGTTTTTTTTTAAAGAAGTACATTTGTTGCAAGAAACAAGAAAAGTCTCAAAATGAGTCATTGTTGGCCAGCCATGCAAAATTGCACCAGTTCATGTTTAATAAAAACCAGAGAATGAATTGTAACTAGGCCACTGTTGCAAGAGAGACTGAGAGTCATGCTATGGCAACATGAAATGTAACCATTACACTAGTGACATAAGATGGATTTACAAAGCTTTACATGCAACTTCAGCACATGAACTACAGTTTACAGTGTACACGTGTTGTTAAGGAGGCAGTTACAGTTATAGGACCTTGAGGCAATCAGTATACAGTCAGCTAATGCAATAGCATTAATCACACGTTTAAGAACTTGTTTCAAAGAATCAGATGAACTACCATTGTTGCAGAAAACATGTTTATTTCAGTGTTAAGCAGTGTTGGGCACGTTACTTTAAAAAAGTTATTAGTTATAGTTACTAGTTATTTCTTACAAATAGTAACTGAGTTAGTAACTGAGTTACATCATTGTAAAAGTAACTAATTACCAGGGAAAGTAACTACTGTGTTACTTTTTTTCTTCTTCAAATGTTCAAATATGTCAAATAACTTGGATGCCCCCAATATTAAATATGTTAAATGAATGAATTGGACACTAAATAGAATAAATTATTATTATAAAACATTGTACATTAATGTACACTATTGTAATGTTGCTGTGGGACAATGTGAGAGACACCTATTAAATTCAATGTATTATTGTAAATATTATCAGTAGGCCTACTATAGTGTAAATATTATTATTACTTTACTACTCCTCTGGTAGTGGAGCTCACGTTATCAGCTGGGTTTTTAGCCACTAATGTTGTGGCTGTGATGATGTGAGGCTTCATTAGATTAGAATTACTGGCCACCGACGTGGAGAGACTCTTTCTTCCTGGGCATAAGCTGCACGTTACATAAACATTCTTACCTTTCACCTCAACGAGGGAAAAGTAGCGCTTATACTTCCAGTTTGCGAAAGCTACCTTTGAAGTCGTTGGACTTGCCATCGCTGACTGTGCATATGCGTGTGCGTCATAGGTGTGTGTGTGTGTGTGTGTGTGTGTGTGTGTGTGAACTCAACCTATCAACCTCAACCTTGTCTCCCACCCACCAATCATCATCAGTTACGTGATCAACCCCACCCACCCCCCAACACGCATGGCTGGCACACACGTTGCAGGTCCGACTGACAGAGAGCCTGTTCGGATGAAAACCGCTTCAGTGAGCTCAATTATAGTAACGCCGTATTTATTTTCTCAGTAACGCTAATGGCATTGTAACGGAAGAAACAGTAATTCGTTAGATTACTCGTTACTGAAAAAAATAATTCCGTTAGTAACGCCGTTTACGCTGTTATTCCCAACACTGGTGTTAAACAAGGTGATGTAATTATCATAATGTTTGCTTTTTGTGTACATCCACAATGCAAACTGCACACTTTGTTGAAGGAATAATTCTTGGGTGACGCTTTAGATTACAGCCTGGAAAGTACTGCGTAAGTAAAACAAATTTACAGTGTAACTTTCTGTAATTATAGTGTAACTATAAAATACATACGTGTAGGTATAAGGGAACAATATGTAATAATTGGGGAATAAAGGGGGAACTACCAGGAAAATTAACACATTTATACTGTAAGTATTTTTTAATTAACGGGTAATTATCCATGAAGATACAGGGTAAGTATGAATCGAAAGGCTTTAAATTAAAGTGGTGTTTGTTCCCCTATTGTTTCATGTAATTACAGTGTAAGTACAATAAAAAAATGTACACAATCTGATATAACTCTGAAATCTTTATTTGAAAAACAACTTTCAAAACAGTTTACAACACTTCTTATTTGTTTCTCTTGCTTGGCTTCATCCTCCTCTTGTTCCTCTTTTTTCCGTTCTTGCCACAGATTAAGCAGAAATCCCATGTCTCTAGCTATTTTTAAAAGAAAATACAGTACACCCAGTAATGTCCTCAACATTTACTCGTCTTTTACCCTCATGTCATCCGAGATGTATACAAATTTCTTTATTCAGATGAACACAGAAAAATAAATAATCTCTGCTAATGAAAACTCATTTGGGTTCCTAAAAGTTGCAGCATCAAACAGCACATGCAGCAATAACTACATAAATCGTCATGAAAGCTTGAAGCTTCACGTTGCTCTTTACTCATATTGCACGCGCTGGTAACAGTTGGTCAGAAGCGAATATATTTCTGGGTGTACTTTAAAAACTTAAAAAAAAAAAAAATTAATACAGAACAGCAAAAGACATGGAATTCCTTCAGTTGAAAGAAGAGGAAAGAGGAGGAGAAGCCAAGAAAGTCAGGACGTTATTATTTGAAATGAAAAGTTTATTGAAATAAAAATAAGAAGTGTCGTAAATCTGTTTTGAAAGTTTTTTTTCAAATAAATGTTTCCGAGTGATATCAGATTGTGTACGTGTTTTTATTGTATTTATCCTGTAACTACATGAAAGAAGAGGGTAACAAACACCACTCTAATTTACAGCCAGCAGATTCATACTTACCCTGTAATTACATGAAAAGAGGGGAACAAACACCACTTTAATTTACAGGTCGTAGATTCATACTAACCCTGTATCTACATGGAATAAAAAGCACCACTTACCCTGTGACTACACAAATAATTTCCCCTTAATTAAAAAAATCCTTACAGTATAAATAATTTGTTAATTTTCCTGGTAATTCCCCCTTTATTTCCCAAATATTACATATTATAACCACACATACATACTTTATAATTACACTATAATTACCAAAAGTTATGCTGCTAATTCGTTTTACTTACACAGTACTTTTCTGGCTGTAATCTAAAGCGTTACCAGATCCTTTGGTTAAAGCAAAACAGTTGAAAAGTTTGACTCAGCAGTTCATCATGGAGACAGAAAGGCGCATCTGAAGCAATTTTGCTGTATTTTTCTTGTTCATCTCGGGTCTGTTCGTACAGAACAGTTGTGCCTTTACATCGTACACCCGTTGTAAGCTTTTGGATATTGGTTTGCGAATTTCCGACAGTTTTATGGACAATCTTCGACTCCTTCCTGAGATCGCTAGGACGCCCGAGGCGATGCGCTCTACCCGGCCGGGCGGAAGTGCACGCAGGAGGCGGTGTGATCATAAACAAAGGCGAGGGAAGCGCGGAGGTCTGCGTGCTAAGCTAACGCTTTCTCCTCATCGTCTCTCTTTACCCAGCATTTTCCTTGCTAATGTACGATCGCTAGTGAACAAAATGGAGGAGATTCGACTCAGCATCACACACAGTAAGAAACTTTTGAACTGTAACGTCCTAATCTTCACTGAAACCTGGTTAAACAGCGGAATACCGGACACCACTATTGATCTAGTGGGATGCCACACACTCCGGGCAGATAGAACATTAGATGGCTCCGGGAAGAGCAGAGGGGGTGGATGGTGCATTTATATTAACAAAGCTTGGTGCACAAACTCTGCTATTGTTGGGAGTCATTGTTCAGCTAACCTTGAGTTTCTCATGGTTAAATGTAGACCGTTTTATCTACCGCGAGAGTTCACTTCCACCATTATAACTGCGGCCTATATTCCCCTGGATGCTGATGCCAAGCTTGCTATGAAAGAACTTCACGCAGCCATCAGTAAACAACAGACTGATCACCCGGAAGCTGCGTTTATTGTTACAGGTGACTTTAATCATTCAAACTTAAAGTCAGTTTCACCAGCATGTTTCCTGCCACACCAGAGGAAACAAAACCTTAGACCATGTCTACACAAACATGGCTGGAGCTTACGTTGCAACACCCCTCCCCCACCTGGGACAGTCAGACCACCTCTCTTTGTTTCTAGCACCCAAATATGCACCCCTCATCAACCGTGTGAAGCCATCTGATACCCCTTTTCCACCAAAGCAGAGCCAGAGCTAGATTGGAGCCAGAGCCTAGTTCCAAATCGGTTCTTTGTGTTTCCACACCCAAAGCTCCAGCTCCGAGCCAGGAAAAGTGGTTCTTAAGTAGCACCAAAACATAGCTGGGCTAGAACAGGGCTAGTAGTAAGAACCGATTACGTCAGGCACTGGGGGCGGGGTCAACAAGACGAACACAGACTTGAGATCCGCCATTGTTGAAATAGCAGCTAATGGAGCTAACAGCTGCTGCTCGTTTGTAATCTCCGTCTATACAAATTACGGCGAACTGCACGAATGCATTGGATTTGCTGTGTTTTCGTTGTGTTTTAATGGCGATGTAGGATCGTAAAGCCACATTAATCAATAGTTGTTGATGGAAGGCTTGTTGGCAGCGGTGCTGTGCAGAGACCGATCTCCGTATGATAACGAGTCCAGCGAGAGCACACGACTCCTTATGCTTTTGATTCACTCATGCGTTTTTTTAAATATTATACGTGGATCGGTCTGCGCAGCGCCGATGCATCTCAAACAAGCCTGGTGTGTGTGTGTTTCCCGCTAGCGTTGCTGAGAAAGATGAGACGTATACAGTGACGTAAGACCTGGCTCTGTTGTGGCTCTACTAGCCTGTGGAAACGCAAACGGTTCTTAGCAGGCTCCTCAGTTGAACCAACTATGAACTGGGACTAGCTCTGGCTCCGATCTAGCTCTAGCACTGCCTTGGTGGAAAAGGGGTAAGTGAAGATCATCAAGGTGTGGCCTGCGGGGGCAGATTCCACACTCCAGGAAAGGTTTCTAAACACAGACTGGCCACCAGTGGCGCTCACACAGACATTGACTCATACACCTCCTCTGTATTGGATCATATCAATACCACCATCGACAGTGTTACAACCAAGAAACAGATCACCACATACCCAAATCAGAAGCCTTGGATGAACAGGGAAGTGCGACTCCTGCTGAAGTCACGCAATACTGCCTTCAGATCAGGTGATGCACAAGCCTACAGCATATCCAGAGCAAACCTGAAGAGGGGCATCAAAAGGCCAAGCACTGCTACAAGCTAAAGATAGAGGGACACTTTTCCAACTCTGACCCTCGACGCATGTGGCAGGGCATTCAGGCCATCAGTGATTATAAACCCACCCACTCCACCCCCGCAGCCACTGATGTCAACTTCCTGAACGAGCTAATTTACTTTTATGCTCGTTTTGAAAGAGACAACAGAGAAACTTCCACCAAGCTCAAACCCTCAGAAGACCACCCACCAATCACACTCTCCTCCACAGAAGTCTGCAAGGCACTGAGCCGGATCAGCGCGCACAAGGCTGCTGGACCAGACAACATCCCTGGACGTGTGCTCATGGGAATGTGCGGAGAAGCTCGCTGGGGTTTTTATAGACATTTTCAACCTGTCTCTTGCCCAAGCAGCTGTACCGACATGCTTTAAACGCACTTCCATTGTGCCAGTGCCGAAAAGCTCTAGCCCGAGGTGCCCTAATGACTACCGCCCTGTAGCACTCACACCCATCATTATGAAGTGCTTTGAGCTGCTGGTCCTGGAACACCTAAAGGACTCTCTACCATCCACATTGGACTCACACCAGTTTGCCTACTGCAGCAATAGGAGCACAGAGGATGCAGTTTCCATGGCACTGCAGTCTGTGCTCACCCATCTGGACCATAAGAACACTTATGCACGCATGCTGTTTGTTGACTTCAGCTCAGCATTCAACACTGTCATCCCATCCAAGTTAATAGCCAAACTTGGAGACCTGGGCATCAACACTTCAATGTGTAACTGGATTTTGGACTTCCTAACTGACAGACCACAGAATGTTCGATCAGGATCCACCTGCTCCACGTCCATCACACTCAACACTGGTGTACCACAGGGCTGTGTGCTAAGTCCATTTCTCTACTCCCTCTTCACCTCCGACTGCAAGCCTGTGTATGGATCTAATTCCATCGTCAAGTTTGCGGACGACACTACGGTGATTGGTCTCATCAGCAACAACGATGAGACTGCCTACAGGGAAGAGATCCAGCACCTGGCCACATGGTGCACTGATAATAACCTGCTCCTCAACACCACCAAAACGAAGGAGCTCATCGTGGACTTCAGGAAAGAGTCAAGAGGCACACACGACACCATCCACATCAATGGAATGGCTGTTGAGCGTGTCTCCAGTTTCAAGTTCCTGGGGATCCACATCTCGGCGGACATGTCGTGGACGACCAACACCTCCAGCCTGGTCAAGAAGGCTCACCAGCGCCTCTTCTTCCTGAGGACACTGAGGAAGAATCAGCTCTCCTCGGCTATCCTGGTGAACTTCTACCGTTGCGCAATAGAAAGCATCCTGACCAACTGTGTGGCAGTATGGTATGGGAGCTGCTCTGTTGCGGAGCGCAAGGCACTGCAGCGGGTGGTGAAAACTGCCCAGCGCATCACAGGGACTCCACTACCTGCCATCGAGCACATCCAGAGGAAACGCTGTCTGCACCGAGCTCGCAGCATCCTCAAGGACTCCTCTCACCCAGCCCACAGACTGTTTTCTCTCCTGCCCTCCGGCAGGCGTTTCAGGATCCTCCGGACCAGGACCAGCAGACTAAAGAACAGTTTTTTCCCCAGAGCTGTCTCTTTATTGAACTCAAACCCCCGTTGATCCACTTCCCTCATAAACTGCTAACTCTCCTACCTCACATCTGCCTTCACTTTGTTATTTGCACTACCGACTGTTTATTACAGTAACAACTATTTACTTATGCATCTTGCACTGCCATATCTTAACTGGATTATGCTCATTTGCACTGCCGACTGTATTTATAGTACCAATGTTTACATTTGCATTTTGCACCGTACTTCTAACTGTAATATGCAACCACTTTCCACTTCACTTTTACACTTTTTTTCCGGATAGCTCTGTCCATAATTTATTGCACTACCCTAATCCACTGCTATATTCCTCATATTAGCCTAACATATTATTGTATACCACTATCTGTAAAATTCTGTTTATAGTAAATAGCCATCTGTATATTATATTCATAGTACATATTCACCTGTAAATTCTGTTTATAGTAATAGCCATCTGTATATTATATTATATTATACTCATAGTACATATTCACCCGTAAATTCTGTTTATAGTATTAGCCATCTGTATATTTATTCACTGTACATATTCACCTGTAAATTCAGTTCTGTTTATAGTAATAACCGTCTCTCTATTTAAACATATTTATATATATTTAGTACATGTCCATATCCTGCACTTACGCAACCACTGTACAGTGAGGAAAAGAAGTATTTGAACACCCTGCTATTTTGCAAGTTCTCCCACTTGGAAATCATGGAGGGGTCTGAAATTGTCATCGTAGGTGCATGTCCACTGTGAGAGACATAATCTAAAAAAAAAAATCCAGAAATCACAATATATGATTTTTTAACTATTTATTTGTATGATGCAGCTGCAAATAAGTATTTGAACACCTGTCTATCAGCTAGAATTCTGACCCTCAAAGACCTGTTAGTCTGCCTTTAAAATGTCCACCTCCACTCCATTTATTATCCTAAATTAGATGCACCTGTTTGAGGTCGTTAGCTGCATAAAGACACCTGTCCACCCCATACAATCAGTAAGAATCCAACTAATAACATGGCCAAGACCAAAGAGCTGTCCAAAGACACTAAAGACAAAATTGTACACCTCCACAAGGCTGGAAAGGGCTACGGGGAAATTGCTAAGCAGCTTGGTGAAAAAAGGTCCACTGTTGGAGCAATCATTAGAAAATAGAAGAAGCTAAACATGGACTGTCAATCTCTCTCGGACTGGGGCTCCATACAAGATCTCACCTCGTGGGGTCTCAATGATCCTAAGAAAGGTGAGAAATCAGCCCAGAACTACATGGGAGGAGCTGGTCATTGACCTGAAAAGAGCTGGGACCACCGTTGTCAAGGTTACTGTTGGTTATACACTAAGACGTCATGGTTTGAAATCATGCATGGCACGGAAGTTTCCCCTGCTTAAACCAGCACATGTCAAGGCCCGTCTTAAGTTTGCCAATGACCTTTTTGATGATCCAGAGGAGTCATGGGAGAAAGTCATGTGGTCAGATGAGACCAAAATATAACTTTTTGGTCATAATTCCACTAAACGTGTTTGGAGGAAGAAGAATGATGAGTACCATCCCAAGAACACCATCCCTACTGTGAAGCATGGGGGTGGTAGCATCATGGTTTGGGGGTGTTTTTCTGCACATGGGACAGGGCAACTGCACTGTATTAAGGAGAGGATGACCGGGGCCATGTATTGCGAGATTTTGGGGAACAACCTCCTTCCCTCAGTTAGAGCATTGAAGATGGGTCGAGGCTGGGTCTTCCAACATGACAATGACCCGAAGCACACAGCCAGGATAACCAAGCGGTGGCTCTGTAAGAAGCATATCAAGGTTCTGGCATGACCTAGCCAGTCTCCAGACCTAAACCCAATAGAGAATCTTTGGAGGGAGCTCAAACTCCGTGTTTCTCAGCGACAGGCCAGAAACCTGACTGATCTAGAGAAGATCTGTGTGGAGGAGTGGGCCAAAATCCCTCCTGCAGTGTGTGCAAACCTGGTGAAAAACTACAGGAAACGTTTGACCTCTGTAATTGCAAACAAAGGCTACTGTACCAAATATTAACATTGATTTTCTCAGGTGTTCAAATACTTATTTGCAGCGGTATCATACAAATAAATAGTTAAAAAATCATACATTGTGATTTCTGGATTTAAAATTTTTTTATTATGTCTCTCACAGTGGACGTGCACCTATGATGACAATTTCAGACCCCTCCATGATTTCTAAGTGGGAGAACTTGCAAAATAGCAGGGTGTTCAAATACTTATTTTCCTCACTGTATATCCTCTACTTGCTGCTATTGCACTTCTGGTTAGACCTAAACTGCATTTTGTTGCCTTGTACTTGTACTTGTGTAATGACAATAAAGTTGAATCTAATCTATCTAATCTAATCAAAAGCATTTGTCCACTATGTGTGGCACTAATGGAAAGTGAAGGATTTGTGCTGATAGCCAATGCATTATACTTTTTAAACAACTTTGGAACCTTAAAAAAAAGGTAGTATGAAGGGGAGTTTCCACAACATTGTGCGCTAACATATTTTTCAAATATTTCCGCAAGTTGCTTTCAGTTAAAGCAGCTCAAACATGCATTTTAGTCTGGGACCAGGCTTAAAGGGTTAGTTCACCCAAAAATGTAAATTAGCCTCATGTCATCCTAGTTGTATTTGACATTCTTCTTTCAGACGAATACAATTGGAGTTATATAAAAAAAAGTCCTGGCTAATCCAAGCATGGCAGTGAATTTTTGCCTCGTTTATGAAGTTCATAAAAGTGCATCTATTAATCATATAACTGCTCCACACGGCTCCAGGGGGGTTAATAAAGGCCTTCTGAAACAATAAATGAAAAAATAATGCCTGGCCTTTAAAGGCTTCCATAAACTATTGCTAAAGTTACCAGCATTAAAGATTTGCACAATCCTACATCTGCCTTCTCAGCTATGTTCCTTAGTTGGCAAACTAAAAGTAACCAACAGCCTTGGGCTACATAGGCCCATCTCCTATTTTTATATAACAACATATTTGGTTTGAATGCAAGCTTTTTTTTTTTTTTTGCAGTTTGTGTGGTTCTCAAGTTTGTCACATGGTACAATTCAAGAGAAACTCTTTTTATTAAGCTTGTTGGGCAGTAAAGGATTGGAACAGAATGAAACAACAAGATGGTGAAAAATAATGCCTCCAATAATAATTGGGAAGTACACTGTTGCAATCATTAGAAAAATCGGTAACACTTTATTTTAAGGTGACGTAAGGCTTATAACAATAACAAAAGTAAATGATGCATTATTACAAGTAACTAACCCTAAAACAAACCCTAAACATATAGTATGTAGTGAATTAATATTACTTAGTACGTATTACACTGTACTAAGTACACTGTAACTATGTCACCCTACCAAAAAATGATCTCATTTTGAAGCATTACAATTTGATTGTATTTGGCCTGTATTTAATTATGCGCTTGTTTGCACAAACACTCTGCTGGAAGTGTACATCTACTCAAGTTGCTAACCAAATAACCACTACCACCCTGTAGGGGTAGAGTTACATAGTTTATCAGAGAAAGTACAACAATGAAATAGATAGAAACTGCAAAGGAAGGCAAGAGTTAGTGTGAGAGAGAAATGCACATATGGAACAGTTTGGATTTTATAAAGGCATAATGAAAGTCGCATGTTTGCAATGTTGGATGCCAATTGGGTCAGCACTGCTTGTGGAGAGTATGGGCAAGTCTCCCCCCCCCCCCTGTTTTGCAGAGGATAAAGAGATTTCTTGCCAAACATAGAGAATGGATAAAAAACACTGGATAGATAAGTTACTTGAAATTACTTGGAAGTCTCTGCTCTCATTGCTTATCTAACATTTTGAGAGTACTGGACCATTAGCTTAACCAGGACCTGAAACGTCTGATTTTGTTTCCTCCACCTTGCACAGTCAGATGGCTAAAATCCAGTGAAAAGCCCCATACCTTATTTTATTACCAAAGCGTGTCATCTGGCACTTGGAGTCTGAACTGGGGGTAGGGGTATAACTTGGGTATAATGGTGTAACACGAAACTGATCAGATAATATCTTAAATGGTTTCTGATAAATATTGCACATAAAGAATAAAACCTTTCACCTCATTTGCTCTTTTCTTCATATTTCAACCAGCAGTCCAACAGATTCTAGATCCAGGCCACACAAGTACAAGTTTGTCAGAACAGGGATCTGGTCTACAGTATTTCTCATTTCTAATCAGATGTTTCATATATTCCTACTGAACAAAACTTATTTCATAAATGTGTTATTTTCCTTGTGTAATTTTCATTTAAGTTTAGAAAACCTGCAAATAATAATAATAATAATAAATTAACATAAAACACCAATTCTCACAGATGAATTGCTAGTCATTATGTGTAAGATGGGCTGAACAGGACATTTTCCCTTAATGTTTGTTTGTAATAGATTGTGTTTAGCAGTCTACTATGTGGACTACATATGACCAAAGTAATAACTTAAATACCATAATTGCGAACAACTACAATTTGTCATGCTCTTTAGTAATCCAATCAGCAAACCGTCTGCTTTCAGATAGTTTGTGTAAACTTGTAACTAGAGCAGACTGGCTAATTTAAGCACTAATGTAAAGTTAAAAACCCTTGTGCATAGAACAGCTGGTGTTGAGGTAGTCGTAAATGGAATGATTTAGAAAGAGAGGTTACACCTTTCCTGTTACATGTATTTGTGGGAAGAGGCCATGTTGCCTTCATTTAATAATAAGCTGCATTTTTTTGGCAACTTTGCTGTATTTTCATCCTGAGTGTAGAATCAGGTCTCAGAGTTGTTATCTGTCTCTAAGTGTGGGAATCAGCAGGTCAAAGTAATGGACGAGCAGAAAGGTTTTTTATAACTGGTCGTGAAAGCAGCCTGTTAGAGTGTGGGATAAAAAGATTCAGGGGACTTTGTTTATGATTGGCCCCATGATGATCATTGGGAGTTAGCAGCTGGATTCTCACACATCAAGAAATGTAGAGAGGATGTGAGAACTAGGTCAAATAAAAAATGAGAAGAAAAAAAAGAAAAAAGAAGAAAAAAAGAGACCATAAGAAAGGTAGTCTTGAACTTTTACTAAATGACTAACAATTGTATGTTGATGTATAAATATGAGCGGTAGCCTAACATGTCACACTGATTTGGGACTTCACAGACAATTCAGTTTAATTTGTGATCAAAGCTATCTGGGCAAAAGTTAAGTATTAAAGGAGTTGAATAAACATTAAAGCTCCTGTTCCCTTTAAGAGTGTTGTGGCCATAAAGAAACTCGACTTTTTGCAAAGGTTACAACCGCAGTCAAAGTTAGTCCTTTTTTGGGAGTTGGTTTAGGGTGTTGCACCATGGGATAAGGTTGACCAGAAAACCTACTATTATGATGTTGAGTCAGAGGCTTAACAGATATTTTGAGAAAATTCATATTAAACTGTGGAAACACAATATAGGTCAGTCGGAAATTCCTTTGGACTGAGATATTTTACAAATGTGAGATATTTAGGGTATCTGAAATATTTCCACATCCATCAAAAGCATAATAACTATTTCCTATTTTTCACACACTTTCCCTTTCATTATGATCTTTTTATTCTCAATAATACTATAACTTTACAACAGGATTCATGCACTAATGATTGAAACCATATGCCATTGGGTGACTGCCTAGCAGCATCACCAATTTGTATATTAGTATATTAGTAATTAGATTCAGGTAACATTTAATTTGAGATATTTACTGAAGGCTAAATTAATTTTTTAAAAAGGTAATAAACACTTACCCTTGTATGGGTTAAATATACGAAAATGTAATTTTTACTCAAATTGATTTGTAATTACGAATCAAATTAGCATTTAGAATGTGTTATAAATTCAGATAAGGATAATGACCACAATTTGTTTATGTTTTGCTGATCTAGGACCTGTGCGGAGCCTCAACATGTGACACATTGGGTATGGCAGATGTTGGCACCATGTGTGATCCCAAGAGAAGTTGTTCTGTGATTGAAGATGATGGGTTGCCATCTGCCTTCACTACTGCCCATGAGCTTGGTAAGTGTAAACAGATGTATAAAGCGCAACAGTAGGGTTGTGGAATTTAAAATCTCATTCATTTTCTCCATTGTGAAATTGATTTTTAACGACAACATATAAACCTTTCAAGAGAGACCTACAGTACCATAAGCTTCAAGTTTGTTAAAGAGTGATGTATGCTTCTGTAGAAGCCACAAGCCAGTGTGACTGACTTTAATAGCTAAATGTTCTATGAAAAAACTACATTACCCAGAATCCCTGGCTCTCCTCAGGGGGGGTCACTATTTGACTCATTAGCAATTTGCCCCTGCTGGCAGATGTTGTAACCACCATTTGCTGGAAAAAAGCTTGTTTCCCTTTCAAGGGAACTCCACGTGGCGTTTGATGTTGACACAATGGGGAATGCCTCAGCGTGGTTACATCTGAAGCACGTGGGATTGGCATAACTTCAATCCGTGACGTGTGACGGTGTACCATGGAAGCTATAAAGGATAATCAGAACAATACAGCATTAGCTTCTGCGTCTTCAAGGAGTTGGATGTCATGACCATCGAGGCAGAAGATTTAGAGGATTTGCCACCTGTATGCCCTGCTTACGAGGAGCTGGTGAAGGTTTTTACTGTGTGGTAACCAAGTTAAACATCGTAAGAGAAGAGCAAGAGCAAGAGTCGTAAGCTGAATGAGTGCTTCCTGCGTAAAGCTCAACCTCCACGTTGGGCCTGCCTTTTTTTTCCTGACCTCCACACCGAGATGTCGAAGTCCAGGAAAAAAACATTCTCCTCACGTATATCCAACCCCACAATCTCTAACTACACTTCGTTTGTGGGAATGAGGGAGCATGGCTATGGCACGATACCTAGTGTTGAAGAGACGCTGGCATACTATCTCTCCCCTGAGGTTGCATCATATCAAAAGGCCCCAATCCTGCCCACAAAACCGTGTAGAACAACATCATCTCTTGTGGGCAAGGCTTACATGGCAGCAGGACAGACTGGTGCATGCCTACACACAATGGCCATCCTGCAGGCATACCAGGCTGACCTGCTAAGGGACCTGAATGAAGGTTAGGGGGTCAGGTATGACGCGATTAAAGTGGCCACCTCTCCAGGCCACTATGGAGAGACTGCCCACACCATTGGGCACTCCATGTCAGCTTTGGTGGCTACGGAGAGACATCTATGGTTGAATCTCTTGGGCATCAAGGAAAAAGATAAACGTTCCTCCTCGATGACCCGCTGCCAGCTCAGTCGTTGAGAGGTTCTACGAGGCTAAGAGACAGTCTGCGGCATTTCAGAGATGTATCCCTTGCCGGCCCCTGGCCCCAGGGGCTGCTGCCAGAGAGCAAACCCAGCCATCAGCTTCCAGCTCCTACAGAATTCAGTTTGGTACTCGCCCACGAAGATCCATGGTAGTGGGCCCCAAACAGGCTCAGGTGCTGGAACAGGAAGTTATCTTGGACGAAGGAGGCCATAGAATGTATTTTCTTCCTGAAGGGGATTCCGGGTTCTACAGCCAATACTTCATAGTTCCAGAGAAGGATGGGGGGTTGTGTTTCATCATAGATTTGTCAGTCAAATCATACTCTGAGGAGATACAGGTTCAAAATGGCTCTGGCTTCTGTCAGCAGGTCAACTTTTCTAGGAGTAGTTTGGGACTCAATTACCATGCAGGCATGGCTGTCTCCTGTGTTCGGCTGGGTCGAAAGAAACATTATACCGTTCATTCTGGGTCTCCCTGACGCATCCAGCTCCTCTTTGACTCCCAGGAGTTCAAGAGAGTTTGCCGGGACGGGGTCAGTCTACTTCTAGTAGCCCTGTTGTGGCTGGCCTGAGTGTGGTTTTTGAACCTGATGTCTCTCTTGGACAGCTCTCCTTGGAAGATTTCCGTCAGGAGGGATCTTCAGTCGCAGACCAGGGGCACAATCTACCACCCCTGGCCAGAAATGTAGAAGCTTTGAGTTTGGTCTCCAAGGGGGACCGACTCTTGAACCATGGTCTTCACTTTATGGTGCAGAGAATGCTAGTTTGACCCAGTTAACTGCCCAGTGGATTCAATGCTGGAGTTTCTTTAGGAACGTTTTTCTGCTGGTCTATTTCTTTTGTGGCACTTTGAGGTTAAGGCCTGCAGTTTGATATTGCAGGCTTTTTATCCTCCTCCTTTCATTTTGGCGGACCAAGAGAAGCTCAATCTGCTTTGCCCAGTTAAGGGCCTTGAGACTTGCACCCAGTGTCGTAAGTCTGACCAGCTGCTGGTTTGCTTCAGTTCACACAGACAGGGTTCCCCAGCTAAAGTATTGATTTAATACATTGTGCGCAATATCACTGACTCATACTCACAAAAGTTTTTCCTTAAAGGTCCCGTTCTTCGTGTGTCATGAAGAACGGGACCTTTAACTAGTATTCAGATTATCACTCTCAGCTCAAACAATGCTCCAAACAAGCCTATTGCATCTTCATTTATTTTATTTGGAGGTGCTGAAATCACTTAACTGTATGCTTACCAATGCCAACCCTTGTCAATACTGTATGTGGGGCTAGAACCAGTAATTTCAGCATTCAAAATCTTTTGGATGATCTCCACAACACTGTCTCAGAGATGATGTTCATTCAGATCAGATTAGCTCAGTGGAGCAGCTGAAGAAAGATAAGCTCTATTGAAGTGGCTTGTTTCCCTGTAGGAAGCCTTATAGGCGGTTTTGCAAAAGTTTCCTCTCAAGGCCAGGGAGGAAATGTGGGGAGCTGTTGGAGGTATTGTAGAAGTGACTCAGCATAGCTGTGGTCTGATTGCTGACAGGAAAATTGTATGAAAATGATTGGAATGATTGGTGACTTAAAAGGCAAATATCTAAACGTACATTTGTATAATTTCTAGCAATGGTTCATTTACATCAACATGGAGTGGCAGCGGCACACATCACATTTCGTTTTTGTCTCTTTTTTTCTCTCTTCTGTGTTTTCTCACTCTATCCTTCTTCCCTTTATTCCTTATCCACTGCAGGACATGTATTCAATATGCCACATGATAATGTTAAGGCATGCGAGGAGGTGTTTGGCAAGCTGCAGGACAATCACATGATGTCTCCCACTCTGATCCGAATCAACCGCACCAGCCCTTGGTCCCCATGCAGTGCTGCCATTATCACTGACTATCTGGACAGTGGACATGGTAAGCCAAAGAAAGTGATACTGTGTAACAATAATTTTGAAGCAAACTGAGGTGGTCTGAATATGGTTTGCTTGTTATGTGAATTATAAATGCAACTGTGCTTGCACTTTTGCATAACGCCTAATACTGTGGATTTGGCCTTTACAGGGTTACCGTTCAAAGGTAAAGCCACGTGAAATTTAAGAAATTACAACACTATTGAAAAATAACACTATTATTTGACACAGGATCACAAACTGTATGTTTAAATGTGCCTTTACCTATCTATATTTGTTTATATCAAAATGTAGTGTTCAGTTTATTTTTATTTTTTCTCATTTAAGCTATAGACAACAAAATAATATTAATAATATTCACTAAAGATGTTTTATTTAGTGATTGCATTAGTTTCTAATTAAGTTACGTGTTTAACATGAGGGTTGGAGCAGCTATGTAACCAGTAAGATAAAAAAAAAAAAAGAATACTTTTACAAAGAAGAAATACATCCTTTCTAGAATAGAGTGAGCCCAGGGCTAAATAGAGCGATGAGTGAGCCTGGGTTTAACACCTCAGTGTTGGTGCTTTATAAAAAGCTGTCTTCAAAGAAATAGACATCCCAAGGTCAGCTTAAGTTACAGCTTGCAAAAATTCTGTTATTCAAAATTTTTGTTTAAACAGTGCGGCAACTGACGTAACTGTTTGACTGGAGTGTTTCTGTGAAGGTTTACGGTGGGGTCACTGTAGGATTCAGAGCCCCTCTTAGGGTTGGTATTTGCCCTCTGTAGACAAAGATGTATGTATATACACTACATCTCAGATAAACATAAAAATCTAAAGCAAATATATCATTCCCACATTCTAGTCATCTATTCAAACTTTAGTTCCATACTGTTAAAAATAAATATTTTAATAAAAAAATAATTTACAAAAATACAGGTAAAATTTGTGCAAACATAAGTCTCTAAAGTGCTGTAATTTCAATTTCATACAACTCAATTTCATATGTAACTTTATTATTATTTGACATCTTTGCAGGTGATTGTTTGCTGGATCAACCTCAGAAACCGTTAGCTCTTCCAGATGTGCTTCCTGGTGCATCGTATGGTTTAGAACGGCAGTGTGAGCTTGCCTTCGGTGCCGGCTCAAAGCCGTGCCCATTCCTGCAGGCACCATGTCAGCGCTTATGGTGCACAGGGAAGACCCGTGGGCAACTGGTGTGCCAGACAAGACACTTTCCATGGGCGGATGGAACTAGCTGTGGGGACGGACAGCTCTGCATGCGGGGCACATGCATGGAGAAACAGGAGATCACCAAAACTATGGTACCTTTCCACATTTCAGATACTATACATATAGCACACACACACTCACACTGCCCGACCCCAAAAAAGTTGCTGTTTGGATTTAAATAGGCAAATGCTTTTAGAGTCTATGATTGGATCATTATTGCAATAATTATTATGTTTCTAGCATGTTATATATTTGTCAATAGTTCTTCTAACTTCTAACACTAATTAATGGATTGTGTAGCTTTTCATTTCTTAAACAACCATGTAGGAAGGCTCATCATGGCCATATTATAGGAAGACAATGTGAAGATTCATCAAGCTTAAAATGTGAAAGAATGGTTGGGAGGGAGCATGAAGAATAATTTTCACACATGATTTGGCACCTCTGAGTCCTGACCTTAAATCTATTGAAAGTCTTTGGGATGTGATGTGATGTGTTGGAGAAGACTTTACAGAGTGCTTGACTCTTGCATTGTCAATACAAGATCTTGACCAAAGATTGATGCACCCCTTGATGGATATAAATGTTGTGAAATTATATATACTGTCACTGCTGTTTTGGTTATGCACACGTGCAGAAATGTGAATTTTAGAAATGGGGATTTACAATTTTTTTGAATGAACAAAATTAACAAATTGAACTCTCACTACATTGTGAAAGATGTCATGTGACAGAACAGAGCTTTGACATATTGATGTCAGCCTGTTAATCGTACTCTACTTGACCTTTTACTTTGTTTATTTGCCCTGTTGATAGAGTACAATAGAGTACTTGCACGTGACCTGGAAATGTGTTGTGTTCTTTGTGGCAGAGTCATTTGGGGTTTAGAAGTAAAATGTTCTATTGTCAAGGGATGTTCAATGTACAAATGTCAAGTGAGCTGTGACTCACCCCCTCTTCCTGTTCCTCTCTGTTAGGTGGATGGCAGATGGGGTAAATGGGGGCAATTTGGTACCTGCTCCAGAACTTGTGGAGGTGGTGTGCAGCTGTCTAAGAGAGAGTGTGACAACCCTGTGCCAGTCAACGGAGGCAAATACTGTCAGGGAGTGAGGGTCAAATACCGGTCCTGCAACCTTTCCCCATGCACTGACACAGGTTTAAAAGCCATTTCAAAATGTTTTCTATCAACAAAAAAATCAGCATCAATGGATAAATAGTAAACAAGAATAATTTGGAATAATTTTTGTTTTTTGTATGCATTGCATCTGGAATACAATAACAATTTCAAGAATGTGCTTCTCTTTCATCTGCCCCATTTTCAGGCAAGAGCTATCGTGAAGAGCAGTGTGAAGCTTACAATGGGTTTAGTCTGAACACTAACCGGCTCACCCCTTCTGTGGTATGGGTGCCCAAATATTCTGGTGTTTCGGCCAAAGATATGTGCAAGCTGATCTGCAGGGCAAATGGAACAGGATACTTCTACGTTCTTGCACCAAAGGTGAGCAATACAAAGGTTAATAACCATTTACTACATTTAGAAATTATTTATAAAACAATATAACATGAAGTTGGGTTCGAAAGCATCAAATATAAATATTAAATATAGGTAATATAGGCCTAAGGTAATATAATATATGACCTAGTTTGTGTCTCATGAAAAAGAACTTCTCTCACTGGAGGTTATGGAGCTTGAGTGCTTTATGGAGGATGCAGAAAACACATTACTTTATAAGGTCTCATACAGTATATATCCTGTCAGTGAGTACAGGAAATGATGATATAAAGTGAACCTAATACACCATAACACCATAAAATACATTTGTAATAGTTTCGTACATGCAATGCAATATCAGAACAGTTATGAATTACAAGACATTCATCTAAGCATTTATTGAAAGTAAAATAATCATTCAATTAAAACCATAAATTACTATACACACACACAAGTATGTTGGTGTGCTTACCTGCTGTTTCATGGCTGCTTTACATTTATGTCAGATGTCACTGCAGAGTTGAGTGGTCAGAGAGAAGAAAGATAACAAAGGTGAAAGGGCCTATCTTTTGTGAGATAGTGTTGTGTGGAGTGAAACTGTACAGATGCAACAGTTACGTCATGGCTAGAGGTATGTTTATGAGACTGACATACTGTTTTAACCAGACTTTGACACTGTAGAAACTATTTAGAGCTTGAATTCTTAAGGAGACTGAAAAGAAATCAAAGGCAAGGCAAAGGTAAAAAATAAATAAAAAATGTAAATACCAAAAACTAGACCGTACATTAATTCAGTAAGCTCCATTGCTAATTTGAAGGTGTGACTCATCCAAAACAAATGGTCAACAGAATAGTGCCAGAAATAACTTAATAGTAGACATACTGGACTAATTTCTTCCACTTTCGGCTGGACCCCCACACATATTGTAATACTTAGAAATCAGCCTTTTGTTGGAGCCGATAGCCTTGTGGGGTGCAGTCTGATATGTAGCGTGATTGCGCTTTGAATGACCCAAGTTTGAGTCCCGATTCTGTCTCTCTCTCCCAGTTCACTTACTGTCTACTATACTGTATACTATCATATCCTATCGCATTCGCAATAAAAGCAAAAACGGCAAAAGAAAAACATAAAATGTTTTGCATTAGCCTGTTTTGCAAAGCTGTTCTGAAACTGAGCACTTGGAAACATTAAGGGTTTAGGGTTTATCTAAATGTACAGTATTTGGATCCACAAGATTGTTGGCATTTAAATAATTCCTCTCTGTTTTTTATAGGTTGTTGATGGTACACCATGTTCTCCTGACTCCTCATCAGTCTGTGTCCAAGGCAAATGCATCAAGGCAGGCTGTGATGGAAAACTGGGATCTAACAAGAAGTTTGATAAGTGTGGTGTCTGTGGAGGGGATAACAAGAACTGCAAGAAGGTCTCAGGCCTTTTTACCAAGCCCATGTAAGTGAAGTTGGGTCAGACAAATAATCTTAAAGGGGTCATGAACTGCATTTTTGTTTTAATGTATAATGTTCTCCAAGGTCTTCTTATAATGTTGTCAAAAATGTTTACATCAAAAAGCATCCTAATTTAAAAGTAATACGCTATTTTCTATCCTGCTTTTGACTCTCTCTTTCGAACACTTCCATTTTGATGGGCATGCTGCATTCAAGACTTGGAATTAAATTGCCAGTGCTATGATTGGGTCTCCGGTTTTTATATTAAAATAATTTAAAAAGTTCCTACCATTACACATGTGAATTGTTTTGAAAACTTCAGATGTTGAAAAATATCTTGTTATATAGTTGAAACATTTGCCAACAATTTGAAACATTTATTAATGTGTATACTGTGTTACAATAAGTTTAGAGTTCTTAAACTTACAGGATACTTTATAGTATAATGCCCTATTATATGTCAAAAGATGAATGAAAACTTGATTTCTCAATTCATGATCCTTTTAAAATGATTAATGTATTGCATATTACATACATGCTTTTTGTAGGCCTGGAGATTACAGATTTCCTGATTTGATTCTGATTTTGAATTATACAAGGCAGTTTCTTGCCTGTGGTCACATTCAATACAGCTTCAAACTCACATTCTCATTATTTCTTTTTGATGCAGACTGGTCAATTGATATACAGTACTAGGAAAGAAAAGATTATGCCAAAAACATTCTAATACTTTTTCTGACCTTTCTCTTCTCAGGCATGGTTACAATTTTGTGGTCATGCTTCCTGTGGGAGCCTCCAACGTTGACATCAGGCAGCGTGGCTATAAGGGCATCATGAGTGATGACAACTATCTTGCTGTCAAGAACAGCCAGGGCAAGTACCTGCTGAATGGAAACTATATGGTTTCAGCCATGGAGAAGGATATTCTGGTGAAAGGGAGTCTGCTCCGCTACAGTGGAACAGTTGGGTCCTCAGAGACTCTACAGTCTGTGAAGCCTCTAGGTGAAGCCCTGATAATTGAAGTTCTGTCTGTGGGCCAGATGACACCCCCACGCATACGCTATTCTTTCTACTTGCCACGGGAGAGCAAAGATAACAAGGTGCAAAAGAAAGAAGTAAAGGCACGTGCTGAAAACAGTGTTCTTAGGGAAGACGATGAAATCAGTAAAGGTGGAAAGGAGGCAGATATTCTCAAGGACAAAATCTCACCTATGTACATCAAAGATATCGCATCAAAATCAGGGAAGTGGGTGGCGGCAGGGTGGGATGTTTGCTCAGTCACTTGCGGTAATGGACTCCAGAGGAGGATGGTGCAGTGTCTTGGGGGAGATGGTGGGCCTGGGGTGGACTGTGACCCTAACCAAAAGCCAAGTGCTATTCGGGCATGTGAAGACCCTTGCCCCATGTGGGAGGTGGGCAACTGGTCCCCCTGCTCCAAGACCTGTGGGAAGGGCTTCAAACGGCGCCTGCTTCACTGCGTTACAAATACGGGAAAGTTTCTTCCCAGGGAGAAGTGTGCAGACAAGAAGAAGCCACAGGAGCTGGACTTCTGTTCATTAGCCCCTTGTAAATAAGCTGTATCTCTCTTTATTATTGCTCTACATGGACCTTCTATTTTTGTAGAATTACATATTCAACAGAGGAAAGAACAAAGAAAAAAAGACTATGTTCTGGATCATAGTTTCTATCTTTTCATCTGCCTGACAAAGGGGCAAAAAAGGACAATAAAAAAAATGACAAAAGACAGACAACTGAGGTCGAGATAAACAGGCTTGAACTCAAATGCAAATAGTACTGTACCTCCAATTGTAACACAATTATTAAATAATCCATCACCTGTAAATCATCCAGATGAGACCAAATTCATAATCATGATTGGCATATAGCCTGATGTCATTCAAATTCATAGGTATTCATACGTAATATCTACACATTTACATTTACATTACATTTATGCATTTGGCAGACGCTTTTATCCAAAAGCGACTTACATTGCATTTTAAGGTACACATTTTTACAAAGAGACACATTTTTACATACACAACATTTTGTATGTTTGAATAAATGCCACAAAGACGTATTGACAGCATCTAAAATATAAAAGTATTTAAATATGAATTTAAAACAAAAATCTTTATGAATTCTTTATTATTTTTTATATTATAAATATTTTTGTATAGTTACATTTCACTATTATACCCCAATCCCAGCTATATCCTGAAGCTAACCACATCTCAACAATACAAATAATAAATTATAAAATAAATAGAAATAGGCAGATAAATAATTTCAAATCATGTAAAAGCAATAAAATGTGTTGACATTGAAGGTATTAATGTTATTGATTAAATGCAGTACAATCAACGTATTACATCAGTTCAATATTCCATGAATCTAAAATAATTTTTAAACATTTGTATGCCTTAAATCATTGATATGTAAAATGCTTACATTTGAGATGCTGTTAATATGTCAGTGATTTACATGTCTATGCAAACATATGAAAACGAATGTGATAATACCACACTTATATAGGAATACCATGTGATTACTAATGAGATGACATTGGGCATTGCCATGCGAGGCCAATACAACAGAGTAATTATTAAGCCTAAATTGCACAATTACATTGCTTTTAACGGAATGGATTTTTTTTTTCTACAGACATCAGTGTAAACATCTCTTTCTGTGAGCAAATTGATGTTTGAAATGGCCATTAATGAATGCATACAGTGGAGGCCAAACCAAGCACTGTTATAGTCTATCTGGGCTAACAGAAACATTCCACAGGGTATAATAAACTTGCTCAGAAATGCCCTTGGACTGCATGGAACTGGCTGCAATCTACCATTTGATTTATCCTTTTTTTCTGGGGAGCAATTAATTATTAACCAATAATTAAGATCAACATCCAAGAATAAGACTGGAGCATTTGTAGAAGAGGTTAATATTCGTGTGTGTATGGGGGTTCACTAGTTTTTCACTTTTTCACATTGCTTAAGGACTGAGAGGAAGCACAGGCTACATTTCTATCAGCACATCCTTCATATCAACAAACAGGCCTAAATATTAGCATTTTTTCACAAATAGAGCGAGGAAGCCGGTTATCCCAATGCTTTACGTCATGCAAATAAATGAAGTCATCCGTGTTGTAATGTAACTGGAAATCTTCTAACTACTTTCCACATGGCTTTTCGTGCTATCCAGTGATCCACCTTTACTGCTGCAAGATGACGTGCAGTAACTCAGAGGGTTCATTTTGACAAAGTACAGATCATGGAAATGTTTAAGTCTCCACCGATGTATTAGCCCCCTAAAACAAAAACAGCAATGAAAAAAGCCTTATGTACACAAGGCCTGTGTTTTATCAGTACACATGTGTTAGCATGTTAGCCATCTGACTTTTTTTGTATGTACATTCATCTCCTTGAAGTCACTGTTATTTAGCTCAGCAGACCTAAATTTTTTTCTGGCCAGCATATTTCCTGCTGTCAGCCATGTTCTGTACTGCCAAACACATTCTCTCCTCGTCCAGCTTTCAACCAGAACCCTTTTTTTTGTTTGTTGTAATGCTGTTTATCTCCTCTCCTCTCTTCTCCTCTACCTACCACTGAGCCAGAGGTGCAGCTGCTATAATCATGCCCTGTCTGGTACAGTTGCCATTTTAACTAAGTTATTATTACTATTAATGAATTTTAAGAACTGGTGGCTGTTGGCACAAGGTTGTACAGTGTCGTGCTCTGTGCTTCAGTGGCAAGTCGTTCTTTGTACACAGTAAGTGAAAATCCCTGTAATACGCTAAACACGTTACGTTTGTGATCAAGGTTCTTCAGAGTGACCATATCGTCCATCTAAAAGATGGTTTCTGTATTACTTTAATGCATATTTTTCTTTTGCACATTCGTAGAGCAAAAGATTTCAATGTCCTGCATGGGCTTGTATACCATGTATACATCCATCTGGCTGTGCACAAACAAGTCATGTAAATACCTATTATGTCTTGTTATACATATTTTTTTCTCATCAAGGTATTTATTCCAAATAAAACATTTAAAAATATTTTTTTGGTGCAGTCTGTGTCATTTTTCATTATTTTCTCTATTAAAGGCACAATATGTAATTTTCACAGCTAGAGGTTGCATATTCAAAACAGTAACAAAGATGTAGCTTGATGACACTGTGAATGAGGGTGGAATGATGGGAGTTGTTGTCTTCACCTCCGCTGCCAATGGAAATCAATCCAACGGGACTCACAAATCATGTAGTAATTAAATAAAGTTTTATACCTGCTACATTTGGTCACATGATTGTATTTCATTTTAATGAATTTTCCACAACTAACAATGTTTAATGCTAAATTACTACTCATACATACTTTATTTGTCAAATTAATGGTGGGTAACGCAGCGCAGTTTTACGTGTTCAAAACAATCAAACTAAAAGTACATTTGAACATATCTACAACATTTGCAAAAAGGCTGACTTACAATTTATGTATAACACATCATGTATTTAATTACACTGCCTTGTTCAACAGACTTGTTAGTGTTAGAAAATGCCACACCGATATTGATCCTCATTTTACTTCTCCTCTTGACCAAAACTCTTCTTGGGTCATTTGATTCACCCGTCCATTTAAGTTGCTTGGAGTTATCTTTGGCGACAGAACCTGCTGAAAACCATAACAAATAATTTTAAAATATCAACAGAGTGGCGTGCAAGATGCTACAACTACTACTTACACAGTTTTTCATGAGACTCAATGTTTTGCTATGGTTTCTATGGCAGTAACAGCGAAAACCAAAGATAACGCAGACATGATGCCACTGACAGGCGATGCAATAAAGAGGGACATTACACTTGTTAAAATTGCAAATTTCTCTGGATTTAAACATTGTTGGAAACATTTGGGATAATGCACATCCCAGTACACAATTGAACAAAATACATAACACTGTGTTTTTTTGGATATTTTAATGCAAAAATCTTACATATTGTACCTTTAATAATTGTCTTAAAAGTCTCGTTTGACCCAACTGCTACCTTAGTTTGACAATATAAATGTCTACACGCAGGAATTTAAAAAATTAAATATTTTTAAACTCCTGAGACAATGAAAGGAGAGAAAGATGGAAAAAAGAGGTAATATTTCAAGCTGTTGAATGTAACAGCTGCATGCTCGCCGTTTCTGGCCTTTTAAGGCAGTCTGACCTCGATCGGATGAGTATATAACTTGGAAAGCGCTATCAGGGCTGTGCATTGTGGGTAGTGAGACAGACTAGTGCTATTACATCAAGCAGAAAGCATTGTTCTGTCAGTGGCCAAAACCGTCTGATTTCAACTGACCTACATAAAGACCAGCATGGACTATAAAACAAGATTGAACAACAATTAAAGATGATTTACCCTCTTCTTCCTTGCTCCAAGTCTTTCCTCCTTTTACCTTTTTTGAATCCTGATATGAAACACTGTTTGAAGTCCTCTCTTGAGCCTTAAAGAAGTATGCTGGTATCAAAAGCTCTTTGAATGCTTTGCTCATCTTACAACTACAACTTACAACTTTTGGGGAAGGATGGAGGATATGATGTCATTTTTTTGTATTATTATTTTTATCGCTGTTTGTCAATATTCCCTCATAACCACCATCTTTTGCTCCCTGATGTTACAGATCATTAACAAACAATAAAAGGAAATATAGTCTTAACAGTACAACACTGTCTTAATATCCTGTCTGAAACCAAAAACCGTTGTCCATAAACTAATCGTTGATGACCTCGTTCTCACCCGCATGTTAGATGGACAGGAGAAAATAGAAATAGTTGGGGAAAGTTCTCTGTAGAAGCTATGGTAGAAATTCATATTTCAAATGGAAGAACACTTGGGGTTCCCTTTCGTTCAGTCACTACGACGTACGTTAGTGACTAACGAATGGGGGTTTCGGTTAGAAGCCTATCATCTTCGAGCATATAGAAAACGCCCAATGGCGTGCCAATGCCATGGCGCATGCAAATTTTGCATACGTAACTCCGCCTCACCGCGTGAGTATATAAGGAAGTACGTGGCAATATCGCATTATGTTTCTGTTTTCGAAGCCAAGAGTACCTACTTCTTCACTCCTCACAAGCCTTCTGAGACTCTGTCGGCCTCTTCGAGACGAGCAGCTTTCCAGTCGGTGTTGGTGTGACGGCGCGTTCCAGTGATCGCATACTTCCTGCCTGCTGATCTACGCGGTGGTCTGCTAGACAGCTGGTGTGTGTTTCCCTGGGCGCTTCGGCATCGACTGCAAGGTTTCCTCTCACAAAAAGAGCTTGCGCGTGGCACGTCTTTTTCAAGACGGTTCGCCCGTGCACTTCCGGGTGCGATCGATCTCCGTTGCTGTCTATGGGCACATTCACTGCTCGACATGTTTGGGCTTCAGCACGTTCGGGCAGTGATTGTGGATGTGTCATGTTCCCACTGCGGGAATGTGACCATCGCGATGTCGCGGTCGAGACTCAGTGATCTCCGCGAGTAGAGAGAGTCCCCTCTGCCACACCCCAATCTACCGTCTCTGAGAGAGGTGGTACTTTGGCTGGTGGCCAGGGTGACCTGGGGGTGGTGCTGTGGTATTAAGAACCCCGACGATACGTTCCTCGGGCCACGCCCCCCTCTCGCACATCGCTTCCCGCGAGTGCTGGACTGAAACAGCGGCCCGTCTCTGACGCCTCGTTCGTTTCGTTCACACTCCAGATAGCATCGAGATGCCGATCGCCGCATCCCAAGGTGGGCTAGAGTCCTTTGGGGATGACAGTTAGGTTGTGCTCCGCCTCCGGGTGTGTCAGCGCTGCCTGATCTGACCTAGAGTTGACAGCCATGTCATCTCGGGCAGCCGCGAGCCTCGCGCTGGTGTGGAACTCCGCCCTGTCGCGAGTGCTCGTGGTTGCGCGATCGGTTTTTGTGGGCGGCACCCGACAGCTGTTGGGCCCCGCCCCCAATGCCTTTCGCTCCCGAGGTGCATGAGGAGATCACGCGGTCCTGGAAGTCCCCGTGCTTCCCGTGGCCGTTTGGTGGCCTCCTCCGCCTTCTCTGCCCTTGATGGGGCCGCGGCCTAGGGTACACTGGGCCCCCCCCACTGTTGAACACTCTGTTGCACACTACGGTGTCCACAGAGGGCTTTGACGTGGTGTGGCTGTCCTAAGCACCCTCCCTAAGCCTGTGGGCTCGTCTACTTCAGTGGCGTGGTCCTGCAGTGCTATGGGGTAGGCCGCCGCCCCTTTGCACATGCACAAGGGTGGAGCTGACCCAGGGCTCTTTTTTGAGCTGCGTGCCGCCACTGATCCCGCCCTCTGGGTGGTGAAGGTGGCTACACGCTCCCTTGGTCGGGCGATGTCCACAGCTGTGGTCTGGGAGAATTTCCTGGCCTTACCTGGTGATATGGGGGGGTTGACTGAGCCTGCCTCCTCAACTCGCCCATATCCCAGGCTGGCCTCTTCGGCGGCGCGGCTGAGAACTGCGCCCAACGGTTCTCGGCCGCCCCAGAGCAGACTGAGGCTGTAACACGTAACACGTAACACGTACTGCCCCGGCGGCTGGGTTCAGTCGCCTCAGTCCGCTCGCCGCCGAGGGCGCCCTCCCTCCCCCTTCACCGGGCCGCGCCGTGGAGGTGGTTGCAGGATGTCGCCCAGTCCGCTCCCCAGCCTGGCTAAAACGCCGGGCTGGAGGCGGACAACCCAGAGATGGGTCCCAGTTCTTTCCAGGGGATGGTAGCAGGGCCTCTCCTTCTGCTGTTGGCCCCTGTGCTGGCAGCACTTGGAAAGAACTGGTGTCCCATCTCTGAGGTCACAGAGACCGGTGATGGCAGTGTGTGCCGCCCCCCGGGCCGCGCCGCTCTCGTCCCTCTCTGTTGCCAGCCTCCTCTCAGAGCAGACCCCAGTGGAACGTGCGTCCTTCCCTGGTCTCCTCTGTCTGGACGCAGCAGTTAACCGTGCCCCCACACCGGGATGCTACGCCTCCCATGTCCGGGCCGGTAACGCTGCCTCGCTGCCCCACCCTGGGTATGTCTGTGGTTCCAGCGACCCCGTTGGTCAGTTCCTGGAGCCTGGCTTCAGCTTCAGGGGCTGTCCGCTGGGTCGTGAAGGCCATCAGGCTCGGCTACGTAATTCAGTTCGCGCAGGCTCCTCCCCACTCAGGGGAGTTCGCTGTACCGAGATCGGGGCCAACGCCCACGTCACACGTGCGGAGGTTGCCACCCTACTGGCGAAGGGTGCAATCGAGCCTGTTCCTCCAGCCGAAATGAAGTCGGGCTTCCTTAGCCCTTACTTCATTGTACCCTAGGAAACCGGTGGGTTACGGCCAGTCCTGGACCTGCCCATCCTGAACCGATCCCTTCACAGGCTTCTGTTCAGGATGTCGGTAGTGAACGCCTCCTTGGGCGCGTTCGTCCGGTAGATTGGTTGCAGCGTTTGACCTGAAGGACGTTTACTTTCATGTCTCCTTCCTCGACCCGGACCGTTCCTACGGTTTGCTTTGAGGGGCGGACATCCAGTACGCAGTCCTCCCATTCGGGCAGCTCTGTCCCCTCGTGACTCTACGTAGTCTATCGAGGCAGCCCTTGCGCCACTCAGGCAGCACGGGGTTCGCATCCTGAACTACTTCGATGACTGGCTCTTACTGGGTCACTCTCGTGAGCAGGTCTGCGGACACAGAGTCCAAGTGCTCCGGCACTTCAGGTCGACTGGGAGAAGAGCGACTCTGCCCCGTGCAGAGGATCTCTTTTCTCAGTATGGTTTCCGACTCGGTCGCCAGGTGCGTGCTGCTTACCAGCGAGCGCACACGCAGTCTCTGCTGACTTGCCTCCGTCAATTCGAGAGCAAGAGTGCGGTTCCACTGAAACTTTTTCAGAGGCTCCTGGGGCATATGGCATCTGCAGCCGCGGTGACGCTGCTCGGATTGCTTCATATGAGACCGCTTCAGCATTGGCTTCGCGATCGAGTCCCGAGGTGGGCATGGCAGTCTGGCACGCTCCGGGTACAAGTGACTCGGGCCTGCCTTCAGACACTCACCCTGTGGTCGAACCTCAGTTTTCTACGGGCTGGTGTGCCCTTAGAACGAGTTTTCAGGCATGTTGTCGTATCGACGGATGCCTCTGCCACGGGTTGGGGTGCCATGTGCAATGGACAAGCAGCCGCTGGCTCCTGGACCCCAGCGGACCCCAGGACCCCAGCGCCTTCTGCATGTCAATTGCCTCGAGTTACTGGCAGTACGGTTCGCCCTGCACCGCTTCCGGGTGTTGCTGAGGGGTCAGCATGTGCTTGTCAGGACAGACAACACGGCCGTAGTAGCGTACATCAACCACCAGGGCGGTCTACGCTCCCGCCATATGTCTCAACTCGCCCGCCACCTCGTTTTATGGAGTCAGAAGCACCTGAGGTCCCTTCGTGCTGTCCATATTCCAGGAGCCCTGAACCGTGCAGCCGACGAGCTCTCACAGTTTCAGCCACTCAGGGAGAATGGAGACTCCATCCCCAGACGGTCCAGCTGATTTGGGAACAGTTCGGGACGCGCAGGTAGATCTGTTTGCCTCCCACGACTCTTCCCACTGCAGCCTGTTCTATTCCCTGTCTGAGGGCACGCTCGGCACGGATGCACTGGCGCACAGATGGCCGCGGGGCTGACGCTAATGTGCGTTCCCCCCCAGTGAGCCTACTCGCACAGCTCCTGTGCAAGATCAGGGAGGACAAGGAGCAGGTCCTTTTGGTCGCCCCGTACTGGCACGGCTGGACCTGGTTCCCCGAACTCTTACTCCTTGCGACAGCCCCTCCCTGGCCTATTCCTCTGAGACACTCAGAGACGGGGCACCCTATGGCACCCGCGTCCCGATCTTGGAGTCTCCACGTGTGGCTCCTGGATGGGACGCGGCAGGTTTGAGTGGCCTGCCACCTCCGGTGGTCGCCACCATCACTTTCGCTAGGGCAGAGATCCACACGGCATGCCTATGCGTTGAGGTGGAACCTCTTCGTCACCTGGTGCTCTTCCCACCAAGAAGACCCCTGGAAATGCCCGATCGGGTCTGTGCTATCGTTCCTCCAAGAGGGGGTTGGAGCGAAGGCTGTCTCCCTCCACCTTAAAGTTTATGTGGCCACAATATCTGCCTACCACGATCTCTTGGGGGACAAAAAGGTAAGTCAGCACGACCTGATCATCAGGTTCCTGAGGGGAGTGAGGAGACCGAATCCTCCTCGCTCTCCTCTCGTACCCTCTCTGCGTTACAATGAGCCCTTATTAGAACTACACTATTATATTCTATACTTTTATGAATTCTTTTGAGAAACCATGAGAAAAGGGTGAATAATGACTGAGAGTCAATGTTCAGAAATTATTAATTATTATTATGTTTTGAACTATGCTGTTTAGCTGCATTTAGTAATGTGTTTGATGTCAAACTCAAAAATCTGTATTTTTTTAATAATTAAAAAATGTCCATTATTTTATTTTAAAACTTTAATAATTGTATTTTATTGACAGAATATTTTATTTTGTTTTGTATATATATATTTTTATTATATCAGGCAACATTTTAAGTTGTCATTTGGTCATGTTACAATGTGCCCACTCACATGTAACAATGTACCCCACCTACGGGGCATGTTGTCACATTTCACTTCCATTCTTTCGGGGTAAATCAAGAAAAAAAGTATACACTGTATTAATGAAACAAAACCACATATTTGTACTAGACATGTGTGAAATTGATGTGAGAAAAAATAAATACTCTGAACCTCAAGTGGATTTAGACAAACTGAGACAGTCAAAAAGCGTTAGGTTGTGCCCTGCTCTCCCCTACCACAATACCGAGTTTCCATCGAACAGTAAACCATGAAGAAGTTTGAGCAGAGAAAAGAGAGAAAGGAGGTGCTATGGGGAGTGTAATTTATAGGCAGTGCTCTTGTTTTTTGGTTATGGAAGTATTGTGTTCCTCAGCTAATTTATAAAGGTTGTGATTGCCTGAGAAGATCAGCAAAGCAGATACTTTCTTTTTTTTTTGAGGAAAACAGTAAAAAAGTCTCTGTTAATGTGTCCAAAAAACTTTTTTTTTATAAAGCTCTGAAATCAAATTTTGCTGTTACAACAAACTAAATGCCAAATGTGTTCTCAGCCAGCTCCCATATGGTGAGTCATACTGCTCTATGAGAGTATTGAACTGTAGGAGTCTATTTCACTGTCATGTTCAGCCACTACAGCTGCTTGCTAAATGTTTGAACCAAATTCACTGTACAAACTAAACTTTGTTCCTTCTTTCATTCTGTAGGAGAGAAACAACAATAAAACTTGACTGAATAATAGCCATTATCAGCCCAGTAGAGTCTTATCAGCATCTTTCTTAAAGGGGTCATATAATGCCATTTTTGTACAAGTTAATATGATTATTTAGTGTCTAAATGAAAAGTTTGTAATATACTTTAATTAAAAATTATCCTTAGTATTATATGAAAACACTCATTTTACCTGGTCAAAAACAGCTCTGTTTTCAGCAAGCCATTTCAGTGCATGTGACTTTAAATAATATTGAGCTTTGCTCACCCCTGTTCTGTGGAACACGTGGAGTGTTGCCTTGACAACAGTTGAGGGTATATTTTTGAGAAATAATGGCAACGGGAGTCTCTTAGGACAAATCTGAGCAACCGTATCAATTTGAACTGGAGTCGGACCAGGAACAAGATGACGAACCCAAGGAAGTTCGAACAGGACGTTTCTGAATGGTTGGTTAACGTAATGTCACTTTGATCTATCTTTGTACTGGCAGGGTAGTGTAGTGAGATACAAATGTTATGTGTTTACTGATGTATAGGTTAGTTCATTGACAGATTGATGTTATGTTATAAGATTTTTTTTTGTTGACATTACTCCTTAATCAGTAACAGACACCGTTATAAACCATCTACAAAAGTAAGCTTAGTGTAGTGTTACCACGTTAACTTTATCACCAGAGTACACAGTTTGTAATAACACAATAACCATAACGGGTTGTTCATTATAAAGGTGGGATTATGAATTATATTGCGAACATCATCATACATAGAAAGCATGCCGTAATGTAACTTACCTTGTAAACTTTAGCCGCATTCATTGTGAAGTGTGCAAGCGATATGCAAATATTAATATAAAGGTTAATAAAACGTTACACTCACTTCTTCTGGAGGTGCAGCAGGAACACAAATATTTGGTACTGATCCTTTTTTCAGGAGAAGCTTCTTAGCAAAACCTGCTTTATACTGACCCTCGTTTATAAAGCAGTCTGGTAAGAAATTAGTTAATCGGGGGGAATATTCCCCTCGAAAACAAAACTCAACCATTGCGTCTTCAACAGTTCGGATTTAGGAACATCAAAATGACTGCTGTGTTTGTTATTACACCCAAGAACAGAACACCACCATTGCTTAGACGCCATTCTGCTCCAGCATATCAACAATGGCAGACTGATGACAGCTCCCTCAGGACAGGTCTGTGTTGAAGCGCTGCTGTCAATTAACATTCGTGGGACGGGCGTACACCATGTGACATCACACGGTCAGACGGCTCGATTTGAGACAGGGGAAAACATATAAGGAGATTTAAAAAAAAGGCTGAAATACGCTACATGACGTTTGCTTCGATTTGTCCCTGGTTTTGCAGTCTGGACAAGTTGACAATGGTTGTGGAAAGTCTGTGCGAGTCTGCAGATTTTTGGCAGTTGACAGAATTCGCAGAAAATTTTGTTGTGTATGATGGGCACAGACCCAGATTTTTGACTATGATTCCATCTAGTCAGAGGATATCAAAACATGTTTGATATTTGAGCTGATTTTAAAACATATCGTAGTGTATGATGCGTCGCTACTGAATACAATACATAATACAGTCATAATGCACAGATCAGCTAATAGTCAAGTCAAGTCACCTTTATTTATATAGCACTTTTTACAATGCAGATTGTTTCAAAGCAGCTTCACGTGTTAAACAGGAAAATAATGCAACAGAATTTGATTCGGCTGTACAGCCGCTCTGGAGAAAACGGTGATGTCATCCAGCTCATTTCAATTGTCATTTAGTGACAATGCAGGTAGATCAGTAATTTAGTTGAAATTTTATTTTAATATTTAGTTGAACATTTTGTGTAACCAAGGAGTGTAATAGAATAGAAATTTAGTGTAATAGAAACCAAGGGCACAAAGTAACAAAGCTCGAAAGGGAATGTACAAGAATACAAAGTGGAGGTTCGCCATGAAGAAAAAAATCAGCTGTGGCACGAACATGAGTGTCTTTGCAATGTGGATGACAACAGTTACCACAACCGAACAGACAATTAAAGAGAAAAGCTTTGAATCAGAGATAAACAAACCACATAAGTACTCTACTGTTAGCTTCGTCTTGAGATAGTTAGCAAACAACATTCTGAGGTAAATCCTGATTCATTTATTATTATGTTAATATCCAGGACATGTTCCTGTGTGCATTTGTTGTGTTTGAAACTATTTGAAAGTCTGGTAGTGTATGATGCCCAGTTTTTCATTGTAACCATTTAGAAAGTTGGCACGTCTATGCTGACAATATTGTTTTAAAATTTGTTCAGACTCAAAAAATCATGTAGTGTATTCCTGCCTTAACTGGACAGGAAAAATAAAAAAACCTTTATAGTCATCAATCTCTGTATATAAGCTCTTTAATTTAAGATTAAGATGGACAATTCACACCCACTTAGTGTGGGTCTCATGATGTTGCAGAAGTGCTGTCATAGATCTGATGTTCTATGATATACACTAGCATTAGAGTCACAATGGAGTGATGATGTCATACTTTGGTACTATAATGTGGATGTTTTAGTTGTGTGAGGTACTTTGGTCAAAAGAAATATCTTGCATCATGTTACAAAGTGGAATGTCAGAAAGAGTGTTTTAGTATGTGGTGTAGTAGTAGTGCATTTCATCACTATCATCTCTTCATTGTCAATCAACTTTAGTCATGTAACAAACAGATGGATTACAGCGAAAAGTTTCTGAACACAAGTGCAGCTCTTTATTAAAAGTGACAAAATTACAAATATATCCAAACATCAAGGGGGAAAAAGGGAAGACCTGAAAACAGACCTCAATATGGAAACCATCTAACAAGTTTATATTGGACAAAGGATTGGAACAAACACATGGCTATATATAACATGCTAATCAGGTTAAACAAGACACAGGTGCTAATAATTACAATCGGAAAAAGGAAACACAAGAAACAGGAAGATTGGGCAGAAGAAACAAGATAACACTTCAAAATATGAGTCCCCCTAAAAGCACTGACACAACGACTCCATACTGGTCATTTGAACTACCAAAAAACAAATTATTTTATGATGTATGCCACATGCCCATTCTGGATTCTGGATTACAGTTTGGAAGTAACTTGCACAACACTGGACTTTTAGCAATGATTATTTATAATTATTTTATATATACATACATGCATACATACATACACCCCTAATCCATTACACATGAACAATTTTAGTTCATCAAATATTATTAAACAATTTTAAATTAACATAAATATATACAGATAATGTGTAATATAAATAAGATTTGCAATCAATATTAGGCTTTAAATATGACTACATGTGAGCTTACATGTCCGAGTCTCTGTATACCTATATATATACACTCACCTAAAAGATTATTAGGAACACCATACTAATACTGTGTTTGACCCCCTTTCGCCTTCAGAACTGCCTTAATTCTACATGGCATTGATTCAAAAAGGTGCTGAAAGCATTCTTTAGAAATGTTGGCCCATATTGATAGGATAGCTTGCAGTTGATGGAGATTTGTGGGATGCACATCCAGGGCACGAAGCTACCGTTCCACCACATCCCAAAGATGCCCTATTGGGTTGAGATCTGGTGACTGTGGGGGCCATTTTAGTACAGTGAACTCATTGTCATGTTCAAGAAACCAATTTGAAATGATTCAAGCTATGTGACATGGTGCATTATCCTGCTGGAAGTAGCCATCAGAGGATGGGTACATGGTAGTCATAAAGGGATGGACATTGTCAGAAACAATGCTCAGGTAGGCCGTGGCATTTAAAGGATGCCCAATTGGCACTAAGAGGCCTAAAGTGTGCTAAGAAAACATCCCCCACACCATTACACCACCACCACCAGCCTGCACAGTGGTAACAAGGCATGATGGATCCATGTTCTCATTCTGTTTATGCTAAATTCTGACTCTACCATCTGAATGTCTCAACAGAAATCGAGACTCATCAGACCAGGCAACATTTTTCCAGTCTTCAACTGTCCAATTTTGGTGAGCTCGTGCAAATTGTAGCCTCTTTTTCCTATTTGTAGTGGAGATGAGTGGTACCCGGTGGGGTCTTCTGCTGTTGTAGCCCATCCACCTCAAGGTTGTGCGTGTTGTGGCTTCACAAATGCTTTGCTGCATACCTCGGTTGTAACGAGTGGTTATTTCAGTCAAAGTTGCTCTTCTATCAGCTTGAATCAGTCGGCCCATTCTCCTCTGACCTCTAGCATCAACAAGGCATTTTCGCCCACAGGACTGCCGCATACTGGATGTTTTTGCCTTTTCACACCATTCTTTGTAAATCTTAGAAATGGATGTGCGTGAAAATCCCAGTAACTGAGAAGATTGTGAAATACTCAGACCGACCCGTCTGGCACCAACAACCATGCCACGCTCAAAATTGCTTAAATCACCTTTCTTTCCCATTCTGACATTCAGTTTGGAGTTCAGGGGATTGTCTTGACCAGGACCACACTCCTAAATCCATTGAAGCAACTGCCAACTTGGTTGATTAGATAATTGCATTAATGAGAAATTGAACAGGTGTTCCTAATAATCCTTTAGGTGAGTGAATTATCATTTATATAAACTAACAAATTTTACTTGCACTGATATTTTCTTCTTTAAATAGATTTATGTACTTCATATTCTTCAATTTCTTAATCTTCGTCAGAGGAGAAAATAATCTTGGTGATTCTCTCGAGAAGTGAATCGCAGTTTTTCTTTTTTCAAGGCATGTGATTGGCTGTTCTCTACTGATGTCACACTTTCATGTGCACTCGCTCCATGAACTGAGCTTGAGTTGACAGAAAAAGTTGATGATTAGCGTCATGGTATCAACAAAGCCAAATTGAATTGGTGTGGTTTTGTCAACTTGAAACTAATCCTCTAACCCTGAGTTTGTTCATCTACCATTATGTTATAGGCCCATTTCCTGTGGATTAAGTTTTGTTGACCTGTTTTCACAAAGATCCTGATATTCTAAGTTCCTGTTTAATAAAGATTTGCCTGTGAATACTTACCTGTGTTCCTCGAAGGACTGTTTAAAAGACTTGTTAAACTTGCCTGCACACTTACCTCACGCTACTCATCTTTATAACCTTGTTTTGCAATAAAAAGATGGGTTCTTCTCCATCTTCTGTGTTAGTGTGTCATTACAATGTACAGTTACATTGTTTAAATGACAATGAATCTACACTGAAGCAAACCCTAAACTGTAGATATAAATTGCATATTCTCAGGATTTAGTCAGATTTACTGACTAGAAAGTGCTCTGTGTTCCTGAAACTGTACGTGGAACTTTATCAAGCCCAAAAATGTGTTAAGACACATATGAATGGCAAATATAGTCAGTATTACACAGCACTGTGCCACTAATGCTTGCGGTGTAAATATTTAATATGGCTGTCAAAATAAATGTACTGCCCTTGCATCTGTTGTGAAACAGTCCTAAAGCCACATCTATAAAATACAAATGAAAAAAAGACTGTGACGCCAAAAAGGTTCCTTCCTAACTCCACTTCACATGAAAGTTTGACTTCTCATTAGCTTTGGTTTTCTTTCCTGGAGGTAGAAGAGAACCTTACAACTGCTTTGAAACAAAACATATTGTGAAAAGCACTATGCAAATTTATTTCTCAGAATCAGCCAAATGTCTTGGATCATGTTTATTGGTCCTTTAAAATGTTGCTGAAATATATCCAAAAAGGTGTGAGAGCTTTCAAAATGTATGAAGTGATTTTTAACAATGAGAGAGAAATACTTTTATGTTATCAGATGGAGAAGGCAGTAATTTGAGAAGTCCTTATAATAAAAATCGCTTTGTTTAATCTCCCTAAATGCAGAGAGATCTAACTTAAGATCTTAACAAAAACATGCTGAAATCATCCAAAACATATCCATAACGTCCTGCTGTTTGAAGTACTTCCATTTGTTTACTGACTCTGAAAGAAATGTGAACTTATACTATACTGTCATCTAAACGTTCATTTGTGCTTGGGGTTTCGCCTCATAGCTTGGCTTTCTTTAGCTTGCGGTTTGAGAGCAGTTGGGTTCTGGCCATGTCAATTTGCCTGCCAGACCTTGAAGACTGGCTTGATGGCTCGCAATGCAGGACATCATAAGAGAAGCGTACCACAAAATAAAGAGGGGGTTTGGGTGGATGAAGTCATATGTGCTATAAATCCCTACAAGTAGAGCTCTCTGCAGGAGTGAGGTTCATTACAACCTGACACAGTTAGGGGATTCCTGCTTTCTCAATTTCTCTCAGATGGAAATCTGAACTCTAAACACAAACATGCAGTTTTCATTTTGAGGATCTGAGTCATGCACTTTTATGGTGAACAAACAACAACCAGCTAGACTTAATAAACCTGGACCTGGGGGCTACACTAATAAAGTTAATGATTTTTACACTGATTGGATGTTGATTGATAAAGGTCCAAAAGCTCAAGAACTTTAACATAATTAGATGCTAAAACACAGACTATAAAGAATGGCATATTAAATTAAAGGTACAAACCTATACAGAAAATAGAGGATAAGCACTTACATGGTTACAGAGAAAGTAACAGTAATCCGACAACTCTTTAGAAATTCTCAATTCTGATTGGTCAGTCAGCAAATTCAGCAATTGTCTAATATTTGCAGTTGACCATGTTAACACTGTAAATAAGTCGGCTCATTTGGAAAACCGGTGCTACTTTCATATCTCGCACATTTGCGTTCTCTTACATACAAAAGTAGAGTGAACCTGCATCTCAATAATAGATTGTGAATATATGTAATATTATTTTAGTGTCTTCTGCAAGTTTCAGTCATTGTATTGAGCATTTAGAGAGTTGTTTATAGCACATTTGGCTGACTGTTAATTTCTCTATAACCATGTAGTGGATTTTTTTTCTTAGAGGAAGATCTAAGAAAATAGAGGTAAAATTGCAAAATAATTTCAGTTCAAACTAATGTTTCATATCCATGTATTTAATTTCTTCAATTAGTGGGTAATAAGTTGGACAATGTGTTATTGCAAAATAAACCCATTCAGGGTTATACAAGACACCTCAGCTTACATTTATTTGCTCATGCTGTTTAATGGTAGATATTCTTCTAAAAGGGGTTAAAGAAACAATTTCTAGTAACAAATCCATGATCCAAAAAAAAAAGAGATTTTATGCCTCAATTGCACTGTGGCTCTAAACAAATTACCTAATACATCTGGTTTAATAAACTTAGAGGGGTAAAAGTCTCATTTCAATAAGTCTTGTTAGAATAAGGATGAATTTCATTTTTCATTTCAGGATTTTGTTTATGAAAGTTAAAAGCCATAAACCATCAGGAAATCCCCCATTTTGGGATGAAATAAAAGAGAGGAGCAGGATATGTACAGCCATTAATTAAGTGCAGGGATGCTGACACAGACGATCAGGGAGGTCTCAGTCAATGAACTCACTGGGCCTCATCAGTATTTACACACAGTTTCTTGGCACAAAAGTTTATTTGTTCCAGACATACATTCAAATAAGCCACTTGACTACTCTTGGAGAGAATGGTGTGGCTTACACAAGATCAACCAAAAAGCAAATGCAAACAACATTAATTAACTCATGCCTCATCACACGAGATACATTACATTTTCTTATTGAAGAATAAGACAAAAAATTTCAGCTATGGCAGCCAAAATTAAAATTCAGTCTAAACAGTAAAGGTGTAACAGTTTGGTGTCGTAGAACAGGCATGAAATAAGAATATATTCAAAATTGACTAATAATGAATGCAGGAGATAAACATATTACAAAAGGACTGAACTGAACAGGGAGTATATATGCAGGAGATAACAATGAACCAAGACACAGCTGATGATTATAAGAAACCATAGAAACTAACAGGGACATGATTAGAAACCAAAACTAAACAGAGCAGGAAAACATGAACTAAAGGAAACTAACATTTAAATAATGTTCCGAGTCCAAGACCATGACAAAAGGACTAGATTATCACACTGTTACAGAACACAACTGAGTCTTAACCAAGTTCTAGGCCATGTTTTAGACAGTGTCTATTTCTGGAAATGTTTACGTAACAACTACTCATTTTAGCTCTTTGTGTAAATATGTCACTTTCAAACAAATGAATTGCTATACTCTTTTCATACTTCTAATTTTAACAGCATTATTTAAGAAAAGCTTTAAGCAGGTTTCAGTCCAGTGCTAAACATAAAAATAAAAATAAATTATACACATATATATATACATTCACCTAAAGGATTATTAGGAACACCATACTAATACTGTGTTTGACCCCCTTTCCCTTAATTCTATGTGGCATTGATTCAAAAAGGTGCTGAAAGCATTCTTTAGAAATGTTGGCCCATATTGATAGGATAGCATCTTGCAGTTGATGGAGATTTGTGGGATGCACATCCAGGGCACGAAGCTCCTGTTCCACCACATCCCAAAGATGCTCTATTGGGTTGAGATCTGGTGACTGTGGGGGCCATTTTAGTACAGTGAACTCATTGTCATGTTCAAGAAACCAATTTGAAATGATTCGAGCTTTGTTACATGGTGCATTATCCTGCTGGAAGTAGCCATCAGAGGATGGGTACATGGTGATCATAAAGGGATGGACATGGTCAGAAACAATGCTCAGGTAGGCCGTGGCATTTAAACGATGCCCAATTGGCACTAAGGGGCCTAAAGTGTGCTAAGAAAACATCCCCCACACCATTACACCACCACCAGCCTGCACAGTGGTAACAAGGCATGATGGATCCATGTTCTCATTCTGTTTACGCTAAATTCTGACTCTACCATCTGAATGTCTCAACAGAAATCGAGACTCATCAGACCAGGCAACATTTTTCCAGTCTTCAACTGTCTAATTTTGGTGAGCTTGTGCAAATTGTAGCCTCTTTTTCCTATTTGTAGTGGAGATGAGTGGTACCCGGTGGGGTCTTCTGCTGTTGTAGCCCATCTGCCTCAAGGTTGTACGTGTTGTGGCTTCACACATGCTTTGCTGCATACCTCGGTTGAAACAAGTGGTTATTTCAGTCAAAGTTGCTCTTCTATCAGCTTGAATCAGTCGGCCCATTCTCCTCTGACCTCTAGCATCAACAAGGCATTTTCGCCCACAGGACTGCCGCATACTGGATGTTTTTCCCTTTTCACACCATTCTTTGTAAACCCTAGAAATGGTTGTATGTGAAAATCCCAGTAACTGAGCAGATTGTGAAATACTCAGATCGGACCGTCTGGCACCAACAACCATGCCACGTTCAAAATTGCTTAAATCACCTTTCTTTCCCATTCTGACATTCAGTTTGGAGTTCAGGAGATTGTCTTGACCAGGACCACACCCCTAAATCCATTGAAGCAACTGCCATGTGATTGGTTGATTAGATAATTGCATTAACGAGAAATTGAACAGGTGTTCCTAATAATCCTTTAGGTGAGTGTATATATATATATATATATATATATATATATATATATATATATATATATATATATATATATATATATATATATATATCCTAATCTACCATTCCATTTCAGTTTATGAATTGTATTGTAAAATCATACATACAGCCTAATTTTTGTCTAAAAAGTTAAATGTATCATTCCTATAATTAAATTTATATATTTTATATTTTTTAAATATTATTATTATTGCACACAACAAACTGACGTAAACCAGTCCGAAGATAACACAATAACAACATCAAACACAGAACAACTTTCATACTGTATCTTAAACATTTTCACAATTCCTACATGATGTAATTTTACATTCAAATAAAACTGTTGATAAGATCAGTGGAACAACTGTTTATATATGACTGATTTTATTTATACAAGCATATAATGTCCACAGCAGTAATCGCTGGCACATGAGCAAAAGCGAGAGGTATATTTAATTCATACCTGCATACAGATCTACATTTTGAGGTAATCATTCCTCACAGTAAAACTTGATTAACTTAATTGCACTTCATGACAAAAAGGTTGCCGACCCCTTGTCTACAGTGACAACATTATTCATTTGTAGGCTATACACAAGTGCTTTAAATTACATCTAGTGAAAGCTTGTTACATGAACTGGATGCCTTTTTCTGTTTTCTTTTATATGAAAAAAATAGGCATCTGCCTACCAAAACCACTACACCTGCTGTCCTGCTCCAACTTATTTCAAATGATCTCACCACATTTTGCTCAACTGACAAGACTTTGGCAGATCTGTGTTGTGGTCTGGAGGTGAAGAAAGTAAGGCATTTCCTGATTCTTTCAGTTTTAGGTTGTTTATCTAAATCGTCCATTTGCCAATGTGTATGTAGTTCCAATGTTAACATTATTTTCACCTGAATTTGAGATTTAAAGTGATTGTAAACATTACATTTGTGCTGTATAAACCAAGACATGAACGGACACTGGACCAAATTCAGAAGGTGAAATTGATTTCAAGCAGGCTATTTTGACAAACATTTTTGGGAGTTTTAAACTGATTTAACTAAAGGCTACAATTGAGCTTAAATAAAAGAATCTCCTCCAAGAGTTTAGAGAGAACAAATCAAATTAAGAATGAGACCCCACCCCGCTGTTTAACCTTAAAGAACCTTTCTCTCCTAGCATCTGCAGCTAAACAGATTTAAACCCAAGTGACCTCTTCTAGGTCGTCCCACCCTTGACTGTATTAAAAGCCTTCCGTTTTATAGTTTTCCCCCTAAGCAAATCTTACCCCAAAATACTAACAGCATATAGCAAACCCAACCATCCCAGCACACAATGTTGTAAATATTACTACAAATCTAAAGTGGGAAAGTATGTAAACAGCCTTTAAATTTGTTCAATTATGACACCACAAATCTTATCGAAGTGATAAGCCTCCACCCAAGCCACATTTAAAATCATTCTCTGCAACATTCTGCAAAGAGAGACATAATAAAAGAAGATTAGGACATAATTTATCTAAAAAGGACACTGCTAATGTCTCGGTTACGTATGGTAACACTCGTTACCTGAAGGAGGGAACGGAGACGTACGTCGGACGTACCGATGAATTGGGATCCCTTTGAAAAACGCCATAGTTACTACCACTTCCAGCGCCCAGCGATGAGCCCCTCAGACTGCGGGGAAATTCACGCAGGGAGAGTCAAAGCTGCTATTCCGCAAGACCCACTCAGCTGACTGTATTGAATAATGCTGGGAAAGCATGCCTGTGAAGGCTGCTGCGGAAGCCACATCATGCCCAGAGGGAGTTAACATGTGGAAAATACACGTATGGGCTGACCGTGGGCAGCACAACATACGAAAGTCCCAGGGGTGGCCCCGGCGAATTAGAGGAGGGGGACAACACCTTCCTGAGACGGCAGAGGAGACTCTGCCAAGGGAAAGACACGGGCTCACCGTAGGGAGCCGTACCGTGGAAGAATACACATATGAGACCGCCATGGGGGTCACAACATATGGAACCCAGCCTAACACAAGTTCCACCAATATTGTCAGGAGTATTGTCTTTAACGACAAGATTTTTAACTCTGCTGACTGCAAAGGCTCAAAGGGCGCTCTCTGCAGTGCAGTTAGCACCAGAGACAAGTCCCAAGAGGGTATAGAGGGAGGGCGAGGTGGATTTAGTCTCCTCGCCCCCCTCAGGAACCTGACGATCAGATCGTGCTTACCTAAAGATTTTTCATCTACTAGATCATGATTAGCGGCGATAGCGGCAACATAGACTTTGAGGGTGGAGGGAGACAGCCTTCGATCCAACCCATCTTGTAGAAAGGAAAGCACAGACCTGATCGAACATCTTCGGGGTCTTCTCGGCGAGAAGAGCACCAGTCGACGAACAGGTTCCACTTCAACGCATAGAGGCACCTCGTAGAGGGGGCGGGCTTCTAGCGGAAGCGATGGTGTCAACTACTGCTCGCGGTAGGTCACCTAGAACCTCCGCGTCCAGTCCAGGGACCAGACATGGAGTTTTCAGAGGTCCGGCCGCAGGTGCCATAGCGTGCCCCGTCTCTGAGTTAGGAGGTCCTTCCTCAGAGGAATGGGCCAAGGAGGTGCTGTCGCGAGGAGCACTAGTTCCGGGAATCAAGTCCGGTTGGGCCAATATGGAGCGACCAACAGGACTTGCTCCTCGTCCTTCCTGACCTTGCATAGTGTCTGTGCAAGAAGGCTCACTGGGGGAAACGCATATTTGCGTTGGCCCCGGGGCCAGCTGTGTGCCAGGGCATCGGAATCAAGGGTCTCCTCGGTCAAGGAATAGAACCACTGGCAGTGGGTCGTCTCTGGGGAGGCAAACAGGTCTACCTGTGCTGCCCCGAAACGACTTCAGATCAGCTGGACCGCCTGGGGATGGAGTTGCCACTCTCCCGGGAGCACTGGCTGTCGTGAGAGCTTGTCGGCTGCACGATTGAGCAGGCCCGGAATGTGAATGGCACGAAGCGACCTCAGATGCTTCTGACTCCATAAGAGGAGATGGCGGGCGAGTTGTGACATGCGATGGGAGCGTAGACCACCCTGTTTGTTGATGTATGCTACGGCCACAGTGTTGTCCGTACGGACCAGAATGTTCTTGCCTCTGAGTGGAACTTTGAAGCGGCTGAGTGCAAGACGAACTGCTAACAACTCGAGGCTATTGATATGCCATTGCAGTTGAGGCCCCGTCCACTGCAAGCCCATTGTACGTGGCACCCCAGCCCGTGGATGAGGCATCCGTGGAGACAACGGAGTGCCTGGACACTTGTTCTAGGGGAACTCCCGTCCGTAGAAACGAAGGGTCGGACCATGGGCTGAAGGTTTGGCGGCACCTCGGAGTCACTTGGCTGCGGAGGGATCCGCTGTGCCACGCCCATCTCGGGACTCGGTCGTGTAGCCAGTGTTGAAGCGGTCTCATATGAAGCAATCCCAACGGCGTTACTGCGGCTGCGGATGCCATATGCCCCAGGGGCCTCTGAAAATGTTTCAGTGGTGCCGCTGTCCTGCCTCTGAACGAATTCAGGCAGTTCAACACTGACTGGACGCGCTCCTCAGTGAGGGGCGCTGTCATGGCGACCGAGTCTATCTCCATACCGAGAAAAGAGATCCTCTGTGTAGGACAGAGTTTGCTCTTCTCCCAGTTGACCCGAAGTCCCAACTGGCTGAGGTAACTGAGCACCCTGTCCCTGTGTTCGCACATCTGCTCTCGCAACTGGGCAAGGATCAGCCAGTCGTCGAGGTAGTTGAGAATGCGAACACCATGCTCTCTCATGGGAGCATTGGCCGCCTCCGCCACCTTCGTAAAGACGCAGGGCGACAGGGACAGGCCGAAGGGTAAGACGCGGTACTGATATGCCCGTCCCTCGAACGCGAAGCGCAGAAAGGGCCGGTGTCGAGGGAGAATCGAGACATGAAAGTACGTGTCCTTCAGGTCGATCGCTGCAAACCAATCTTGGGGACGGATGCACCTGAAGATGCGTTTCTGCGTTAGCATTCTGAACGGCAGCCTGTGAAGGGACCGGTTCAAGAACCGCAGATCCAAGATCAGCCGTAACCCGCCGCCTTTCTTGGGTACAATGAAGTACGGGCTGTAGAACCCGGACCTCATATCGGCTGGAGGGACTGGCTCTATTGCGTCCTTCGCCAGTAGGACTGCGATCTCCCCCCTGAGCACGGGGGCGTTCGCCTCCCCTACTGTCGTGAAGTGAACGCCCCTGAACTTGGGGGGACGCCGGGCGAACTGAATCGCATAGCCGAGTCTGATGGTACGGAGGAGCCACCGAGACGGGCTGGGAAGCGCTAGCCAGGCTCCCAGACTCCGAACCAGGAGGATCAACGGCACCACAGTGGGGCAGCGAGGCGGAACGCAGGGATCCGGCTCGGACGGCATGGGAGCGGCCCGAAGCGGGATCTGAGTGTGCTGTGCAACACTTACCTGCATCCGCGGAGGGGACGTGCGTGTGTGGGGAGGCCGCTTGAGTGCGTCCCCACAGCCGGCGTCCCCTGCTGGCGAAGGGAGAGGTACCTGAGGGTGGCGAGGCTTGGGAGCGCCGACCACCGCCAAGCGCGCTCTCTTGGCACCCAGAGATATTGGAAACTGCTCTTTTACTGAAGTTATTTGGTACCGATGGCGCTTTGGGCAGCGGCGGAACAGAAATTAAACTGGAACAAAAGATTCTCCCCCGGCCCTCCTCTGGGGGATGGAGTGGTGCTGCAGCCATCTCCCGAAGAGCAGTTTCCTCCATCTCTGGGCGGCCCGTCTCAGGGTCGCTTGCGACGACGCTTGACACCTGGCTTGGCAGCGGCCTGAGCGGGCTGGACATCCTTCCCACGGCCGGCCTCACGCCGTCGGCTGGTGGAAGGCTGCTGCGGTGCCTTGGCGGGGGCGGCGGCAGGTGGACGTCCTTGGCGACGATCAGTCGGAGGCAGGATGCAGGGGCAGGATGTGCTTGATGGCCTCCGTCTGCTTCTGGGCGGCCGAGAACTGCTGGGCAAAGCTCTCGATCGCGTCGCCGAACAACCCGGCCGATGAAATGGGGGAGTCCAGGAACCGATACTTGTCGGTCTCCCTCATGTCGGCCAGGTTGAGCCAGAGATGATGCTCCTGGACCACAAGCGTGGACATCGCCTAACCGATGCAACGGGCGGTGACTTTCGTCGCCCGGAGGGCGAGGTCCGTCGCCGTCCGGAGCTCCCGGAGGAGCTCTGGGTCAGGCCTACCCTCGTGCATGTCCATGAGTGCCTGGGCCTGGTGGACCTGAAGCAACGACATGGCATGCAAGGCAGACGCAGCCTGTCCGCAAGCCTTGTAAGCCTTCCCAGTCAGACCGGAGGAGAACTTACAGGCTCGGGACGGGAGACGCGGGTCACCACACCAGTTAGAGGCAGTCGCCGGACACAGTTGCATCCCCGCGTACCCCTTGGCTGGTCCGCCATCGAGGGTAGTGAGGGGGGAGGAGTCACTCGGCCGGTTTCTGACAGAAAAAGGTGCTGTCCACAACCTCGTGAGCTCCTAATGCACCTCCGGGAAGAATGGTGTCGGGGCGGGATGCTTAGAACCAGTGCGACCCTCCCCGAGGAACCAATCGTCCAACCTAGAGGCTTCGGGACATGGTAGAGTCCCTATGCATCCCTATGTTTTTTTTCCAGCATCTGTTATCACGTTTAATAAAATAACACTTGGCAAATGGTTCAAATAAATAAGAAATAGAAAAATGTTTATTTCCCTCAAATTTAATAAACAAAATTACTGTTATCTGGATTCCCAAGCCCACTGTGATTTTGACTCTCTGCCAGCCTCAAAAAGAAAAGAGTTTAGAACAGTCTGGGAAAACAAATTAACACATTTCACAAATAATAATCATCATTATCATCAAACATTCATTTCAAATTTTACAACATGAAAAACAGCTAGGGGCCCCTTGGGCATTCAGGGTTTGGATTAATGAAAAATAGTCCAAAATGATTTAGGCTTTATTGGAAACATATGAGCCTAATGAAAGTGCATATTATCTTTATCCCCTGATTGTAGGGGATAAATTACTGTCTGCCATTACTAAATTATTGCTCTTATGAACTATAGTACGCTGTTGGTTACATTATGGGGTTCAGATATTTTACTAGCCAAGCTCACCTTGCCATTTGATTGATTTCTTACAAGTTACACACTACAGTATATACTTAACATAAATGAATCCTTCAAGAACTCTGAGCATTAATAGCTGCTCTCAGACAGCAGTATCCTGTTTTATAAACAAATTATAGAGCATTGCGAGTTCAGTGAACTCTCAGCTGAAACATTTGGCATTATCTTAAACACTGCTTGTGTATTGAGGGAGGATAGCAAACGGGACAGCTATATAAGATAAAAAAAATCATAATGTCTATCGGTTAAGGTGTAGAAAATATGTATGCAATTTGTTGTGTGCTATTTTGGTTTGATACTGTTAACATAATTAATACAGGTTTTGAACTCCATAAAAGTGAAATAAAATTTGTACCGTCTTAAATGGTGAAAATGTTTCTTGGGAAAAAAAGGAAGTATGGAATAAAATGTTTAGGGAAGTTGAGGTTTAATTTCTACTGGTTAGTTTTACTATGCTGTTTGTTTTCTTTTATGTTGTAAGAAACTCAAACCAGACTCCTCATACAACAGCCATTGCACAAGAGACAAATGAGAGCACTAGTAAAAGCGGGATTGGCCTTTTAGTTGTTTTGGACATTTAAGAAGTCCTGCTTATCTGGACTTGTGTGCTGGATTACCCTCCAGAGAAATCACTCAGTACAGTTGCTTTCTTTTCAACCTACATGTTTTGAGGGACTGATTTATGATTGATAACGTCTCGGTTACGTATGTAACCCTCGTTCCCTGAGGAGGGAACGGAGACGTACATTAGTGACTAACGAATGGGGGGTTTCGCTTAGAAGCCAATTACCTTAGAGAATTCAACAGTGCCCAATGGCAGTGCCAATACCATGGGCATGCGGAATTTGTATGCGTAACTCCGCCCCACCCTGTGGGTATATAAGGAAGTACGCTGGCAACATCGCATTATGTTACTGCTGCAGGAGCCAAGACTGAACTCCGCATACCAGCAACACAGCTGACGTGGCAAAGGAACGTACGTCTCCGTTCCCTCCTCAGAGACGTTCCCTTTCGTTCAGTCACTACGACGTACGTTAGTGACTAACAAATGGGGGTTCCAATACAACAACGCCACTCAGCTGTCATCCAGTGCCCTGCGTAAGTGTGAGTACCCTGTTGTAAGACTAGTACGGACGAAGGACTCCCACTTATCACAGGAATACCAAGGTACACTGGGAAACATATCCCAGTGAGGGAATGCCAAGATGCCTACCCGTGGGGAGGACTTAGAGAAAACACATATGACCCGCTAAGGGCTGCATATGGAAGAACTCTAGGGTACCAGCCGAAGGTGGATTTTTAACCCTAGGGGTGGCAGGGACTTGCCAAGGGAAAGACACCTGCTCACTGAGGAGGCTTACGGTGGAAATACACGTGTGGGGGTCACCGGAGGGGAACCATGCACACAGAGCACCTGGCCGGACATGAGGGTCTGGGCTCGAAAGGGCAGACTGAACTGATGTCGGCATCAGCAGTGCTGGAGGAGCTCAGGGCTCTCGGGGAGCTCACCTGAGGAAAATATTGCACGTATCCAGTCCGTGGAGTGGAATGGCGAGCAAGCGAAGACACCTGAGCCTGGCCCATTACCGGCCACCCGTAGGGGCGAGTACATAGTCGGACACTGGCTCTACTCGGAGATTGTAGAATCTGGCGAATGTGTTAGGTGTCGCCCAGCCTGCAGCTCTGCAGATGTCTGTTAGCGAGGCGCCATGCGCTAAAGCCCAAGAGGAGGCCACACTCCGGGTGGAGTGTGCCCTGACCCCAAGGGGACATGGTCGACTTTGCTGCTGGTAAGCCAAAACAATGGTGTCCACTATCCAGTGAGACAACCTCTGCTTTGAGAGAGCTCTTCCCTTCCGCTCTCCACCATAACAGACAAAGAGCTGGTCTGAGGTCCTGAAACATTGCGTGCTGTCTACTTAGGCGCGGAGAGCGCGTACTGGACAGAGCAATGCCAAGGCTGGGTCTGCCTCCTCCAAAGGCAGCGCTTGCAGGTTCACCACCTGGTCTCGGAACGGAGTGGTGGGAACCTTGGGCACATATCCGGGCCGGGGTCTCAGGATCACATGAGAGTTAGCCGGCCCGAACTCTAGGCACGCTTCGTCAACCGAAAATGCCTGCAGGTCCCCAACCCTCTTAAGTGAGGCCAATGCGGTCAGCAGAGCCGTCTTCATAGACAAGAAATTAATCTCAACCGAACACAAAGGCTCAAAGGGAGGCCTCTGCAGAGCACTTAAGACTACTGAGAGGTCCCAAGAGGGAACGAGAGGAGAGCGAGGAGGATTCAGTCTCTTCGCCCCCCTCAGGAACCTGATGATCAGGTCGTGCTGACTTACCTTTTTGTCTCCCAGGAGATCGTGGTAGGCAGATATTGCAGCCACGACACTTTAAGGGTGGAAGGAGACAGCCTTCGTTCCACCCCCTCCCTGAGAAACGATAGCACGGACCCGATCGGGCATTTCCAGGGGTCTTCTTGGCGGGAAGAACACCATGTGACGAAGAGGTTCCACTTCAACGCATAGAGGTGTCGTGTAGACTCTGCCCTAGCGGAAGTGATGGTAGCGACCACCGCAGGTGGAGGCCTACTCAAACCAGCCGCGTCCCGTCCAGAAGCAACACGTGGAGCTTCCAGAACGCTGGACGCGGGTGCCAAAGGGTGCCCCGTCTCTGAGTGTGAAGGTCTTGACTCAGAGGAATATGCCAGGGAGGGGCTGTCGCAAGGAGTAGCAGTTCTGCGAACCAGGTCTGGCCGTGCCATACGGGGCGACCAACATGACCTGCTCCTTGTCCTCCCTGATCTTGCACAGTACCTGTGCGAGAAGGCTCACTGGGGGAACGCATACTTGCGTAGGCCCTGCGGCCAGCTGTGCGCCAGTGCATCCGTGCCGACCATCGGTCAGGGAAAATACAGGGAGCAATGGGAAGAATCCTGGGAGGCAACAGGTCTACCTGTGCGTCGCCGAACCGTTCCCATATCAGCTGGACCGTCTGGGGATGGAGTCTCCATTCTCCAGGAAGTGGCTGAAGCCGTGAGAGCTCGTCGGCTGCACGGTTCAGGACTCCCGGGATGTGGACAGCATGAAGGGACCTCAGATGCTTCTGACTCCATAAAACTAGATGGCGGGCGAGTTGAGACATACGGCGGGAGCGTAGACCGCCCTGGTGGTTGATGTATGCTACTACGGCCGTGTTGTCTGTCCTGACTAGTACATGTTGACCCCTCAGCAACGCTCGGAAGTGGTGCAGGGCGAACCGTAACTCGAGGCAATTGACATGCAGAAGGCTCTGGGGTCCTGTCCAGGAGCCCGCGGCTGCTTGTCCATTGCACATGGCACCCCAGCCCGTGGATGATGCATCTGTTGATACAACAAGATGCCTGGAAACTTGTTCTAAGGACACTCCGGTCCGTAGAAATTTGAGGTTCGACCACGGGTGAGAGTCTGTAAGCAGGCCTGAGTCACTTGTACCCGGAGCTTGCCAGACCGCCATGCCCATCTCGGGACTTGATCGCGTAGCCAGTGCTGAAGCGGTCTCATATGTAGCAATCCGAGCGGCGTCACCGCGGCTGCAGATGCCATATGCCCCAGGAGCCTCTGAAATAGCTTCAGTGGGACCGCACTCTCACCCTCGATTTGACGAAGGCAAGTCAGCAGAGACTATGTGCGCGCTCGCTGGTAAGCAGCACGCACCTGCGACCGAGTCGGACTTCACTTCGGCTGGAGGGACAGGCTCGATCGCACCCTTCGCCAGTAGGGTGACAACCTCCGCACGCATGACAGGGGATAGGCCCCATCATAGCGGGCGGCCTCCCCAGAGCGGGGAGGAACCTGCGCAAACTGAATCGCGTAGCCGCGCCTGACGGTCTTCGCGACCCAGCGGAACAGTCCCGGAAGCTGAAGCCAGACTCCCAGGAATTGCACCAGCGGGGTCATTCGGACCACAGACGTACCCAGGGTGGGGCAGCGAGGCAGCGTTACCGGCCCGGACATGGGAGACTGTTGGGCGTCCCGGTGCGGGGGCACGGTTAACTGCTGTGTCCTGACAGAGGAGACCAGGGAAGGACGCACGTTCCACTGGGGTCTGCTCTGAGAGGAGGCTGGCGAGATAGAGGGACGAGAGCGGCGCGGCCCGGAGGCGGCACACACTGCCACCACCGGTCTCTGGGTCCTCAGAGACAGGAACATGAGTTCTTTCCAAGCGCTGCTAGCCCGAGGGCCAGCAGCAGAAGGATTTTCCACCGGGGGAAGGAGAGGCCCTGCTACCATCCCCTGGAAAGAACTGGCACCCATTTCTGAGTTGTCCACCTCCAGCCTGGCGTTTAGCCGGCTGGGCGACATCCTGCAACCACCTCCACGGCGCGGCCCAGAGAAGGCTGCTGCTGGGGCCGGACGGGAGGAGGGAGGGCGCCCTCGGCGGCGAGCAGACTGAGGAGACTGGGCCGGCGGCTGGTGCAGCAGCCAGCCGCCGGGGCAGTACGTGTTACAGCCTCAGTCTGCTCTGGGGCAGCCGAGAACTGTTGGGCGCAGTTCTCAGCCGCGCCGCCGAAGAGGCCAGCCTGGGATATGGGCGAGTTGAGGAGGCGGGCTCAGTCAACCCCCCCATATCACCAGGTAAGGCCAGGAAATTCTCCCGGACCACGGCTGTGGACATCGCCCGACCGAGGGAGCATGTGGCCACCTTCACCACCCAGAGGCCGGGATCAGTGGCGGCACGCAGCTCAAAAAAGAGCCCTGGGTCAGCTCCACCCTTGTGCATGTGCAAAGGGGCGGCGGCCTACCCCATAGTACTGCAGGACCACGCCACCGAAGTAGACGAGCCCACAGGCTTAGGGAGGGTGCTTAGGACAGCCACACCACGTCAAAGCCCTCTGTGGACACCGTAGTGCAGAGGACAGGGGGGGGCCCCAGTGTACCCTAGGCCGCGGCCCCATCAAGGGCAGAGAAGTCGGAGGAGGCCACCAAACGGTCACGGGAAGCACAGGGACTCCTCATGCACCTCGGGAGCGAAAGGCATTGGGGGCGGGGCCCAACAGCTGTCGGGTGCCGCCCGCAAAAAACGATCGCGCAACCACGAGCACTCACGACTGGGCAGGGTTCCACACCAGCGCGAAGCTCGCGGCTGCCCGAGATAAGTAAGTAAGTAAAGTAAGTAAAATTTTATTTATATAGCACTTTTAATGCTACAATGCACAAAGTGCTTTACACAGTAATAACAATAAAAACATGGCTATCAACTCTAGGTCAGATCAGGCAGCGCTGACACACCCGGAGGTGGAGCACAACCTAATCGTCATCCCCAAAGGACTCTAGCCCAGAGTCCTGCACGGGTCCATTTTTGAGACCCGCCCCCGCCCGTACCCGCAAAGTTCAGCACCAGATCCGACCCGTCACCCGTGATAATATCAAAATGAAATCCGAACCCGCCCAGACCCGTTAATATTTGGCCCGTTACCCGATCCGTGCCCGCGATAAATCACACACACTAAATCATTCCAATTAAAGTGCTTTATTTTTTATCGTGCACCTCTCTCTCACAACATCACAACAGCGTCATGAATGGGCTATGAAACAGGCTAAAGTGCGCTTTGTTTTGCGCCATTCAAGTAGCCTACGAACCTAAATAGGCTATGGAACCCGATAACTATAGCCTACCTACGAAAAAAAAAAAAAAAAGAAAAGAAAAAAAAAAAAAAAAGAAAAACCTGAGCCTGTCACTCACAAACAGTATATTATAGCCTAGGCTATAGCCTATTTACTTTCCCTTGAGGTTACTGTGCAGGAAAAGGATATCGTCCACAGTCCCAGGTTTAAGTTGCGTTCTCCGTTCTTGGATTACAAACCCAGCTGTGGAAAAGTCTCTCTCACTCGCAGCGCTTGATGCTGGGATGGAGAGAACATTCCGCGCAATCATTGCCAGGTTGGGAAATGTTTTCGCATGCTCCTTCCACCACAACAAAACATCGAAAGGATCCCCCTTGGGTGGCTTGAACTCGATGTATGCAGAGACCTCGTCCTCGGGCAGCACTGTGTCTTCGCTGGAGTACTCTACATCTGACAAACAGTCAACTGTTGAAACCAAACAAACTCTCTTCGCAGCTGGGGCCGCCGACATGCTGTGGCCTGGTAGCTGATGTTCGCGTTTCTCCTCGAGTTCTATTTAAAAGAAATAGATACATGGATGTATATATTTCACTAAATGATTAATTTGCCCAATTAACAATAATTGATAATTATTAAAGACAAGCAATGGTGGAGGAAGTACTGAATCTCAGTAGGCTACTTAAGTAAAAGTACAAATAACCAGAGACATATTTACTTTAGACATATTTAGTTTAGTAATAAGTAGGCCTACACAATTAAAACCCTACTTAAGTAAAAAGTACCTGATTTAAAATGTACTTTAAGTATTATATTTGCATTACACTTTACATAAAACCGAAATCGCGACACACCCCTATTTGAAGTTAACATTATATAGCCTAAATAGAAATAGAAATCACAAAGCCTTTCTTTAAAGGTAATTTCGTTTTGTATTAATTGTATCTTAATTTTAATCAATATTTCATCAACCAATTGCCTGGATTTAACTAATAAGAAGTAAATATAGCAGACAGATGATCACGACACGGAGGTGCCGGCGTGAACTTTAGCTCGTATCATAAATTAACTAAAACTCTGCGTATAAGGTAGCCTAATTGTCTCACAAACCTAAGAAATATATCTATAGCCCATTGAAATGTCTACTTTTAAACAGAGCAATTCAAAATGAAATAAAACAGACTGCTCTCTGCTTATGTAATCTGAAGGAAATGTGCATTTCTCTCAGGCGCGTTCACTACTGTGAAGATCGCGAGTCAGCATCAACTTCATCTTTGCAGCCACTGACACAGAAAACACTTGTTTATTAATAAACAATTAACATGTCTCCTTGCTATATTTTACATAATCATAATCATTACTTTTTTGCCGGTTCTTTGTGACAGCTTTTAAGTGCTTTATTGGCAGTGTAACCCTAAAATTTTACATGAACGCATCACCACCTCATCAGCACAGAAAACATGGAGATTTTTTTCAATTCCTATTTTGGCAGGTGGAACAAACATTGAAAACTGATCAGAAAATGTTTTTTCTTTTTTTCAAATACTGAAGACAAGTATAATTAGTTTGTGATTGAATAGCTTACCTTTCACAATACGCTGTGCTTCGTTATGAACTCCCATAATGTCACCATGGTCTGCCAGCAGTTTCAGGCTTTTCAACTTTGGATGCAAGAACATTGCCAGCTTGTGCCAGAGATGCAGCTCAAATTTCTCTGTTAAAATCTTGAGGCATTTTTCTTTAAGCGATGACAATGTCAGACTGTCGGTAGAAGACGGCTGAAGGTGATATCTGAGGCGCTCCAACCACACAGCTGTCAAGTGAATGGTCGGAGTTTTGGATGCTTCCAGGGCTTTGGTGGCTTCTTTGAATCGTGCCAAAAAATTCACAATGTCACGCAAAGTCTCCTTGCTCATGCAGTTTAAACGGTGTTCTTCGTCACGTTCCTCCAGAAGAGCACGGATGGCCTCGTACTGGCTGCTAATGGAGTCCAGCATTGTGTGAAGCGAGTTCCATCGCGTCTCCACGGATGCTTTCAGTGTTTTTTGCAGACGATTCTGGAGATGTGACTGCTTAAAATAAGTCACAAGAGACTTAGCGGACTCAATGACACCAGATACCTCTTCGCCAAACAAATCGCCCTAAGCAGGTTTCCCAAGTGTGGTATGCAATACTGTGTTCAGGATATGTGCTGCACAACTCAATCTCGTGGCTGTGCGGAGGGCCGCAACAATGTTTGCACCTCTGTCAGTTACGTACACTAGTTTGGGAAAGAACTCATCCAGTCCAAATTTGCGGAGTGCTTGGACGATGGCTGGCCTGAGGTTGTCAGCTGTTTTCCGTAAATTGCTGTCCCATTCAGCTGTGCAGAGCACTCGCTCCTGCAGTTCCCAATTGCTTTTAATGTAATGTATTGTCACACAGAGATATCCAATTTTTCGGAAATCATCCATCCACAAATCCAGCGTCACAGCCCCGTTGCTCTCAGTCAATTGTTCCCTCAGCTCCGGAATTATGTCTTGTCTTTTATCCTCTACATATTTAGTGATCCTACGGGAGACAGTAGTTGGATCGGGCAGAAGCTGTCCACCAGAAGCTGTCCGCCTCAGACGTCCACAAGGCCAGCTCGTGCCCCAATGTCAATTAAACCCTGTGCCAGTTCCAAAAATCCATCGCCGCACACAGTCTCAAATGATCTAATGTCTTGGCACACAAATTGCACAGCCAATTGTGTTATCGTCTCTTTGTCTTCCCCTCTTGGAGGTTTGTAGCCTTTGGCAAAGTACCTGTCAATTGTCACACTGGCAATCCCTGCTGTGCTCCTGCAAGTCTTGACATGCTTCCTAAGAGAAGACGTGCCCAGCTTACGGCTATCAAATGCCAAAACTTTATGGCATGTTTTGCAAGCCGCAAAGTCGCTTATGATGTTATTTTCCTGATCTCTTATTACACCACACTTTCTCCACACATCCGATTTTGCCTTTAAAGACTCGTTGTCAACTATTTTATATTCTCCACTCGCCACCTTTACTTTTACTTCATCCATACTCCTGCAACGCTCGCTCCAACTAGGCTACGGGAAGCATCAACAAAAGTCTCACTGTCGCAGTGGTGGTGACGTGATGGGTCAAATGTCATATCGTTGTTGCGTATGTGTAATGGTAATTTAGACATACAAATATTGCACATATTTTTCATCCGCTCTACTACCCGCCTGCAAGGAGTTAATTATCCGCCCGCAACCCCGCCCGTGAATTTTAGGAATGTCACAATCCACCCGTTTTAGCCACTTTTATACCCGTTGCAGGACTCTGCTCTAGCCCACCTTGGGATGCGGTGATCGACATCTCGCCGCTATCTGGAGTGTGAACGAAACGAACGAGACGTCAGAGACGGGCCGTTGTTTCAGTCCAGCACTCGCAGGAAGCGATGTGCGAGAGGGGGGCGTGGCCCGAGGAATGATCGTCGGGGTTCTTATACCACGGCACCGCCCTCAGGTCACCCTGGCCACCAGCCAAAGTACCACCTCTCTCAGAGACGGTAGATTGGGGTGTGGCAGAGGGGACTCTCTCTCCTCGCGGAGATCACTGAGTCTCGACCGCGACATCGCGATGGTCACGTTCCCGCAGTGGGAACATGACACATCTACAATCACTGCCCGAACGTGCTGAAGCCCAAACACGTCGAGCAGTGAATGTGCCCATAGACAGCAACGGAGATCGATCGCACCCGGAAGTGCACGGGCGAACCGTCTTGAAAAAGACGTGCCACGCGCAAGCTCTTTTTGTGAGAGGAAAGCTCTGCAGAGTGCCGAAGCGCCCAGTGAAAACACACACAGCTGTTGCAGATCACTGCACAGATCAGCAGGCAGGCAATGCAAGATCGCTGGAATGCGCCGTCACACCAACACCCTGGAGAACCGCTCGTCTCGAAGACTGAAGAGAAAACTTCAGAATTCAGGCTTGTAGGAGTGAAGAGATGCTCTTGGCTCCAAAACAGAAACATAATGCGATGTTGCCAGCGTACTTCCTTATATACCCACAGGGTGGGGCGGAGTTACGCATGCAAATTCCGCATGCCTATGGCATTGGCACTGCCATTGGGCGCTGTTGAATTCTCGAAGGTAATTGGCTTCTAAGCGAAACCCCCCATTCGTTAGTCACTAACGTACGTCGTAGTGACTGAACGAAAGGGAACCAACTTTAACCCTTGTGCACTGTTCAGTTTCTGGTAACAGCCCCGTTGGTCTGGGTCAAATTGACCCTAACTGGATTCATACAATTCCCAAAAATCACACTATGAAAAACAATAAAATAAAAAAAATTATTAACTTTTAATATAAACACTTTTTACACATTAAAAAGAATACATTTGTATTACCCATAGTTACAAATGTTTGTATTAACCATAGCTTTAATCACAATACCAACACACCTAAACAGCAAATCAATAGACTAACAAATGGAAACTCTAAACAAAATAGGCAAAGAGCAATGATTTACAGCTGGCATAATAGGATAAATCACTTTGCATACAAAAGTAAAACAAAAAAGCATTAAGTCAGCTTTGAATTGTTATAGTGTTGTAGTAGATGTAAATGAACAGTGTACTCTTTCTCCATGTTACCTGCACTCAGTTTCTACTGTTTTCTTGTCAGCAAAAGCCTATCGGATAGTTTGGATTTAACGTGCGCATTTTACTTTAGCTTTAATTAGCGATTTAAAAGTGAGGCGCAAAAGAGGGAATACTCCAACGTCTCCCCCCTTCTCCCACCCAGTGATACCGGTATTAACATGTTGGCACACGTCGATTAACTGGTGGAAAAATTTCCTCACCGTCACATCACTACAGTCTAATAAACGGCAACCTCTTTAAGTTATTCTTGACTGTGCCAATGAACACCACATCGTGTAAAGGAATTGTTCTTGTTTGCGCCGACTGAAAACACAATGAGAAAGACCATGAGACAGGAGAGACTCGGACATTACAGTAAAAGCTACTGAACATTGAACGGGCCATTCATGTGGATTTGGATAAAACATTAAATGCTTGATGTCATGCCTGTTGACGTCGTTTAGCCCTTCACAGTGGAGTAGCGGACGGACACGCAAGGCATATTAAATTATTATGATTAGGCTACATTTATTATTAAATTAATATTACAATTCATATGCCCCGCAATATTTCACAGCGCATCAACGCATAACCGATGATATAAAGATTAGTTAGATTAGCTTACTCCTCTTTTTTTTTTTACTTGCTTAACACGAAATACTTCTCGATTCATGAAAATAATTTTTTTTTCGGCCGTACAGGAGCTATGGAGAAAACGGTGATGTCATCCAGCTCATTTCAATTATCATACAGTGACAATGTGGGCATTAGATTAGTAATTAGATCAGTAATTTAGTTTATATTGTTAATTTAGTTTAATAATTCGTTTTATTTGGATATTTAGTTGAAAAATGTAGTGTCCCCAACTGAGCAAGCCAAGCCAAAGGCGACAGTGGCAAGGAAACCAAAACCCCATCAGGTGACCTAATGGAGAAAAATAAACCTTGGGAAACCAGGCTCATTCGGGGTGCCAGTTGTCCTCTGGCCAATTAACAAACAGCGTATGATTATTATTCTGGCAACTTTACAGGACAGGGGTCATATTAGATCGGATGATCGATTGATCGATTCATATTAGATTAATTGGTCATATTAGATCGGAATATTCGAATATTATTGAGGATGACATATCGATTAAACAATTATTAAATAGGAATATTCGAACGATCGTAGTCATCACACCGGAGACGGATTTATTGAGGATGCCGTGTCGATGAGGCAATTTCAGGGGGAGTCTAATTGGCACGGTCTCTGCAGACACTTCAGGGTCATGAGTTGGTCATGTCTGGGCGCAGGTCCACCATCTGATCTGGATCCGGCTGACTGCAGTAAACCTCGGGATAAAACAGAGAGACTAACATTAGCGTAGATGCCATTCTTCTGATGATGTAACGAGTACATCAGGTGTTATGGGAAGTGTTCCCGGTTCCGGCTGACCTAGTTAATGCAGCCTAACAATCATTTAAGAGCATTTTCTTGTGGTGCCCCCCTGAGCACTTGGTGCCCTACGTGCAGCGCGTGATGCGCGTAATGGGAGCGGCGACACTGCTAGTCGGTATAAGGTCGAGCATACATGTTGTTGATTTAGATGATTTAACGAGTTTAGTAAGTAAGTAAGTAAGTAAGTAAGCTTTATTTCTATAGCACTTTTCACAGACAAAATGGTCACAAAGTGCTTCACAAAATTAAAATATACACATAAAAGATATACACATACACATAACATACAAATATACACGTATACACAAAAACATACGAAACCATATTGCTAATTAAATGCTTGTCTAAAAAGATGCGTCTTAAGGTGTTTTTTAAAAGCTTCCACAGAGTCCAAAGCTCTCAAGGCTAATGGAAGAGAGTTCCAGAGCCTTGGAGCCACCACACAGAAGGCTCGGTCACCTCTTGTTTTAAAACGTGTTCTAGGAACAGTTAAAAGGTCTTGGCCTGAAGACCTCAAAGAGCGACCAGAAATGTATACATGCAGTATATCCTGGATATAAGAGGGAGCTTGATCATGCAAGGCTCTGTAAGTAATGGTTAAAATTTTAAACTGTACTCTAAAACTAATTGGAAGCCAATGTAGAGCCTTAAGTATAGGTGTAATATGTGTTCTCCTGTTGCACTTATTCAAAAGTCTTGCAGCTGCATTCTGTACAACTTGCAATTTGTCCATGGAGGATTTGTGTAAACAAGTGTACAATACATTGCAAAAGTCGAGACGAGAAGAAATAAAAGCGTGAATAAGCATCTCCATCTCTTTTTTCGAAACCACAGATCTAATCTTAGCGATGTTTAGCCAATTCTTCTTCTCCTATAGCAGTGAATGAGTGTAATATTTCCTCAGTGACACTACAATGCTCTGTCTGATGTGATACTGTAGTAGACGGCTGCATGGTTAAAATTTTCTTCCTAATATTATCGATCATACATGTAAAGAAGTTCATAAAGTCATTACTGCTGTGCTGTTTACAAACATCAGATGTTGAAGCTTTATTTTTGGTTAATTTAGCTCCAGCTACGCTCCATTTTTCTGGCTGCTGCTTTAAGGGCCCGTTGTGCTCGTTGTACCACGGCGTTGGACTATTTTCTTTAAAGGGCATATTGCAGGTTAGAGACTCCAGTGAGTCAATGTATAGAAAAATAATGTAGGAACTAGATTTTCTTTAAAATATACTTTAAAATACACTATTAAGGCTTTTGGAGTCGTTTTTGTGAGAAAATTTTACTTCCGCACATCTAAAAATGCCAAAACCGGACGTGACATAACGAGAGGGAGTGCGGTGAATTTCAACGATAGGAAAACAATGGATCGCAATGACAGCTTGGACGCTGAGGACATTATAAATGTTTATTAATACTCATATGGCAGACCACAGACATACAATTATGACACACAATTAGGGACAGACCAGGATTAGACAGAACAACGATTACAGGAGACAGATTGAGTATTTATGTGAGGAGAAACAGTGGAGAACAGCGGCAGGTGTCTCGGAGAGAGACCAGTGTTAGCTAGATAAAGCTAGCTAACGATATGAACACTGTGCTCAGATCACAACACTGTACTGATTATTATCATGTATCAGGCAATAGCAAAGCTGGTAACGTTATTGTCATCTAGTAAGTTATTGATTTACTTACCAATAACAGAAACTTATAGGCTTTGACCATCAGGAAAAGTCACACTCGTTAATATCCGTCCACACTAAACGTTATGTGATATAACGTTGGCGGTTTCTCATCACGACTGATTTGGTAACTTACAAGACTCACGCCACGGAGCACAGTTCACGTTTTCTCCGAGCTGCATCTCTGCCGGATCCGGGACCGCCACATCTCCCGCCGGCCGCCGAGCCACAGGCAGTAACGTTGTGTTATTGTGTATCCTTTATTCATTAATTCTGTATTATGGGTTTATTTCGTGCCGATTCACCGCTAGTGTGAGGATGTATGACGTTATGAGTATGCATTTGAGTGAACTTGAATGTGCATACATGGCATGAATAAAATATCACATAATTCAGAACTTTTTTTCGAAAAAGTGTGAGACTGTATTAATTTGTGTTAATGTACATACTTTGTATTCATTAATGTAAACACGACGGCAAAGAAGCATCGCGTGTGGATGTTTATTCATCCTTTAGGCAAGGTACACACTGGCTGCGTGACACGTGCGGCTCGAGCCATGCCGAAAGCGCGTGCTAGAAATAGAACCGATGCGAAACGCAAGTGTGTTGGAAGCGTTTCCAGGCAAAATAGAATAGGAAAAGCTGTTTGTCATTTTGACACGAATACATATTAATAAATGACATTTTTATGTGTGAAAGTCTCTAGGTTTTGATAAATAAAGATATAATTGTAATTAAAAAAATGTATATAATATCGATTTTCAAGTATTGCACAGGCAGAACAAAATATTTTGTAGCCTATTCGGCCGTCAATACTGCCGAGTGCTGACGTTGTCTTTGCTGTATCAGTAGGCTATATATTTATATAAATATTTATTTATATATTTTATGTTAAACATGAAGTTAACATTAACATGTTTGCAGTGTGTAGCAGGTCTACAGATAGAAACGCCACGCTCACGTCACGCAGCCAGTGTGTAGCCGGCCTTACATGAGTATAACAATGTTTGACTCCATCATATCACCGGGATGATAATCCTCCGGTCTAAAGCACTACACACACCACCGTGTGTTTTGAAGCAGATGCGTGAAGGGAAGTCCCGTTTCTTCACCTGCACAAATTGCCACCATGCAGAATTCCTAACTTTTTTTTTTTTTAGGAAACCTGTGGACTCGATGCCCTGACAGGCTGGATAATAATTTACCATGACAATGATAAATTGGAATAGAAAAACTACCGAAAATACACAGACTCTACTGAATACCAACCTATTCTGCACTGAGCCAACGCAGAGCTCGGCGAACCACTCCCTCTCGTGACGTAATATGACGCGATGTTGGAAAAAAACGCTTTTTCCAAGCGGCCAACGAAATGGCCACTTTATCTACTAAATTTGTGCTCTTATGTCTTTTAAAAACATTTTAAATCCTGCACTACCTTTTCATATGGTATTTTCATACAAGGTTATATATTAATCTCGAAAAAGATTTAACCTGCAATATGCCCTTTAATCTTCTTTAAGTGCAGAGGAGCAACTGCGTCTAAAGTGCTGGAAAAGAGAGAGTCATTAGTTTCTGTTGCAACAACGAGTTCTTCTAAGCTATCTGGGATGCTGAGGAGATGATACTGATGAGGAAGATTATTTAAAAAGCAATCTTTAGTGCAGGTAGTGATGGTCCTGCCATATTTGAAGCGAGGGGACAGTTTTGCAGCCTTAGCTAAAGTGTACATGATACTAGGTAATGATCTGAGATGTCATCGCTCTGCTGCAGAATTTCAACGGTATCATCATTTATACCATGTGACATTATTAGGTCTAAAGTATGATTATGGCGATGAGTGGGTCCTGACACGTGTTGCTTAACTCCAATAGAGTTTAGAATGTCTCTAAATGCTAATCTCAATGGGTCTTTTTCATTGTCTACATGGATATTAAAATCACCAACAATTAGTACTTTATATGCGGCCAGTACTAACTCTGATAGAAAATCAGCAAATTCTTTGGTAAAGTCTGTATTGTGCACAAACACAGCACATCTAGATTATTATCTGTAATGATATCATTAACAATAAGCGCCTTTGGGGAAAGGGATCGAATATTCAGCAACCCGAGCTCAATTGTTCATCTGTATTATATCTATTGTTTATTTGCTGGACATCAATTACATTTTTACTGTTGAATGTTTTTGATGGTTTTTTGTATTTGTTAATTCGGGGAACAGACACAGTCTCTATATGATAATATTTAGGAGAAAGAGTCTCTATGTGCTGGGATTTTTCTGACTCCGGTGACGTGAGACAGCTAGCAGACAGTCGGTTTAGCCAGTTTGTCTGCTTCCTGACTTGGGCCCTAGTGAGTCAAGGTTTAGCTCTAAGACTATGTGCCAAATTACTAAATTACTAATATGTGCCGTTAATGCAGCATCAGATTGCCATAAACTTAGTTTTTACTTTCAGTTTCTGTAGTGAATAATTGACTGGCCTTTGAAACTTCATAACTCTCACGCAAAGTTTGCACATTGTGATATAATATCCACTGCCCCACCCTCATGGTTAAAAATGCAAATATTTTCAATATTGCGATGTGGCATTTTTCTTTATGGTCACACAAAATGATGGACAAACAATGATTTACACTTTGAGCGCATAATTTCCTGTGATAACAAATTTAAGTAGGATCAATTATTAAATAAAAGTATTACTAAATTACAAAATTATTTAAATAAAAAAGAAGGTAAATAAACAAGTAACAAGCAAAATTAAAATAGTTTGCTTAATTTCTGCGAAAACTTTGTTGATGCAGGTAGGCCTACAAAAAAAAAAAACATGGTTATAACCATAATTAAACTAAACTATACCTGTTCTATCTTCATGCAGCATATATTCTCTGGCTCTAAAGGCAATTTACAACAGTTCACATGAGTGATTTATAGATTATCATGACAGAATATGCTAATCAATGACTTGAAGATAGTTAACTCCACACCAGCTACATAAATTCAGAAATGTCCTGTTGCATTCTACATGTTGTCACTTGTTCTTGAGTCTCTCCATCATTGTCCGACTCCAGGTTGAACATAAAAGGCTGAACAGTTTCGGACATTTTCAGTACATGTCTGCATGAGATAATCGGAGCTGCTAAGCTCCACCCTCTTCTTAAAGGGGGGCCGGGAGCAGCAGCTCCATTTGCATTTAAAGGGACACACTGCTCACCCTCAAAAAGGGATCATTTTTACATGCTAAAAATATGATGTGGAGTATTTTGAGCTAAAACTTCACATACACACTCTGGGGACAGACTTTTTTACATCTTGTAAAAATGGGCATCATAGGACCCCTTTAAAGTTTACTACTGTTACACTTAAACATTTAATTTACTGTATACAGTGTTGAGAGTATGCATCAATTGTGGGACTCACTTGCACATAGTTATATCGCAATTCTTTGACTCTTTCTGAATTGCGTTCAAATGGCACCCTGTAGACCTGCTTCATCCGGAGATGATTTCTACGCAAGATACGGTCCAGTGTTGATAAGCTTACCCTATCAATATTTTGAAACATGTCATTGTTTTCTATAATTTTTCTTTGTATTTGCCGTAATGTTATGGCTTTGTTTTCTAGGACCATGTTCATGATTTCAGTTTCCTGTTCAGGAGACAGAACACGCTCCCGACCACCTTGTGTTGGTAATCTTTCAGTTCTGCCAAACAAATAGTAAAATACTTTAAATACAAAGTAGGTATACATTTCCTAAATACTTGAAACATACTTTACAGTATTTTTACAGTCCTACAGAACAGTCCACAGGCAATACTGTCCTACTGTACTCATTGAGTACTGTATTGATATGCAATACTGCAATTTTCTAGTGAGAGTAGATTTCTTACCTATTCTCATTTCGGAAAGTCCAGATGATGGATGCTACAGTGTACCTGCTCAAATGTGGCTGTACTCTTTGCCCAGCCTCCCTCATTGTTAGACCATGGTTGACCACATGATCAACCAAAGTGGCTCGGATCTCATCAGAGATTACGGTCCTTGGCCTTCCTCGTCCTCGTCCTCGTCCTCCTCCTCTTATTCTCACTCCTCTGGCTCTGCCTCTGTTTCCAATGTTGGCATCCATTGCTCCAAAACAAAAGAGCTCACCTGTTGCCCTTTTATGCTAAAGCTCTGATTGCTAATTGTAAAACTGTGTGACGGGTGTTTGCCCTTGTGATGAGTCAGTGTGCATATTTGAATGGCAGTGTGTTCCTTGTGAAAACAAGATATTTTCTGCATGAAAATTGTGCCAAAAGCAGAGAATTGTGTGTAGTGTTTTGAAAAAAGTGTGTTTTAGAACTGCAATTTGAGTGTAAAGCAGGAACTGTGCTTGTAGTTTAGCAGAATTGGTTCAGGGAGTTGGTGAATGAGTTACATGTTGTGGTCATTGTGTCTCAAGTACCAGAATTTGTGTGTAAACAATTGAGAAAAACTGTAATAAAGGTATAACTTTCAGTGATTCACAATATTTTAATGGAAAGCTGAGGGTCATGATTACATGTTTATCTGATGCCTTTTAAGTTGTGTTTCGAATGTTCACACACTTTTTTTCCCTGTTCCATGGGAGCAGTTTAGCCAAATAACCCAAATTGAACCGATCACATCTTGTAAATCAGCTAAAATTAACACTGTACCGTCATATAGTCTTTAAATAGACTTAACGAAACAAATTGGCATTTGAAATCTAAAAAGAGAAACAGTGAATGTTCAATGCATCAGCCCTGAACCAAAACCATTTCATATTAAAATGTATGGACACGAGAATGCAATCTGTGACTTCTTAACTCTCAAAAGGAAAATTTCAGCAGGGATTTGACCATGCACTCAGCATGTACTGGTGGTTCATTGAATGTTAACACAATGTACAAACAATGTGCATGCCAGTACAGCTGTGACTGCAGGGCCAAATCAAAAGAATTGTGTAAAACGAACACTTGGAAAACTAAGTTGTTCCACAGACTCTTCAGAGACCAGAAATAATATTATTTAATTGATATTCTATTTAATATAATACAATTATATTATAAATCAAATTATAATATACATTGTATTATAATTGCCAAGCAGGGCATTACATGGAGAAAGGTGATACATTGATAGCCTACAATTCGATTTCATTGGTTCACTTCCCAAGTGCCAAACGGGGAGGGGGTTGTGCTTTTATTTTTTTGCCTTTACAAGAACACAACTAGAAGTGTGGCACAGGTAATAATAAAACCAAATCATCCTTCGCTGTGGTGCACCATCTAAACTTGAATTTGATCAGGGAAGTTGGGGGTTAGGGTTAGAACTGGGGTCTCTAATGCTCATGACACAGCAGACTGTGAAGCTTTAGGTGTTACACACTGTACTGAATCAAGAGCAGCAATTCAAATCTGGCCGATGAAACACGGTTTCATGTGACATCTGGGATGAAAATTGCAATAGGCATAATGGTGCAATTCAAATAAGTCCACGTCTGAATGTGAAGCTGTTGATAACGTCAGAATTAACTGTGGTTCTCTCTGCATTTGTTTCTGTCTCAGGATGACCACTGCAATTCCTTGGAGGATGGACACTGGCAAGGTGTTTGACCCCACCTGCATCAGAGCCAGGATAGCAAAATTGTTAGAACATAATCTGAGATGTGGGAGATGTGTGTGAAGACACATGATGGGGTCATTCACACCTCCCAGTATGTCTACATGGCCTCCCAGTGTAGCACTGGAACTAAATTATGCAAGATTATTGAAAATTAGATTCCACCCATCTCCCAGACATGAACACAGAGCACATATCTCCACTATACACTCTCATGGCATCATCACCTGATCCAGACTATCCAGGCTGAACACTACATGTCATAGAAGACAAAGATGGCTTAAGGTTCCAAAAGTGTTACCTCACTACATATCTATTGTCCATCTACACATGAACATAGCTTCAAACACATAGGGACAGTAAAGTTAATCCCATGATGAAAGTCTAACAAAGACACACATAGCATATGCTATTCACAACCCTCTGCCAACTCATGGGAATACACTATATTACACATACATGTATGCAAGGCTACAGTCACAAATTGAAGATGCAAATTCTCAAGCAGAGACCTGCTATTAAGATTCAAAGTGTTTAAACTTTCTGATTATTGGGGTGGTTGGCAAACCAGAGGGCCCCTGGTTTCTCAACATATCACTAATAACAGAAACATTATCAAAGCAGATAAATCTGAAGCGTAAGCACTTCAATCAATTAACTACAAATGTACAATTTGAACATATCATCGACTGCGACTTAGCCAGCATGCAGCACACACACACACACACACACGCACGCACGCATGCACGCACGCACGCACACACAGACACACACACACACACACACACACACACACACACACACACACACACACACACACACACACACACACACACACACACACACACACACACACACACACACACACACACACACACACACACACACACACACACACACACCACATGTGAAATGTGGGGACATTCCATAGGCGTAATGGTTTTTATACCGTACAAACCGTATTTTCTATCCCCCTACACTGCCCCTGCCCCTAAACCTACCCATCACAGGAGACTGCGCAGTTTACTTTCTGTGAAAAAAACCCTCATTCTGTGTGAAATATAAGCATTTTGAAAAGTGAGGACATGGGTAACGTCCTCATATTTCACCCTCTTTTTGTAATACCTATGTCATACCCATGTCATTATACACATTTTTGTGTTGATATTTCACAAAAACATGCCCACACACACACACACACCAAACTGTTGCAAGGGATGCACACCTCCATCCTTGTATGACTACACTCTAAAAAAAAAAGGTTCTATATGGCACCAAAAAAGGTTATTGGCTCAATCATAGGGGAACCTTTTTTAGTGCTATATAGCACCAATTTTGGTGCTTCAGTGGTTCTTCAGCGGTTCTTCAGAGGTGCTATATAGCACCTTAGTCAAAGAACTGGTGAAGAACCTCTGAGGAACTGCTGAAGAACCACTGAAGCACCAAAATTGGTGCTATATAGCACTAAAAAAGGTTCCCCTATGATTACGAGCCAAGGACCTTTTTTGGTGCCATATAGAACCTTTTTTTTTAGAGTGTAAGCATGTTCCAAGTCACTTCTTAGAAATCTTAGATCTGCATAGGTGGCCTACATTGGAAGATTCCTGAACCAACACAGTGGTTATTATATATATATATATATATATATATATATATATATATATATATATATATATATATATATATATATATATATATATATATTTCTGGGGAATAATTAACTCAAATGGTAATAATATTCATGAGTTTATGAATATTATTGGCTTGTTGTACAGAAAAATTAACGTATAACGGAACCTTTAATCATTTAAAAGTAACCTTTATCCAAATTGATTTCTTCATCAATTATCAATCTTACAAACCTTAAGAAACATTGATCTGTTTGATCAAGACAAATAATATCTCTTATGTTTGCACAATTTGTATTCCTAAAATAGTAATACATGAAAGTCAAGCTTAAATGGGTAGCTTGGATCTTACGCTTCAGTGACTTCGAGATTTGTGAGCAAAACAATACGGATTCAATTCAATGCAATTATTGGGTTTTAATAAAACAACTACAGAATACAAAGCTACGAATCACACGGGGGTAAATATGCATATATATATATAGGAGAAACAAAATGATATGGTACAAACAAGGAAAAATCAAACTTAACAGAATCAAATCAAAAAGGAAAAGAATGATGGAAAGAGAGAATTCACGAGGGAGAGAGAGAGAGAGAGAGAGAGAGAGAGAGAGAGAGAGAGAGAGAGAGAGACAGTTCACCAAAACCCTTCAGACATTTATGATTTCGTGAATCAGGATTAATTAAGACAACCTCGTACAAGCAGTTAAAGGTGAAATATAATACTTGCATTAGGCTCTCTCGTGTGCGTGTCTGAGTTCGAATCGTCGTGGAAGTTCGCTAAGGATGAGTCCGGAGAATTTCGGTGAAGTTCAGGAAGGTCGCTCCAGAAGTTGCAAGTCTCTCAGTCTTGGCTGGGTGCCAAAGGAATCCCTCTCTCAATGGCAAGAAATGCCAGGGTGGTCCTTTCGGAATGGCAAGGATGCCGTGTCTCTCTCAATGGCAAGGAAGCAAAGAGTTAAGGTCAGTTCCCGTTTTTATGGACACAATGACCAACGCCCTTATCCTGGAGTGATCCAATCGCGCACGGGAGACCAAAGGCGCGAGTTTTTCATTGTTCTTTGTTCGTGGACAGCCCCTTCCCTCTGAGTTAATCAGTAGGGTGGAAATTCTAAAGCCTCTATTTCTTCAGAAAGCTGGTATTTTTGTAATAATGCCTCTTGTAGTAACTTGTGAATGAAATTCGGTACAGTCAGGTTTCTGCGATCGAGAAGGTACCAAACACTATCGTTCTGTGATTTGAGAATACAGAGGTACAAGCATTTTTACAATTAGTGGCATACCGAATCAATTTTACATACAGTAAACATCCTAGCTATTCTAATCCATCCTATGAAGACATTACCACAACAAAATATATATATTTAGACATTATTAAGACAGTTCTTTTAGTCCACGTGTATGTGAGATGGGTCCGAAAGTTCAGTGTGTTCAACTATGTGTGTGTGCGCTCATTCGCACAAAAGACTATGTGTGTGTATTGTTTCGAAACTTCACGTGGTCATCTGTGTGTGTATTGTTTGCCTATTGCACACAGGATATGTATGTTCGTTTGAGGAGTCACATGATCGCCTAAGGCTTTGAAGTTTGTGAAGAACTATTCAACTCTTGAGTTGTTCATTAACTTAGGATAGCCGCATAACACAGACCCTTTATTCAGTGTGATCTGATTTAGCAACGTCATGAGATAATGATGTTGAGTCCAAGATTTGGACTTCCTGCCATCTGGCTTGAGTGAATCAATACCGTTACAGTCCCCCTTTTTGTCGGATGATGTCCGATGGACATTATCGGACAACCCCTCATCACAGTGGTCGGATGGCAGGTGAATCGGGACGGTTGGAGAGCAGATGTTTGTTATGGCTGAGGAGCCAGCTCGATGAGGTTCGCATCTGCTTCTAGCGTAGGAACCTCCTTCCGGGATTTCCATCTGAGACCTCCAGACACGGCTGTCGTGAGTTTGGCTGTAGAGGTTTTCATCTCGTTGAACTTCCTGTACAGGAGAAAGGCTATGCCCAGGGTTAGGGTATTGCCGATGATCATGGAGATACATAGCGCAGTGTCAGCGGCGGTCCAGGTTTGGACAACAGGTGAGGTATTCAGGATAGGTAATCGAGACAATGCTTGGAGGGCTGTGTCGAGGGGAACAATGTCAATGAGCTGAGGCCCCCCTTTTTCAATCCACCGTTCTAGTTCTGGAGCTAGGGTGAAGTTGTGGTCCTTGAAAAAGGCTGGGATTTCTAGCTCGGACTGATACTCTTCACTTGGGAGATAGTACAAAGCCAAATCGTCCAGGTGGAGGATGGCCCCTCGTGGTACTTGGATCCACATGCTCTGGTCCAGCAAGTTGATGCGGGTGGCGGTGTCATGCTGGTCGTAGATCAGCATAGCGGTACGCACCGGAGTGTTGACGAGCCACCTGTCACCCACGATCTCTGCCTGCGTCTCGGTGACTTGGGTACGAGGCGTGGCATCGGTAGGGCAGCGGGTGTTGCTGATCATTGGTTGCAGTCCGCAGATTCCTTCGGTGTTGTCTCTGAGGAAGGGCTTGCTAGGGCAGAGGTAGTGAATGTCTTTAGTCAGGGTACACATGTGCAGGTTTGGGGCCAAGTACAGCTGTGTATCGCTGTCGTGGTAGGCGACCACCTCAGGAGTGCGCACCTTAAGGTGTGTGTTACCCTTCCAAAAGCCCACATTGACAATGTCTTTGAGTCGGTAGATTCGGCTCGACTCGATGATGGGTAAGTTAAGAAGGAAACCCATCTCCTTCTGCTCGGGGTCCACATAAAGGGGAATGGCGCTACCCAGAGAGTAGGCCAGGTGTACCTGCAGAGGGTCGGCGGGTGTGTTGATAGCAGACGCCAGCACACTTTGCACCAGGCTTAAGGGTATGAGGTATGGTGGTATTCTACCCATGGCTAAGCTGTCGATGGAGGAGCTTATTTCCCGTAGCATGTCAGTCATTAAGGCTGTGACCAGCTGCGTTTGAGCAAAGTCATTCTGGAAGACTGTAAACAGCTGTTTCATGGAGTTCACGGTCTGGTTCAACAGGACACTGTGGGTGTTCAGAATTACCACCGTTCCTCTTAATGTCTGGCCGACGGTTTGTAAAGCTGCACTCTGTGTGGTGAGTTGCTCTTTTAGCTGTGGGAGTTCCGTCTGAATTTCAGCCACATGCCGTCTTATCGTGGCTACGTTTACTGCGTTGACACTGGACATGCCAATGTTAAACAGAGTTCCAACGGCGGCGGCGGCTCCGAGCAACGCTCCCAGGAACCGTTTGGAGCGGCGGTTGTGTCCGCCTAACTCCGCTTGGGTGACTGTCATCTTCTCCAGTTGGTTGAGCATGTGCTTGACATCGGCCTCGGCATGGAGGAGAGAGTCTTCTGTCCATCGGGCACCGGCCCAGCTGTACTGGGCTACTGCTTTGGGGTAGTGTGCTCTGTAGACGTTGCGAGGGTCGAGTCGAACGTACACTTTCTGGGTGTGCGTCCGGCAATTGGTGATCAGGAGCCCCGGTTGTTCTCTCAACACAATGCCCGAGGCGGGGCCTGGTGTGATGAGGTCGGGTGGCGGCTGGCCTCTGGTTGACAGGAGGCACAGGAGGGTGATCCACAGCCGCATCCTATTACAGGCAGGAGAGTGAGAGAGGTAGGGAGGAGCAGGGGAGAGAGAAAAGGAACAGGTCAGCAAGGTTTGTCCCGGGTTGGATGGGACAGTCTTTTCGCTTCGGTGACGGCGGTTGAGTTTTAGCTTGCATTGGCCCCTCCCTGTCTTTCTATGCTAGTGGCTACATGTCTCTTAATCTGGTTCCGGTGGACCCATTTGAGAACTGGTTCTCTGTGTCCCCGGTTTAGCTGGATTTGGTACGCTACGGGGGAGAGTTTGTTCATAATCTCATGGGGTCCCGTCCAGTGAGGCAGAAATTTCTTTGACAACCGCCGGGGGCCTGTCAAAGGTGGCGGATTGAAGCTGTAGTACAAGACCTTGTCGCCCACATCCAGTTCCTGGTGTGATGCTTTCCGGTCGTAGTATGCTTTCTGACCTTCAGCGCTTTTCTGCAGGTGTTGTTGGGCAAACGCGAAGGTTGCTTTTAAGTGTCTATGGAGCTCCTCGAGGTACTGGAATGTGGTGTACGCGGTGACAAGATTGGAGTCTCCGGGTTGGTACAGCAAGTGGAGTGGCAGAGTCATCTGCCGCCCAGTCATGAGCTCGAAGGGGGACACCCTTGTCGATTCCTGCGGGGTCGCTCTGAGAGCCATCAGAACGAGGGGGAGTTTCATATCCCAGTCTTTCTGGTTAGCAGACACATACTTTTTCAACATGGCGACCACCGTTCGGTTGGATCTTTCAACCTGGCCGGACGAGATTGGATGGTGGCTGACGTGAAGTCTAGCCCGTACCCCTAGGCATTTCCAGATCTGTTGCATGATCTCGGCCGTGAAATGGGTGCCTCTGTCTGAGTTGACTTTCAGTGGCAGTCCAAACCGGGAGAAGATGTGGTTCATCAGGAGGTATGCTGTGGTTTGGGCGGTGTCATTGGGTGCTGGCAGGCACTCTACCCATTTGGTCAACTGGCACACTACCGTGAGGAAGTACTTGTTGCCTCTTGCGGACCTGGGCAGGGGTCCCACCCAGTCGATTTGTAGTTCTGACCACGGGAACGTGATCCCTCTGCGTTGCAGTGGGGCTCTGTGGTTCGGGTTTGCTGGTTGGAACTGGCAGCAAACCAGGCATTCTCTGACATACTCTGCCACATCTTGTTGCATCCCGGGCCAATATGCCACCTGTTTCAGTGTGTCATACGTGGCTCTGGTGCCGTGGTGTCCGGCACATGGTGTGTCGTGGGCATACATTAGCATGACCCCCCTTTGCGACCGTGGCACCACAAGCCTTGGCGCTGTGCTGTCATCGGGCGCAAACCACAGAATGTTGTCCTGTATACGCAACATGTGTCTGGAGTTATGTAGATGTCTGAGGCTTGAGTCATCAGTGAGCTCAGAGTCAGTGATAGGGTGGCAGGAGGGGTCAGAGAGGTGGTCAAGAATTGTCTTTATTGCAGTGTCAGAGGCTTGCATATCCGCGATGTCGTTGTTGGAAATCTGTGGAGTTAGCGATAGCGGCTGCGAGGCGGGCATTGTAGCCGGTGCCGGTCGCTTGCTGCGGGTTAGCACTGCAACGTTGGGGCTGGATGTGGGGTTTGGGGGTACCCACATGTCGCCGTGTAGTGCGCCCGTCTTGGCGAGGGCGTCTGTTTGGTCATTCAAGTCTTTGTCGAGACCTGGTAGCTTCGAGTGTGCTTTTACCTTCTTCCAGTACACTGTCAGGTCATGTGTTCTTGTGATGTTGTCACATTCCTGGAACAGGTGTTGGTGTTTGACTGGCTTGTTGTTAGCGGTCTTGAAACCATTCTGTTTCCAGTTTGGAAGGTGGCACACGAAACTGAGTCTGGCATAGTTAGAGTCTGAGCAGATGAGCAGTTCTCTGATGTCATTGGCTGATGCGATCTGTAGGGCTATGAGAATAGCTGCTATCTCTGCATATTGCGATGACTGGGGGCCCAACTTGAAGTGTTGTGGTGGGCACGGCTGATCGTTCACCCACAGCACTCCTGCACCTGCTTTTAGGATGCCGTCATGGTTGTAGGAGCACCCATCGACGTAGACCGTGGGCATGTCCTGGCACGCATTCGGTTCGAAGTATCTGTGGCAGGTCAGTTGTTGTTGTTGGGGTTCTTGTGCATCCGCTGCAGCAGCAGGCGTGTTATCAGAGCAGTTTTGGCATGCAGCCAGGCCATTGCCCAGTGCAGACTTGTGATTCTGTGCGTACCGTGCCTCAACGTTGCGTCCCTGGAGGGCCATCAACCACGTGGCTATACGTGAATTAGTGACGACGCCATCTCGGATGCGTTGGCTGTTGAGGAACATTACGGGCTGGTGGCAAGTCTCAATGATAACTTTCTGTGCCCCAATGTAATTGGAGAATCGCTGAATGGCCCACACCGTGCAGAACAGAGCTTTTTCACAGTCTGAGAACTTGCACTCTGGTGGGAGAAGCGTTTTGCTGGCATACGCGACCACCTTTTTGTCTTGGTCATGTCGTTGATATAGGCCAGCACTGAGACATTGGTCGGAAAACCCGGCTTCCAGGTAGAATTCCTTCTGTGGATCGGGGTAAGCAAGGCATGGAGCTGTGCATAAATGTCTTTTAAGTGCCGTCATGGCGTATTCTTGAGCGTCTGACCAGACGCAAGGACAGTCTTTCTTCAGCAGGGCTGTTAGAGGTCTAGCAATGTCTGAGTAGTTTTCGATGAACTGTCGGGAGTAATTGCATACCCCTAGAAAACTGCGCAGCTCAGAGACGTTTGTAGGAGGCTTGACGTTTTGAATGGCATGAATACGGTTTGATTGAGGTTCAATGCCTTGGGATCCGATGAGCAGGCCCACGTAGTTGACCTTGGTCCGGCACCACTGTCCTTTGTGGAGGGCGATCTTGGCACCGGCTGCGGACAGTTGGTTCAAAACATAGTCTATTTCATTCAGGTGGTCGGCCACCGTTGTGCTCTTCATGAGAACATCGTCTACATAGATCAGGTTGATCTTGGGAGGTGTGGCAGGGTCATCAGTCTCACTGACGGGCTGGTGGGAGACTGTGTATACCGCGAGGTGACTGTCCTCAGTTAGCTCCGTTCGACACACCTGGTCTTTGGTCATTGGCATGACAGACGTGATGGCAATGAATTTGAAGGGTGCGGTGAACAGTGTGTTATCTGTGCTCCCTTCGGGTATCAGTGCAGGTGGAATGGGCCCAATGATGGGTAGTACAAGTTCAAAGTCATGAAAGTCATGGCTCACTAGCCATCCCAGCCGGTAGGCCTTGGGAATGTTGATGTCAGTTGCTGTGCAGTTGTTGAAGAGGATGTAGACTACACGAGATGACACTTCAGTGAGGGGTGTGGCTTCAAGTGTGAGTCCGAGTTCCACACATTCAGGTGAGGGTTGGAAGAAGCCCAGCGTGTGGTTTAAGGTTTGACCACATCGCATGTTGAGCCGAACAGCGACCCCTTTGGTGTATGCTGGTACCACCGTTCCCTGTTCGTTGACTAGGGTGCAGACCTCAGGGATGGTCTGTCCTGACATGAGGTTGTCATGGCTGATGGAAACATGTGGCTGTAAAGTCAATGGGGCCCATACCACTTCGTTAAACGTGTCCACATGAGCCCGGAGGCGAACCAAAATGTCTGCTCCGATGTAAACATCGTGGGGCGGGTCCGGAAGGACCAGGAAGTAATGGGTCAGGCACCGATGATTCCATGTCAAGCGCAGCGCACAGATTCCTCTGGCGGACACCATAGAGGAGGGGTGTGAGTTCAAAGGGAAACGGGTGCGCTTGCTGGCATAAGGCGGATCTGGTGCGTGTTCCCTGAGTGCATTGAACAGTGAGAGACTAATGGCTGAGTTGTCTGCCCATAATGCTAGAATAGTGTTCGTTGTGGTGATATCATTCAGCTGCAGGTCAGTCATGACCTTGGGGCTGTAGGTATCAGAGTCTATGGTGAGCTGAAATGTGCAGAGTAGCGAACTTGAAGTTTGCTCTGGGTCTGAGACTGTGTTCTCACGGCTGGCTGCAGGAGTTCCCGTGACCTTTGTGACTTGACAGTCTGGTTCTGTTGGGGTTGCCGTGACCTCTGTGACCTGACAGTCTTGCTCAGAAGACCTGTGTGTCTGGAGGGGAAGAGGTTCTCGCACTTGTGCCCAGAATTTCAGCTGTTTGAAGTCCAGTAAAGGTTCGAAACGGTCCAGCAGGTCTTTGCCGATGAGAAACGGATAAGTGTTTATAGGTGACACATAGACAGGATGTACAAGACTCATAGGCCCAACTGTCAGGTGAATGGGAGCTATGGTTTTGAGCTGGATGTCGTCTTGGCTGTATGACTGCACATTCAGCTTACACGTGTGAAGGTTAAGAGTGCGATTCTGTCTCTGTGCTTCAAATTTGAGTTTGTCAAACAGTTGAACGGATATCAACGTTAGGTCGGAGCCGGTGTCGACCAGAGCTTCGAGCCTCAGTTCCTTTTCCAAGGTGATGGTTAGGTAGAGTTTTCGAGCCATTCCCTTCTCGATCAGGTTCCCCAAGAGTCTGGGTGTTGGGGCCTGTGTGTTGATCGGTAGGCAGTCGGGATATGTCTCTTGTGTCTCACTGTGAGTGCAGATAACCAGGACAGCACTTTCATGTACCTTGGCGTGCGGAGTGACACTGTCTCGGTCAGGGAGTGTTGCCGTCAGCTGGAGTGAGTGGGTGTTGCTGACGTGTGGGGGTGCAACAGTTAGTTCGAGAGTCTGTGGTTGGGAAACAGTGTTCTGTGTGTTAGGTTCAGTTGCAGAAAGGTCAGGAAGGTTGATTCCAGGCGTCCGGTCCAGTCATGCGGTGTCTGGTTCATCCTTCTTGTCTGTCTTGCAGGGTTTCTTTTGTAGCAACTCCTTCAGTACCTTCAGCAGTTCTGCAGCTTCGGACTCGACCGTACTTTTCTTGTTAGCCGTGGGCTCAGATCCGCGCTTACCAGTACCACGTCGAGAGTGGTCCCTCCGTCGGTTTTCTGGGCTTGGCGTTCTGGGAGAGAGGGTTCGGCTCCTTCTGGGTTGCCGGCCGGCTTCCCATGTGCCCCCCCCCATTTGGTTGTGGGAGGGGCGAGGCCGGTCCCAGGATCCTCCAGAGTGATCGTTCTGGTGCTTTGCATGGGCATTACCATGACCACGCTGCCCTCTGCTGGCTTGGAACGGTGTAGACTCTCTGTTGACGGGTCCGTAACTGTGGTTCTGTTGGGCGCCCTCTAGGGTCAGCTCTGGGCGATGCTCAGAAACAGGGCAAATGGTTGGGTGTTTGACAGTCTTTTCAGAAATAGCCTTTTGCTTGGTGTAAGCCTTGTGAGCTAAGTCTCTTAACTGTTGGGTGGACATGCTGCGTGGACAAACCAGAACTCCCAGATGGTGATTAATCGTGGGGTGGAGGTTTCGGAGGAACAGGGTTCTGAAGCTGAGGTCCTCCTCCATACCTGGTTCGTTTCGTGCGCCGAAGTAGGTATGTCGCAGTCGATTATAAAAGTTCTGTGGGGTTTCAAGTCGACCTTGCCTGAGGTCCACAGCAGCGATGAGCCCCTGGACTGATTCTGGATCAGAGTATTCACGAATTAAAGCTCGTCGTAGCTGTCCGTAGTCCGCTTTGACAGTCTCTGGTTGGCGGTCTAGAAAGCTACGCACGTCCCGGTTAGACGTGATTCTGAGTAGATACAATCTGTCCCAGGTGTTCGCGTTAGCAACAGTCTGCAGGTGAAAGTCTATGTCTTGCAAGTAGGCGTGAACGTCGTGTCCTCCTGCAGGGTCTGGGCTGAATGTAGGGATATTCCTGGCCAGCTTGTCAAGGTCTTTATGAGCTATGTGGCTGCTGACTCTGACTTCCTGGAAGGGCTTCCCTTCCTCAGTTGCTGGCGGGGATTCGTGGAGGCTCGTGGGTGACAGTCTGAGTGGTGGGCTGTCACCCCCCTTTCTAGCTCTTGGTTCTTGGCTAAAAGGTGCGGACCAGCTGGTCGGGGGAAACTCTGTGTGGTGTGTTTCCCCTTCCTGGTCACTTTGTAGTTTATATGCATGTTTCAGTTCTCTGTGAACAAGGTCAAGTTCATCTTTGAGATCATGTCTTTGCTGGACAAGCTCGTTGATCTCGGCTCGGGCAGCCTGCAAGTGTTTTTCGGAGGCTTTGGCTCTAGAATCTTTGTCTTTAAGTGCAGTGTTGGCTCTCTCTAAGAGAGCTTTGCCTTGCCGGAGCTGTTCGTTGAGTTCTTCCCTGGTGTCTTTCTCTGACTGCTCTCTGCGGTCTGTGTCTAGACGCAGATTTTCCAGGGTCTTTCGAAGTCTTTCTACTTCTTTCTCACGTTCTGTGTCCGTTTCACCCTCCTTCTCGGTCTCTAGAAGTAGTTGATCTAGATGACGCTGGGTGAGGGCCTGGTTTCTCCGGGCCTCCTCGGCTTGGAGCTTTAGTGTTGCCGCTTCCTGTTCCAGGTCGGTGTGGCTCTTTTCTCTTAGCCGTGCCTGGGCGACAAGGTTGTGGGCGAGGCTCCCGAGGATCTTGGCCAGTTCTTTGTGAGAGTAACTCTGCGTCGGGTCGTGTGCCGTCAGCTTGTCTAGCTCTGTGTCCAGTTCCTCCTGGTTCAGCTGTTGCAGATCACTGGTGTCCTCAGACGGAACAGTGCTCGTCATCGCTTCCAGCCATACCGCTAGGCGATCCCAAGGGACAGCGGGACTGGATGATCGGGACATACTGGTTCACTGTGGGCGAGAGAAACACAGCACACACACACACAAAGAGGCCAATGCAAGTTTGTTCTAAGGTTTACGAGCTCTTGTACGGACTATGCCGTCGACAAGAATTTTGGCTAACTGATGTAGACAGTTAGACAGTTAGGCAATTAGGCGGGCCAATTTTTGGATCGGCCTGAAATAGAGGCTTTGACGGGCGGTAGCCCTGTGGGTCACCTGGTGACGCCGGCTGCTTGGTTGTCACTCTATTAATTTGCTTTCCTTGGGGTCTCTTGGTGAACTGAAAGAAACAAGATTACGACAGTCCGGACAGTGAAGGTAGGAAAGAGCACAGTGAAAACAAACACAAAATGAATTGGTCTGCAATAACAAGGAGAATTAGCGCGAACGCTGGGAGTGTTAGAGAAGCACTAAAGGGGTTAAGCCTGCTACCTTTCGTCAGAGTTTCTGATAGGGCCTACAGCATGTGTGGCTATCGGGGTAGGAAACCTAGGAAAAGGGTGCGGCTTAGAGAGGAAAGGTGGGCCAAACACTTAGGCTATACTCGGGTTTTAACACATTTAGTTTATCCGGGGTGATTTTGAGGTCGCTCAGGTGGAAACCAGTGGCGCAGTCGGCCTTCCGGGCGTTCCCAGACACCCAACTGCCGTGTCCTCGGTCCTTGTTACTCTGTCGCGTTACGCCCGCTCAAACAGTTTTGACTTTAAACACGACCTGACAGCACCCACCCGTCAACCGCCAGCCAGCACAGCAATGTCGGCACGCTCCCCAGAACCCTCTTTTTCAAGAGTGGGTCCCTATGACGCCTTGGTGCAGGTACGGGCACCGAACATCGCCTTGTGTGTGTCAGCTGAACTGGTTGACCGGTTTTGGAGTGTCAGATTGCTGATGTCGCCACTGCGTGCCGCAACGGCGGACAGAGGTAAAAGAAACCGAGATTCACACACAGCCGGTGCAGGTCACGTTGGTTGGACAACCTTGCTCGTGGAGACCACGTTGAGACGATTCTCAGTTCACCACAGATGCTTGTGAGCCTTCCAATAAATACACAAAAGAGGGTAAACAGGCGAACTCAAAATTAATTAAGACTCTATTGTTTACCGGATCAAGTGATTCATGGTTGTAGGCGAAAAGGAAATGCAAAATCCTATATCGAGAGTGATTTAGAAAAAGGCAAAGGTTTCTATCAAATAATGATAAAACAAAAGGCAATTTTGATAATGTTGGTAACTATCAAAATGAACCTAACCCAAATGAGAGGAAGAAAATAAATAAATAAGAATTTAACAAAACAAAAACAAACAAAAAAAAATTAATAAAATGTAATTAAATAGAAAATTAAAATTAAAATTAAACAAGACAAACTTAATTCAAATTAAATTCAAAACAAGTTTAAAATTTAAATTTAAATAAGCCTGTAGGGAGAATGTAAATAAAAGAAAATCAGCAAGGGAAACAGGAATAAGCACTTCACACAGAATTGGAAGAAAGTGTAAAAGAGAGAGAAAGCTGTAAGCTGACTTAGCAGGGTACGGCCACACGGTGGCGTCCTTCCTTCCAAGCGGACTGTCAGTGATTTGAAGAGATCTTATCTCAATTTAAGTTACAGGAAATTCATTTTTCCTTTTACACTCAAATTCAAAATAAGTGTTTTTAATCAGCGAGAATGAGACCTGGTTGCTGCCTAATGCTAGTAAAATTGCATAAATGAAAACGTTTCTAACAGTAATCAATAAACAATTCACATGCTCTACTTAGGAAGGACATTTTGTTAAGACAAAATTAATAGCGGAGAGAACTATCTGTAATCCTCCACGCGATGGCGCAGTCGAGTCCACCAAACTAGAGTTAGTTAGGAGGACTGCTCACCAGATGGCGCTGTTGCGCCCGTTCGGGATAAAGTAATGGTGAAGTGTTACTCGCGAGCTGTCAGGTTGCCCTCTGGTGTCTAGCCCGCAGAGTTGCACCCGCTCGTGTGACTGAAGACCACAAATCAAATGATGGCCGCGCACACCCGCAGAATTAACACAAATCACAATTTACTTTCAGACCGCGGCGGGTCCCTTGGTGCTGTATTTTGCACCGAAGAAAATGTGGGCACAGGAATGTACATCTGCTTACTTCACATTTAACAGAACTCCAATTAGACATTTATTCAACTAGCTGATCATTCAGCATAAATGTTTTAGGTCAAATTAAATTGGTTAGCTAGGCCAATGTTCGACCAGGAGTTATCGTTTATCTTAACGATATAATATTATATTAGGCCTATTATTGAAAAGAGGAAACTCGCTCAATTTCAATCTTCCGCTTGCAAGAAGATTTCGTCGTTCAAGTCAAGCGGGACAAAACAATATTACTCATGTACGGACTGTGCAGAGATTTCCTTATCTTTGCCAGACGTATAATATTGTCAATTTAGCATCTCTTAATATGCTTAAACTGAGCTCGGCGTTGTGCCTCGTCAGTGAGTGAGTTCGCGATGTCTCACAGTTCAATCAAATGAACGGGAACGCGCATGCATAATATTAATACCCAAAAATACACATGAATATGAATATTAATATTGCTCACAAAAACAAAGTTTGAAACTGCCCGAACATTCTCCACCACCTGTAACAACAATAACTTCTGGGGAATAATTAACTCAAATGGTAATAATATTCATGAGTTTATGAATATTATTGGCTTGTTGTACAGAAAAATTTACGTATAACGGAACCTTTAATCATTTAAAAGTAACCTTTATCCAAATTGATTTCTTCATCAATTATCAATCTTACAAACCTTAAGAAACATTGATCTGTTTGATCAAGACAAATAATATCTCTTATGTTTGCACAATTTGTATTCCTAAAATAGTAATACATGAAAGTCAAGCTTAAATGGGTAGCTTGGATCTTACGCTTCAGTGACTTCGAGATTTGTGAGCAAAACAATACGGATTCAATTCAATGCAATTATTGGGTTTTAATAAAACAACTACAGAATACAAAGCTACGAATCACACGGGGGTAAATATGCATATATATATATAGGAGAAACAAAATGATATGGTACAAACAAGGAAAAATCAAACTTAACAGAATCAAATCAAAAAGGAAAAGAATGATGGAAAGAGAGAATTCACGAGGAGAGAGAGAGAGAGAGAGAGAGAGAGAGAGAGAGAGAGAGAGAGAGAGAGAGAGAGAGAGACAGTTCACCAAAACCCTTCAGACATTTATGATTTCGTGAATCAGGATTAATTAAGACAACCTCGTACAAGCAGTTAAAGGTGAAATATAATACTTGCATTAGGCTCTCTCGTGTGCGTGTCTGAGTTCGAATCGTCGTGGAAGTTCGCTAAGGATGAGTCCGGAGAATTTCGGTGAAGTTCAGGAAGGTCGCTCCAGAAGTTGCAAGTCTCTCAGTCTTGGCTGGGTGCCAAAGGAATCCCTCTCTCAATGGCAAGAAATGCCAGGGTGGTCCTTTCGGAATGGCAAGGATGCCGTGTCTCTCTCAATGGCAAGGAAGCAAAGAGTTAAGGTCAGTTCCCGTTTTTATGGACACAATGACCAACGCCCTTATCCTGGAGTGATCCAATCGCGCACGGGAGACCAAAGGCGCGAGTTTTTCATTGTTCTTTGTTCGTGGACAGCCCCTTCCCTCTGAGTTAATCAGTAGGGTGGAAATTCTAAAGCCTCTATTTCTTCAGAAAGCTGGTATTTTTGTAATAATGCCTCTTGTAGTAACTTGTGAATGAAATTCGGTACAGTCAGGTTTCTGCGATCGAGAAGGTACCAAACACTATCGTTCTGTGATTTGAGAATACAGAGGTACAAGCATTTTTACAATTAGTGGCATACCGAATCAATTTTACATACAGTAAACATCCTAGCTATTCTAATCCATCCTATGAAGACATTACCACAACAAAATATATATATTTAGACATTATTAAGACAGTTCTTTTAGTCCACGTGTATGTGAGATGGGTCCGAAAGTTCAGTGTGTTCAACTATGTGTGTGTGCGCTCATTCGCACAAAAGACTATGTGTGTGTATTGTTTCGAAACTTCACGTGGTCATCTGTGTGTGTATTGTTTGCCTATTGCACACAGGATATGTATGTTCGTTTGAGGAGTCACATGATCGCCTAAGGCTTTGAAGTTTGTGAAGAACTATTCAACTCTTGAGTTGTTCATTAACTTAGGATAGCCGCATAACACAGACCCTTTATTCAGTGTGATCTGATTTAGCAACGTCATGAGATAATGATGTTGAGTCCAAGATTTGGACTTCCTGCCATCTGGCTTGAGTGAATCAATACCGTTACATATATATATATATATATATATATATATATATATATATATATATATATATATATATATATATATATATATATATATATATATATATATACACATTGATAATTGTGATTGAACATTATTATTATTATTGTCATGATAATGTTTATTGATGCATACCATCCATTTAAACATGTAAGCTATACTGAAGTTTTAGCTACATTTACTTTGAGTAATTCAGACCAATAATACTTAAATTCCACTACCATTAACCCCTAGAAGTCTGCTCAGTTTTGGGGCCTTTTAGAAGTTTTGACATGCTCAGACATTTGTGCTTTTTTCAGTTGCTTATAAACATATTAATGGCAAAAGTGTAATTACACTGTATTCAGCACAAACTGGGCTACCATAACATGTATGTACATGCTTATATTTGTGAGAGAATAACGTTTTTGCATGGTTTTAAAAAAAACAAAACAATGTAAGTCACTGAATTAACACAATATATGTGTCCACAAGACTTTTGACTAATGTGTGTTGTTGCCTAGAGTTTTTGCTTCAAACTAATGTGAGAATCATTGTGCCTACTCATTCACATAAAACAAAATATTGGTTTAAATATTGTGAGACATTTTTTTTTTTACAAAGGCTATATGCGAAGGGGTGTGAATGATCATGAGTAATGGTGTGATTTACACCTGATGAGACAATAGAACTGCATAATGTACCGCACAAAGAGCTACATAATGAATGAGCCTTTGAGTCAGATATGTGAGAGGGAGCTAAGGAACAGGACAAAATAAATATATTTTGTTGTATATTATTTAGAATATAGTTAACAATATAAAATGAGAGCCAAAGGCATAATACTAAGGCCTTTTATATTTTAAATTATCAAAAGATTTGACATTACTATTTTCTATGTTTTTGAAATAAGTCTCATGCTAAAAAAAAAACGTAATATTGTGACATTGAACACAATTCAGTATTCCGTAAATACAAATAACTGAATATTTTCCATGTTTCTTTAGACATATGTATCATGTTGTGTGACAAGTATTCAATAAGTTACAGTTCATTTTCTGAAGACTGTCTGAATGAACTACATTGAGAGAGGCTGCAGATCGCACATCATGTTTGTTTTCTTTATTTAACAAAAAGCACAACATTTTGTTTTTATTGCTACACAAATAAAAGTAGATACTTAAAAGATTATAATAATGTATAACACTTGCCTGAATGATAAAAATAAAGTAAAAAAAAAAGAGTTATTTGAGTCTCTTTGACACTGATAAGAAAAAAATTGAAGCCATCACGCCGGCGTGATCTTCGACCGCTAGGGGTTAAATAAGACCACTCTACCTTTCCTGACTTTGAAAAAAACTTGAGACAAGATGTACCAATCACACTTGCTGACACTAACCCACTGTATGTTTTTGTTTTGTTTCATTATGTGTTCTTGTGCATTTCCTTACGGCTTTAAGTTTATTAAGTTCATCAGTGTTCAGTCGTTAAGTGGCCATTAAGATGCTTTTCAGGTGTCTCACACCAAGCAGCGTGTAACTATGGAGAAACCTTCCATCTACTGAAGTCTTCCCAGATAACTGCACCGTTGGAGGTGAGATGATTGGACAAGGAGGGGTCAGATTATCATCGTGAAGGTGCCACAGAAGCAGAAGTTTCTCCATAAACGATTGACACATTTACTGAACAAGTCACAAGGCCCCGACTGACTCTATGAACTGTGCTCACATGCTGTGCTGAAACACAGATAGAAAGCCTGTACACATTCATCCACCTGTTGAACCCAAGCTACATACACCTGGTGAGACTGGGTCTTCTGCAGGTGAACACAGAGCTCTCTGAAGGTCTCTACATCTGCTAACATTGCAAAGACCATTTTTGAGCTACATCTCAAGGACTACAACAAACGTCTAACAGTGACCCCATGGGACCCACCAGAATTTGACCCACAGGATCAAGGGGGGAAAACTGTAAGACTGGAGAAACTGGAAGAACTGTAGGAGATGGCGAATCTCTGAGAAAGCAAAGGAAATTAACATCTGAACTCACTCTTGTGCATGTAACGTCCCCATCCGAGACGACATCACACTAAGTTAATTATCCAAGTATTGCCTTAAATTACATTTCATTCCCATCACCCTCATCTCTCCTCTCCATATGTTGACATTCACTCAAAATCTACATGGGTTAATGTGAACAAGTACTATACAGTATTATACATGTTTGGTATCATTTGAAATGTCTCAGTGTGACTGGTACAAGGTCTCATTCTCACAAAAGTAAAGCAAAAGGTAACAAAGGTTTTAAGAGATATTTTGCTAATTGTGGTGGGGTGTGTCCTCTGCCAATTGGTCTCTACCTCCTGTCCTCAAAAAAGGCCTCTTCACACCGGGACGATTTTAGCGCGCGTTTATCGACGATGTTTAATGCCTTGTGACTAAACAAAGGGCGCCAATGTGAGTGTGCACACCGACACGCAAAACGGCAGATGTAAAAGAGTCATTTTTAAAAAAACGCCTCGGGTTTGTTTTTTATTTTGACGCGGCGCGTTAAAAATGGCCGAACAATGAGATCGGCGCTTTTGTTCACATTCCTGGAGCTGCTGAAGTGACATTAAAACACAACTTGGTGGCGCTCAAGCACAACACGCTCTTGCCGAGCACACATTGATACGACAAAGAGTAGTAGTAAGTAGACAAAGAAGAAGATGAGCTGCTAATACTGCTTGCCAGTTAGTAAAAAGTGTGTGAATGGTTTTGGCCATAGACATAATATGTCTATGGTTTTGGCAAGCACGTAAATGCTGTATCTCTTATTCTTCTGTGTGACAACTGAGTGTCAGAGGCGTAAAGTGCCGCAGCACCACCTTGTTTACCGGGAGCGCATCTACTGAATGTGCACATTCACTCTGCGTTCACTCGGCATGGATACTCTTTGAATTGATTATGTAATTGGCATGATACATTTACCTGACTAATAATAAATTGTTATATTTGATTTATTATGACTTACTCTGAAATTATTAATTTTAGTGCATTATGATGTATTCTTTGTTACCACAAATCTGTGACCAGGGTTAAGTACAGACTAGATCTCGGATTGTATGGAGCATGGGGCACATCTGGTGAGATTCTAGATTTCTGACTAACTGCTCGACTTTAACTAAGTCGTTATGCAGTCGCATTACAGGGGGCCAGATAAAATACTATTGAGATAATACAGCATTATTTTATTATACTGGTTACTATTTTATAACCTCTGGTTACTGTTTTCAGCTTTAACTAAGTTGTTATATAGGCGATTGTAGGGGGCTACATGGTTACCCTTTTAGCAAGCATGTGCAGCATTGTTAAATCGCTTTAGCCATAACCTCTGGTTAATGATCGGACTGGCAAGTTTGTGATCGTGGGCCCGCATATCGGCATTCTAACCTAAATTCGAGGTCATGATAAAATGGAGTCAGATAAAGATAAATTGGAATTAAATTACATTGCCCCGCTGAAAAGACAGAACGTGCAAGAGACTTTCACTCGCTAATTGTAAGCCATCATTGGGACGATTGGGCGGGCCTTACAGACCCTTTTCCCATTTCCGGGTTTCTTAGAAGCAGAAGTCGTTGGGTAAAATTCTATAGCGGTGAATGAGAGACAACATTAAATATATTTTTTTGTGTTCCCATTTGCAAATAGCAAAAGAAAAACGTCTCGGTTACGTATGGTAACCCTCGTTCCCTGAAGTAGGGAACGGAGACGTACGTCGGACGTACAGACGAATTGGGATCACTTCTGGGAGCCCATATCAGCTTCAAGCTATATAGAAACGGCCAATGAACAATTGGCGTGCACCGCGCTGCGGATATAAACAGGAAGCGAGAGCGAATGCACACTGTTTTTCACTTCGGAGCCGAACTTGGTGACTCGGCCCTGCAGTGATGGTACAGCAACTGTAGCGACGGGACGTACGTCTCCGTTCCCTCCTTCAGGGAACGAGGGTTACCATATGTAACCCGAGACGTTCCCTTTCAGTTGGTCACGTTTGACGTACGTCGGACGTACCGACGAATTGGGATCCCTTTGGAAAACTCCATAGTTACTACCACTTCCAGCGCCCAGCGATGAGCCCCTCAGACCCCGATCTGATGCGGGCGGGGAAATTCACGCAGGGAGAGTGTGAGGGACCAAGCAGTCGAGGGCAAAGGACACAGGGTTTCCAACCAAAAATTATTTATTAAATGCAAAGAAAACAAAATTACAAATTAAATAACTGACTGAAACTAAAGTCAGGTCTAGGCTCATGACAATAGTAAACTAAAGGAACTCAAAACTAACAACATTAATCAAACAAACAAACTAAACAAAGAAAACATGGCCTCCCCAAATGACACACATGGGGAACTTATATACACACAGGACTAGTCCATTAGACATACACAGGGAACATCACAAATATAACTTAGCACAACTACAATAAATAAAGTAATTAACTTCAGAAATAAGAAATGGGCCATAAACAAAATAATGTGCCCAAATAATTAGTCAACAAAATATAAATAGAATTCTAATAAACAAAAACAAACATACAGTCAATCATACACCCCCCAGCTAATTAGCAACATGGATTAGCCCAACTGAACAAAATGGCAGCAACTGACGCCAACCGGTCCTTTATTGGAATGGACCTCCACCGGAGCGCAGTGTCCCAGACAGCGCCAAACCTCCGCTCTTCCCACGTAAGCAACTTAAACTCAAAAGAAATAAACGTTAACAATATACCACTAATAACTGGAAAGTGTGCACCCAACCCAGTCATGTATGGTAAAAGTGTAAATTATAAATAAAGTGGGTAAAATGAACCAAATTTGTGTGTGTCTTTATTATGAAATGTATAGGATGATCTGCAACTAAATATTTAATTCTAAAATGTAATAAAGAACAACCAAAATAACATGTAAACAAACAAAAGGGGAAAAGGCATGTCAGTGTGTGTGGCTTAGTTACCGCCTTGCTGTGTGGCCACGTCGTCGGCCATCACACTCCCCCCCACTTCAAGAACCTCCCGGACACAGCGAGAGAGGAAATCAGCCGTAGCATTGTCTTTCCCTGGAACATACTGGATACTGAACTGGAAGGGTTGCATTGCCAAGTACCACCGCGTAATTCTGCTATTTGTATCCTTCATCCTCTTCAACCACTGTAGAGCCTTATGGTCAGTTTCCACAATAAACTCTCTCCCAAGCAGATAATATTTTAGGGAATCCAGAGCCCATTTCACAGCCAAGCACTCCTTTTCGATTGTAGAATACCGGACCTCTCGCGGAAAAAGTTTACGGCTAATACAAGCCACCAGTTGTCGTCCATCACTTGGCCCTTGCAGTAGCACGGCTCCAATACCTCGTTCCGAAGCATCTGTTTGCACAATAAATGGTTCATTAAAGTCAGGATTATGCAACACAGGGTCCTCACCCAGGGCAGTCTGAATGTCTTGAAAAGCCATCTTTGCTTCCTCTGACCACTGAAGTCGATTAGGGCATCTGGAGCCCACCATATCCGTCAAGGCTGCTGCTCTGCCAGAGAAATTAGGAATGAATCGGTTATAAAACCCTGCCATACCAAGGAACGATCTCAATTCTTTCCGTGTTTGGGGTAAAGGACACTGTTGAATGACTTGGACCTTTTTTACCTGGGGTCTGACCACCCCTTTACCAATGACATAGCCCAGATATTCAATTTCAGTCCGGGCTACCGCACATTTGAGTGGATTAATGGTGAGGCCAGCTTGCTGGAGTCGCCGCAGCACTTCTTGCAGATGTTGTAGGTGCTGTTCCCAAGTGTCACTATAGATAACAATGTCATCCAGGTAGGCGGCCGTAAAGGACAAACCATGTAATATCTGGTCCATGAGCCTCTGGAAAGTGGCTGGAGCCCCATGCAGGCCAAAAGGGAGGACCCTAAAATGGAATAGCCCCCATGGGGTTCTAAAGGCAGTCAACTCTCTAGATTGAAGAGTGAGAGGAATTTGCCAATATCCTTTGGCGAGGTCAATGGTGGTCAAATACTTGCTTTGACCTAGGCGGTCAATGAGGTCGCTTATACGGGGTGTTGGATAGGAATCGAACTTAGAGACAGAGTTCAGATATCGAAAATCAATACAAAACCGTAAGGTCCCATCCTTTTTAGGGACTAAAACCACTGGGTGGCACCACTCACTCTTAGATGGCTTGATGATTCCCAACGTCAGCATCAGATCAATCTCTTCCCTCAAGGAGACCTGCAATCGCTCAGGTATTCGATAACTCATCCTTTTAACAACAGCATCACCTTTCAACACAATCTCATGTTCAATCAGTGTTGTGGCTCCAGGGTACTCAGAAAAGAGGTCAGGGTGACAAAGCGCTCTCACCTGGGATTGGCGGTCCTTTGGCAAATGCTCCAGGTTAACACACTCTGTGACCGGCTGAGGCAAATATTGCTCCTCCAGTTCCTCTTCCTCAATCACCTGTTGAATCATCAAAACCTGTGACTCCTTCTCAGGACGAGGAATCCACTCCTTTAGTAAATTAATGTGCAAGACTTTACTAGGCCGGTCCAAGCCTGGTGTGGTAATTTCATAAGTGGTGCGTCCCAGCTTCCGCTGGATCTCAAATGGACCCTGCCATTTTGCCAATAATTTGCTCTCCTGACTTGGTAACATTACCAACACTTGCTGGCCAGGGTTAAAACTCCGTTCACATGCAGACCGATCATACCATGACTTCTGGCATCTCTGTGCCTCAGCCATGTGAGTTTGAGCCAGTTTCGCCATCGCCTCCAACCGTTCTCTCATCTGCACAACATAAGAGATCACATTTACCAAGTCCCCGCTACCCTGGGATCCTTCCCACAGCTCACGAAGCAGGGTCAAAGGGCCTCTCACCTCACGTCCATATAATAACTCAAAGGGAGAGAACCCAGTCGAGGCCTGGGGAACTTCTCTATATGCAAACAGGAGGTAGGGCAACCACTGGTCCCAATCCTTGCCTGACTCGCTGATGAACTTGCGAAGCATTTGTTTGAGTGTTTGGTTGAAACGCTCTGTGAGGCCATCTGTTTGCGGATGATAAGGAGTTGTACGTAAACTCTCGATACCCAGAAGCTGATACACCTGCTTTAAGAGAGTGGACATAAAGTTAGTGCCCTGATCCGTAAGAATCTGACAGGGGAACCCAACTCTGGAGAAAAGTTGTATCAAGCATGTTGCTACGTACTTGGCTTTAATGGACTTCATCGGGAACACCTCGGGATATCTAGTCGCATAATCCGTTATAACAAGCATAAATCTATTTCCAGCTCGACTCCTTTCTACAGGGCCCACAATATCCATACCCAGTCTCTCAAATGGTGTACCCACCACCGGTAAAGGTTGTAATGGAGCTCTGGAAGGGCTTCTCATGGAGACTTTTTGACACTCAGGACAACTTTTACAGTATTGAGTCACATCCCTTCTTAATCCTGGCCAATAGAAGTGTCTTTTGAGGCGAGCTAAGGTCTTGTGTTTCCCTAGGTGGCCAGCCCAGGGAATTGAATGACTCAACTGGAGTATTACCTCTCGGACACATTGTGGCGCGACAAGCTGGTTTGTCGACTCAAACTGGCGATAAAGAATACCTTTTTGGAACAAATACCTTTCGGCAGAGTCAGTGTCATCAGCATTGGCTGTAGCTTCATGTTCTGCTTTCTTGAGGTACGGAGCCAGGCTGACGTCCTCCTGCTGGAGCTGGACCATGTTAGTGGGCACCTGGAAACTCTGAAACAAGTCACATGAGGGGTTAGCCGGTATCTTGGAAACATTACATGCAAGCTTGTCCCTTCGTCTTTCACTACGGGACTTCCGCGTCTTTGAAGGTTCCACTTCGAGATCCACTTCAAAGAAAGGTAAAGTACAGAGTGGTTGCGTCGGCTCCTCTGCCCGTTTCATTTTTGCCCGAGTGACTACAACACTGCAAAGCTGTTCCGGCTGCAGTAAATCCAAAAGCACTGGTAAATCATGCCCCAGAATCACAGGATACGGCAAATTATCTGCAACCCCAACGTCCAGGAGATAAGTCTGTCCCTGTATTTTGATGTAAAGACCCGCGGTAGGTAACAGTTTCTCATCGCCATGGACACAGCATATCAGTCTCTTGTCAGAAGGATTAATCAAGGCAGGTGAAACAAACTGTCTGTGTACCAGTGTCTGGTCGCTGCCAGTATCAACCAGAGCATGGAGTTCTTTACCGTTCACTTCTACAGTGGTCATCTTTAAGGACCGTCCCGGCTTTAATGGAGCTGCATTATTTCTGGGCACATAACACACTTGAGAGAGCTTGACAACGTTCTTTGGGCAAACAGGTTTGGTATGACCCTCTTGACCACACAGGTAACAAATAGGCACTTTCCTAGGTGGTTTAAAAGACACAGATTCAGATTTTCCTCCTCCAGGAGGCTTACCAGAGTTGTAGTACCGGGGCGGATGAAAAACATGGGGCTTGCGAGAATCTCTCCCACCCTGCCAACTCCATGGCTGGTTCCTTCCCCGGGCAGCAACGAACACATCCGCCAATGATGCAGCTTCAGCAGCAGTATCAGGGCCCCGCTCACGGATCCATACCTGAAGCTCAGGAGAGAGCATTCGGAGATACTGCTCTAGAACAATTATTTCTCCAATTTCCTCAACAGTTTTACCTTTAGGGCGAATCCACTTCCCATACAGCTCCTTCAGCCTGGCATATAGTTCATTGGGACTCTCAGATGATTCAACCTCCAGAGAACGAAATCTTTGTCGATAAGTTTCTGAATTAATGTCGTATTTTCTCAGAATAGCCGACTTAACACAATCATACTCTAGAGAGTCATCAATGTCCATAAGCACATATGCCGCTCGGGCCTTACCAGTCAGTAGGGGAATCAGGCGGAATGCCCAGTCAGCCTTAGGCCAACAACACGCTGCAGCAATCCTCTCAAAGGTTATCAAAAAATGTTCTATGTCATCAGAGTCACTTAACTTTTCTAATCTAGGCTCTTTGACCAAGGACTGACCTCTATCATGGTCCACGTGGTGAAGTTCTCTTGCCCTCCTCTTAGGGAATGGTCGATCAGAATCAGGGTCACCATCCTTCATTACCCCTGGACTTGGATTCCTAGAAAGTGGATCAGGGGTGGGCGGAGTATGAGTACGAGCTTGCACCTCCATCTGAAGCAGGCCAAACTGGTGCTGCAATGCCTTAAATCGTCGTTCTTGTTCCTTCTGCTCTTGGGCCCTCCCGGCCTCCCGAGCATCCATCTGCGCCATGTGGGCCCGGAACAAACTTGTCAGATCTGCCAGCGTTGGCTCCTGCCCTCCAGACTCCTCTGTGACAATCTCCTCACCATCCTCTATGGTCTCCACCTCTCCTTCCTGTGCTTCCCTTGGCATCATCCTTTGTGCCCCTTTTCTTCCAGGCCGACTCATAGCTCAAAAAAAAACCCAGGGAGCACAAGGTGAAAAAAACAAAAACTAGGAAACCTGCGTCCTTTGCGGATCCCACTTCTGACACCATATGTGAGGGACCAAGCAGTCGAGGGCAAAGGACACAGGGTTTCCAACCAAAAATTATTTATTAAATGCAAAGAAAACAAAATTACAAATTAAATAACTGACTGAAACTAAAGTCAGGTCTAGGCTCATGACAATAGTAAACTAAAGGAACTCAAAACTAACAACATTAATCAAACAAACAAACTAAACAAAGAAAACATGGCCTCCCCAAATGACACACATGGGGAACTTATATACACACAGGACTAGTCCATTAGACATACACAGGGAACATCACAAATATAACTTAGCACAACTACAATAAATAAAGTAATTAACTTCAGAAATAAGAAATGGGCCATAAACAAAATAATGTGCCCAAATAATTAGTCAACAAAATATAAATAGAATTCTAATAAACAAAAACAAACATACAGTCAATCATACACCCCCCAGCTAATTAGCAACATGGATTAGCCTAACTGAACAAAATGGCAGCAACTGACGCCAACCGGTCCTTTATTGGAATGGACCTCCACCGGAGCGCAGTGTCCCAGACAGCGCCAAACCTCCGCTCTTCCCACGTAAGCAACTTAAACTCAAAAGAAATAAACGTTAACAATATACCACTAATAACTGGAAAGTGTGCACCCAACCCAGTCATGTATGGTAAAAGTGTAAATTATAAATAAAGTGGGTAAAATGAACCAAATTTGTGTGTGTCTTTATTATGAAATGTATAGGATGATCTGCAACTAAATATTTAATTCTAAAATGTAATAAAGAACAACCAAAATAACATGTAAACAAACAAAAGGGGAAAAGGCATGTCAGTGTGTGTGGCTTAGTTACCGCCTTGCTGTGTGGCCACGTCGTCGGCCATCACAGAGAGTCAAAGCTGCTATTCCGCAAGACCCACTCAGCTGACTGTATTGGATAACGCTGGGAAGTGTGCCTGTGAAGGCCGCTGCGGAAGCCACATCATGCCCAGAGGGAGTTAACATGTGGAAAATACACGTATGGGCTGGCTGTGGGCAGCACAACATACGGAAGTCCCAGGGGTGGCCCCGGCCAATTAGAGGAGGGCGACAACACCTTCCTGAGACGGCAGAGGAGACTCTGCCGAGGGAAAGATACAGGCTCGCCGTAGGGAGTCGTACCGTGAAAGAATACACATATGGGACCGCCGTGGGGGTCACAACATATGGAACCCAGCCTAACACAAGTTCCACCAATACATACGAGTGTTAGACCTGGCATCAAACGCTCCGCCACGTCCATGGGTTACGGAGGACTCAACAGGGTTCGCCGTTCTGGGGAACTCGACTGGAGCAGATAAGCGCACGTATCCGAGGGAGGGAATGGCACAGCAAGCCGACACTAGAACGGGCAGTTCGTTGTTACTGACTATGGGAAGTGAGCACACAGGAAGATACCGGCTCTACACAGAGGCTATAAAATCTAGCAAATGTGTTAGGTGTCGCCCAGCCTGCAGCTCTACAAATATTTGTCAGCGAGGCGCCACGAGCCAGCGCCCAGGAAGAAGCAACACCCCTAGTGGAGTGGGCTCTTAACCCAAGCGGGCAAGGCACGTCTTGGTATTCATACGCCAAGACGATGGCATCCACTATCTAGTGGGCCATCCTCTGCTTGGAGACAGCCTTTCGCTTCTGCTGTCCTCCGTAACAGGCGAAGAGCTGCTCTGAGGTCCTGAAGCTTTGCGTTCTGTCCACGTAAGTCCAGAGAGCACGGATGGGACAGAGAAAAGCTAGGGCTGGGTCTGCCTCCTCCGAAGGCAGCGCTTGCAGGCTCACCACTTGGTCCCGGAAGGGAGTAGTGGGAACCTTGGGCACATATCCAGGCCGGGGTGTCATGATCACATGAGAGTTACCGGGCCCGAATTACAGGCACGATTCGTCGACCGAAAATGCCTGCAGGTCCCCTACCCTCTTGATGGAGGCCAATACAGTCAGGAGTATTGTCTTTAACGACAAGATTTTCAACTCTGCTGACTGCAAAGGCTCAAAGGGCGCTCTCTGCAGTGCGGTTAGCACCAGAGACAAGTCCCAAGAGGGTACAGAGGGAGAGCGAGGCGGATTTAGTCTCCTCGCCCCCCTCAGGAACCTGATGATCAGATCGTGCTTACCTAGAGATTTTCCATCTACTAGCTCATGATTAGCGGCGATAGCGGCAACATAGACTTTGAGGGTGGAGGGAGACAGCCTTCGCTCCAACCCATCTTGTAGAAAGGAAAGCACAGACCTGATCGAACATCTTCGGGGGTCTTCTCGGCGAGAAGAGCACCAATCGACGAACAGGTTCCACTTCAACGCATAGAGGCGCCTCGTAGAGGGGGCTCTAGTGGAAGTAATGGTGTCAACTACCGCTTGCGGTAGGTCACCTAAAACCTCCGCGTCCCGTCCAGAGTTTCCAGAGGTCCGGACGCGGGTGCCATAGGGTGCCCCGTCTCTGAGTTAGGAGGTCCTTCCTCAGAGGAATGGGCCAAGGAGGTGCTGTCGCGAGGAACATTAGTTCCGGGAACCAAGTTGGGCGAATACGGAGCGACCAACAGGACTTGCTCCTCGCCCTCCCTGACCTTGCACAGTGTTTGAGCAAGAAGGCTCACTGGGGGAAATGCATATTTGCGTTGGCCCCGGGGCCAGCTGTGTGCCAGGGCATCTGACCCGAGGGTCCCCTCGGTCAAGGAATAGAGCCACTGGCAGTGGGTCGTCTCTGGGGAGGCAAACAGGTCTACCTGTGCGGCCCCGAAACGACTCCAGATCAGCTGGACCACCTGGGGATGGAGTCGCCACTCTCCCGGGAGCACTGGCTGTCGTGAGAGCTCGTCGGCTGCACGATTGAGCAGGCCCGGAATTTGAATGGCACGAAGCAACCTCAGATGCTTCTGACTCCATAAGAGGAGATGGCGGGCGAGTTGTGACATGCGACGGGAGCATAGACCACCCTGTTTGTTGATGTACGCTACGGCCGCAGTGTTGTCCGTACGGACCAGAACGTGCTTGCCTCTGAGCGGAACTTTGGGACAGAGAAAAGATGTTTTACCCATCAGAGCAGATCTAAACAGGTCTTCCTCGCACTGGAGGGAGTACTCAAAAAAATATTTGTCAGGTAACTGTGCATTTAAACATTACCCTTACAGACAAATCTTCCTGGACAGGAACACCAGGGCTATCTCTACTTTGTTTGACCGTCAGAGCGGATCTACACGGTCCTTCCTCTTACTACCAAGGCTATACAGATCTATCCGTCAGAGCAGATCTAAACGGATCGTCCTCGCGCCGGAGGGGTTTCGATTTATCGCTCCCCCGTCTCTCAACCTCTTCCGCCTTAACAAACAAAAAAAATTATAAATAAATAAAAAAATAAAATAAAATAAAAAGTATAATTAAAACTAAAATTAAAAACCGGGTTAAATTGAAACATAATTAAAGTGCAAGTAGTTCGGACAGAGCACAGAGCTCATTCAGTAAAAGCATAAGATAAGGTGCAATCAGTCGGATGTACAGTAGCACAGAGCTCATTCAGTAAATGCACAGCTGAACAGATGTGTTTTGAATATGGATTTGAAAGTGGCTACTGTTGGAGCACATCTGATCTGTTCAGGAAGCTGGTTCCAGCTGCGGCTGGCATAATAGCTAAAAGCAGACTCTCCTTGCTTTGAGTGAACCCTTGGTATTTCTAATTGACTTGATCCTGATGATCTGAGTGATCTGTTAGGTTTGTATTTAATCAGCATGTCTGCAATGTATTGAGGTCCTAGGTCATTGAGTGACTTATATACAAGTAATAGTACTTTAAAATCGATCCTAAATGTAACTGGAAGTCAGTGTAAAGACCCGAGAACTGGTGTGATATAGTCATATTTTCTGGTTCTGCTCAGGATCCTGGCAGCAGCGTTCTGTATGAGCTGCAGCTGTCTAATGGTCTTTTTGGGAAGGCCGGTGAGAAGACCATTACAATAGTCCACCCTGCTGGTGATAAAAGCATGAACGAGTTTCTCTAAGTCTTGCCTGGAAACAAAGCATCTAATTCTTGCAATATTTTTGAGATGATAGTAAGCTGATTTAGTTATTGCTTTGACATGACGACTGAAACTCAGGTCTGACTCCAGAATCACGCCCAGATTCCTGACTTGATTTTTTGATTTTAGACCTTTAGCCTCAAGATATGCGTTCACCTTGAGAATTTCATCTTTGTTTCCAAATGTAGTGATTTCAGTTTTGTCTTTGTTTAACTGAAGAAAGTTTTGGCACATCCAACTGTTAACTTCTTCAATGCATTTACATAGAGAGTCAATGGAGCTGTAGTCATTAGGTGATAGGGCTAAGTAGATCTGGGTGTCGTCAGCATAGCTGTGGTAAGCCATTTTGTTATTTTTCATTATTTGGCTCAGTGGGAGCATGTACAGGTTGAAAAGGAGTGGTGCAAGAATTGACCCTTGTGGGACTCCGCATGTCATGGATGTCCACTCAGACTTATGGTCACCTATACTCACATAATAACCTCTCCCTTCTAAGTATGACCTGAACCATTTGAGGACCATTCCGGAAAGCCCAACCCAATTTTCTAGCCTGTCAAGAAGAATGTTGTGGTCAACAGTGTCGAATGCAGCACTGAGGTCGAGTAGTACCAGAATTGATGTTTTGCCTGTATCTGTATTGAGGCGAATATCATTTATTATCTTTATGAGCGCTGTCTCTGTGCTGTGATGCGGTCGGAAACCAGATTGAAAATTGTCAAAGTATCCGTTTGAGTTCAAGAATTTGTTCAGCTGACTGAAAACAACTTTTTCAATGATCTTGCCTATGAAGGGGAGATTTGAGATTGGTCTGTAGTTGCTCAGTATGGAGTTATCCAGATTTCTCTTTTTCAGGAGAGGCTTAACTACTGCGGTTTTAAGGGAGTTTGGAAAAGTCCCAGAAAGAAGTGAGGCGTTTATCACTTCTAGGAGATCTGCTTCTAAACAGTTAAAGCCCGCTAACCCACGCCCATCTTCTCTGAGATGACCAATCGTAGATGTGGATTGGAGGCGGGAAAAGTCCCTTTGTTTGGACTTTTATCACTACTGGAATGTTCTTGCTCGGCAGGCTGAACGAATACGGTTTCGCTCCAAAAGGACTAAACATACTAACGGTACATTTCATAATCACACATTTTGCGTCATTGACTAAGACCGGAAAAGAGAAACCTATAAACACCAAACATGGCCTAATTTAAATGCATAAAAGACAGTGTATCTCTTTTACAGGGCCATTTTGAGCATTCAAGAGGGCCTTTACATCACAAACATAAGGAGCATAGGGAGCATGCATATACTTAGGAAATCATCATATATGTAATTTCTGGAATAGTTAAATGAAAGGCTGAATGAAGGGGAATACTTGTGTGTGTGTGTGTGTGTGTGTGTGTGTGTGTGTGTGTGTGTGTGTTATCCCTGGTCACTCCGGACAGAGAGGTGTGTTAGGGGGCTGTGCTGATTAGAATCTTTTTGAAGTCCTCCCAGAGCAATCGTCGTAGCCCTGGCCATTCTCGGTGGGTCGTCAGCCTGGCATTGATGGGCCATTTAAGCGAGACTTATAGGTGCCGGGATCTGATTTTCATGCAGAGCTGGGTAGCGAAAGGCATCCCTGCTGTTTCACATCACTTTGATCCCATGAGAGAGAGAGGCAGAGAGACAGACAGAGAGACTCCAGACGCTACAATACAGTTAAGTTAGCACTTTTAAACATCCGTTCACTTAAAAACAAATCATTTCTAGTCAACGACTTAATAACCACAAACAACCTAGATTTTTTGCTTCTAAATGAAGCGTGGCTAGAAGACAGCTGCAGTGCAACAGTCCTCAATGAAACAGCCCCTCCTAACTTTACTTTTATGAGTGCCTGCAGGGCAGTCAGGAGGGGTGGGGGGGTCGCTGCTCTTTTTAAAGATGTCTATCAATGTAAGCAAGTATCATTTGGTGACTATTTGTCTTTAGAATATCTGGGCATTGTGCTAAAAGGTGCTCCACGCATCCTGCTTATCATTATTTACAGGCCTCCAAAATATTGCCCAGCTTTTATTGATGACTTTACAGAGCTCTTATCAGCAATCTCATCTGAGTATGACTGTTTTGCTATTGCTGGGGATTTTAACATTCACATTGACAATGATGAGTACAGTACAACAAAAGAGCTCAAGACTGTTCTTAACACTTTTGATTTGACACAACATGTACACGGACCCACACATGATCGTGGACACACTCTAGATTTACTTATCAGTAAGGGTCTAAACATTTCATCGATAGTTATTAAGGATGTGGCACTGTCTGATCATTTCTGTATTTTCTTTGATATATCAATCTCTCCTGCCATTGAAACTAGATCTGTCTCTGTCAAAAAGAGATGCTTAAATGAGAACACTAGTGTGCTGTTTATGAAGGCTATATCTCTAACACCAAGCATATCTGCAGACTCTGTTGATTTTCTCCTTGACTCTTTTAACTCAAAAGTTAAGAGTGTAATTGATAATATTGCTCCTGTGAAAGTCAGAAAAAAGAGTGGCAAACAAAAAGCACCTTGGAGAAACTCAACAGCAGTGCAATTAATGAAAAGACAATGCAGGAAAGATGAGCGCATGTGGCGAAAGACAAAACTTGTAGTCCATTACAACATCTATAAAGACAGTCTTCGTGCTTTCAATGTGGAACTAAGCAAAGCTAGACAGACCTTCTTTTCAAATATTATAAACAGAAACAGAAACAACAAGAGTACTCTTTTTGCTACTGTAGAGAGACTAACAAACCCCCCAAGTCACATTCCCAATGATATGCTCTCAGACAGCAAATGTAGTGAGTTTGCTTTCTTCTTCTCAGAGAAAATCAATAATATCAGAAATGTGATCAGCACATCCTCGAGTTGCTCTGGGGTGAGTCAGATCAGACCACAACCTCAGATAGTTACTATGACTGATTTCGAAGCAATTGATGGTAAAATTTTAGAAGAAACGGTACTGCACCTAAAAACATCAACCTGCGCCCTTGACACACTCCCCACTTCTTTTTTCAAAAGTGTGTTTAAAGGACAATAACTCGAGCACATCAGGGCTCAGTCAACTCGCGAGGACTCCGACGAGACAAAACTTCCCTTCCATCACGCCAGCACGGCTCGCGGGGCTCCGGCCCGAGCCCGCGCGGCCAGGCCAAGCTGATCGTTCCCTTTGAAGATGACGCGTTCCGCGATGCCGGCGCGCTACCTCAGAGCGCGCACATCACTGCGCGATCCGTCTCAGCGTGGACGAAACAAACTTTCCCTTCCAAGACAATCGCCGCTGCACACCGCTAAATCTCCCGCGAACCGACCACTCTCCGGAAGGACCAAAAGGAGAGAAAGAGAGCTTCAGCGCACGAACGCTCGGAGAAACGCAACGCACGCATCTTGCTTTACACAACACAAAGAAACCATGCAAGTATCAATTCTATTGAAATTTAGATGCGTTTGAAGATAATTACTCCCTGCTGGCTCTAGCGGTTCTGGTTGGGAAATGTCTGATCGGACCATTCCCTTCTTACCTTCCTTGTCTTCCTCCCCTCACTCCTCATCCTCCCTCTTTACCTTCTTTTATTCTGTATATACATGTATCCTTTATGTAGTCGTATGTAATCGTAGTAGCTATCACTATTAAAACCATTGTATCCACGTTTTGATTGTCATTGTTGCTGCTCACAAAACATGAGTCCCTTTAATGTCAGATCTAAGCTACGAGCTCTTATAAATATCATTGAATGCTTTAATTAATACCATAACTCGGAAAGTTTGTCCTTTGTGGCCAGAGGGATAAACTTCTCGAAAATGGGTTGAAGACCAAGTTAAGTATTGTACTGCTCGTTCGTTAAACCGAACGGAGTAGAGGAATTCTGAATCACTTCCTTAGAGGCTATTCTGTGATTATTTAATATAGATATATCCAGAGTTGATTGCAATAAATTGTTGTTAACCATATAGGTATATATATATTGCATAAATACCTGTTAGGTATTCCCTTTTTGGGTGATTTTGGAGATTTTTGATGCAATTATAACCCGTTATGATTAATCATAAATCCCTAAATACTAATACCCATTATTCCCTATGAGCTAAATTTAATTTAATAATATATGTAACCCTAAGACGTTATAGTATTCATTACATTTTTTTCCCCCACAGTAATCTTAGGTTGGCAAGTAACAGGCCGCAGATTAGATGGGTTTGCCATACGGCCTGAGAAGGCCTTAGACTTTCTATCACGTAACAGAACAGAAATAGAGAAAGAGACAGGCACAATGGGTTCCCACTTGTTTTGTAAACATTTGATAAGGTTGCTGTTGACGCTGCGAGGACCCAGGGCATATCACTGAGAGTTGGTATCAGTTGTTTTTGTTGCAGATGGAGGAGGGTGTGTGCCCTGGCGTTGTGACCGAAGAAATCTCACAGGAGGAGGGACAGAGCGAGCTGGGCCCACAGTCTTTGGTGGTTGTGGGGCTTGCTTTTTGGTTGATATCTGGGGGCTCGCAGCGATCGAGTGTGATTGTCTGGTTCCAGTATAATCTATTTTCTCTGGGAAGCTCAGAAGCGGGGATGCTGTAGAGAGGAATAACATGTCTGGTGAGGGGGGCTGTTGCTCTGGTGTTACCGGAGGCTGCAATATGTTATCGTCCAGTTCATGGAGTGACTTAGACATTTCTTCCAGCTTATTGCTCAGACCACACATAAGGTGTAAATTCACCAGTCTGACCCCCGATGGTCCCCATTTTTACCAGTGCCTCCACAGTCTGGGCTGAGATGTTACTGTTTAGTGCCTCGATCTGTGTCACTTGGAGCAGTTCTAATCCGTCACAGTGTGTCTGTGGTGAGCTCTGCGGGCGGGGTTCAGCTGGGAGTGTGTCCATGAGAAGTGGTTGTTGTGGCTGCATGGTGTTATCATTGTCCTTGTGGCGTGTATCAACCGCATGTCCATTCAGATGCTGAAATGAAGTCCTGTGATCGTCCATACTCTGTGTGTGCCATCCAGGTTGAGTGGGTTAGCACACACAGCTGAAGGATGACAAAGGGAAAAATAAACATTGTCCTTTAGCACTCTTGCACCGAGTTTGTTTGAGTGGAGGCCATTTGATGTAAACAGTTGTCTTTGACTCCAGAAGAGATTAAAGTTGTCGATAAAGTTCGCTCCCTTCATGTTGCAGGTTTTTTGCAGCCATGTATTAAGCCCAAGTAGCCGTGAGAACCTATTTGTTCCTCTTGCTGGAAGTGGTCCACTGATGAACGGCTGAACCTTCAGTTCCCTTTCGAGGGAACTCTCACTGCGTCTGGTTAGACACTTGGGGGATACTCCCTAAGCACTAGCGAATCTGAAGTCCGTATAGCCACTAAACCAATCTGATTGGCGTGCGTGATGACGTCATCGTGACGGCGTACCCGGAAGTATAAAGCGGGAGCCGGCGCACAGAAACGGCAGTTATTGCTCTTCAGCATAGCGCTCTCTGTTGAAATTGTCTGTCTATTTACTGTTGTTTGTCACAGTTGCAAAAGTGTGTGAATGAAAAGAAAGAATGGAAAGAATGTGAGAGAGTTTAAGCAGTGTGTGCATCTGTGTCCCTGCTTTATTCGGGCTCAGATGCACACCTGCTTTGTGTGCAGTGTCTGAGTGTTGAGCATGCTCGTGCAGTTCTCGAGGGAACTGCCTGTCAGTGGAAAAGCTGCTCACACTCAGACTGCTCCACTCTCGGCTGGCCGTGTTCGATGAGACCGGCCAGCTTTGTGAGCCCCAGGGTTCTGGACCCGCGATCGCTGAGGCGTCTCGGTGTCACAGACCATGGGGTTCACAGAAGGACTTGTCAGCGGGATCTGGGACTGCTGCGGCACTTTCCCAATCCTTGTCTGACAGTTCTAAAGATCTTCCTCCCCGTGTGGAAGCCCGCGCTGCGGCTTCTTCCCCCGGGGTTGAGGATCTGATGCTTATTCTCTCCGGTTCCGAGGAGCCGGATGAGTGGTGCATCAGGGCAGGTGGAGAAGCAGGAAGTGTTTCATCGCTTCATCCACTCGCCCAAGAGGAGCTAATTGAGGTTTTTGACTCGTGCGGTGGCCAAATTGAAGATCAATTGGCCACAGGAAGTGCCGGAAATTCAGCCACCTAGTAGGCTGGACGACCGGTTTCTTTCTCGCCGGGTCCAAACACCTCGCCGGGGTTTACCTTTCTTCCCGGACCTACACATCGAGGTGTGTAGGTCGTGGAGAAAGCCCTATTCCTCGCGTATTCCTCCAGTATTGGATTATTCCAATGTTCTGGGGGCGCGCGAGGCGGGCTAGGGGACGATGCCTCGGGTGGAAGAGGCTCTCACGAGTTATCTTTTCCCCGATTCTGTGTCGTCCCTTAAAACCCCGGAGCTGCCCACCAAACCCTGTCGGGACACCTCATTGTTGGTGGGCGAAGCTTATATGGCGGCTGGGCGGGCTGGTAGTTCCCTGCACACATTATCTGTCTTGCAGGCCTACCAGGCTGACCTCCTGAAAGAGCTCAATGAGGGCGACGGTCCCTCTTCGGAGGATGTGCTGGAGCTACGGAGGGCTGCAGATTTGTCTCTCCGCATCACCAAGGAGATGGCCCGTGCTATCGGCCGGGCCATGGCCTCCGTGGTGATGGTGGAGAGGCATCTCTGGCTGAATCTATCGGGGATGAGGGAGAAGGATAAGTCCTTCCTCCTAGACTCCCCGATTTCGCCTTCTGGTCTATTTGGTGACGTGGTTGAGACCGTTGTCGTCGGGTACCAGGAGGCGAAGATGCAGTCAGCAGCCTTCCATCAGTGCCTCCCTCGCCACTCAGAGCCTGGGAAAGCGGCCCCTAGGGGGCAGCCTCAGCCGTCTACCAGCTCCTCGCACCGGCAGGTGCAGAAGGAGAGCGTCGCCTCTAGAGCCCCTCCTCCAGGAGCCTGGCAACAGAGGCAGCATTCTCACCAGCAGTCCCAGCAGCGGTCTTTCACTCCTGGAGGCGATCTGAGGAACGTACTCCAGGGAGGGAGGCTGCTGGGAAGAAGTCCTAGCTTCGGCTGGACTTCCAAGAGCGGTCCCCCCCGCGGGGGAGCAACCGAGGTTGCTTCCTCTGCGGCGCTCCGGGGAAATCGAGGTAATCCCACCGTCTACGACGCTTCAGGCCCCATCGATTTCCCGCGAACGCATGCTGCTCCAGCCGCCTCCGGAAGGACTTGCGGCTGGGCAGCTAACGCGTCCGCACATAGAGAATCGTTCCCAACCACTTCCTGCCGGTCATCCGCTTCAGGGGGTTGGGGACGACGCTCGTGTAACACCCGAAGCCAGCCTCGAGAGGCTGGTTCCCTGAGTAGAGTATCTCGGCGCATGAAAATGCCTTCCAAATATTTCTACATGGGTCCTGCATACTGTAGACAAAGAGCAGGGTCGGGTAAGGGAACTGGTAAAATCCTTGCTGGCGAAGGAAGCCTTAGGGTGCGTTCCTCCGCCAGAGAGTGAGTCCGGGTTCTACAGCCGGTACTTTATAGTTCTCGGAAGGGAAGGAGAGTGGCGTCCGGTAGACCTGAGGTATTTGAATCGGTCTCTGAGGAGGCTTGGTTTCAAAATGCTCATGGTCTTCATCATCGTGAGTTAGATCCAGTTCGAGGACTGGTTCGTCACGATAGATCTGAGGGACGCATACTTCCATATCTTCATCCTTCCATGTCACAGGAAGTTCTTGAGGTTCGCTTTCGGGGGCGAGGCGTACCAATATCGAATGCTTCCCTTCGGTCTAGCTCTTCACCCATGCACATTCACAAGGTGCATGGATGCAGCTCTGGCTCTATTGAGACTCCAGGGCATCCGTGTGCTGAATTATCTCGATGACTGGCTCATATTGGCCCAGTCGTACAGGATGGCAGTTCGGCATTGAGGTGTCGCTCTGGCCCGTATAAAGTGCTTGGGGCTGAGACTCAACACAGCAGGTGTGTTGACGCCGTCCCGGAGGACTATGGTTCTAGGGATCGTATGGGACTCGACGATGATGCGGGCACAATTGTCTCCCGCGCGAGTCGAGACCATACTGGCGATGGTCTCGGAAATTAGGCTAGGCCACAGCATCACTGTAGAGCACTTACAGGAAGTGCTGGGGCTCAGGGCAGCAGCGTCCAACGGGATACCCTTTGGCCTGCTGTACATGAGACCTCTACAGTGGTGGCTGGAAACCAAGGGGTTTCCCCCAGAGGGAATATTTTCCGTATGATCAGGGTAACGCGCAGATGCCTTCGTTCCCTAGTCACATGGAAGAAACCTTGGTTTCTGTCCCAGGGGTCAGTGTTGGGAGCGTCCTGTTGCCGGGAAACCGTTTCAACAGACGTCTCCCTCATTGGCTGGGGCACCGAAGGCGCTTGGGTTTCCCTAGTCCTAGTTGTGCCCGGTCTCCGGACGCCTCCCTTCATCGGCTGGGGCACAGAAGGAAAAGGAGTGGAGAAGTATCTCCCTACGGTGCTGGCGCTAGGGTACTCAAGTCCTAGTTGTGCCCGGTCTCCGGTTTCACACTAGGGCAGGCGCTACCCTCGGTGTGGGCTAGTGGGTACTCGTTCCCCAAGTGTCTAACCAGACGCAGTGAGAGTTCCCTCGAAAGGGAACTGCTCGGATTACGACTGTAACCCTTGTTCCCTGAGTAGGGAACGAGCACTGCGTCTCGTCACCACACCTCGGCACGCCTGGAGCGCATGCTTCAGAGCAATAGCTGCCGTTTCTGTGCGCCGGCTCTCGCTTTATACTTCCGGGTACGCCGTCACGATGACGTCATCACGCACGCCAATCAGATTGGTTTAGTGGCTATACGGACTTCAGATTCGCTAGTGCTTAGGGAGTATCCCCCAAGTGTCTAACCAGATGCAGTGCTCGTTCCCTATTCAGGGAACAAGGGTTACAGTCGTAACCCGAGCAGTTTTTCTCTATACAGAGCAGCAGTGAGCACCGCAATCCCGCTGAAGTTTGCCGTCTCTCCAACACGCGTTGATCCCCGATCTCCGGTCTTCTCTATAACTGTTGCTGATAGCAGCTTTAAACTCAATGACGAGAGTCCTCTTCATACGCCGTTCGGCTCCGAAGTGAATAACAGTGTGCATTCGCTCTCGCTTCCTGTTTATACCCGCGGTGCGGGGCGGAGCGCGAGATACAATTGGTGGAGAAAGCCACCGCTCCGACCCGAGCCGTGAGGAATCGCACGCCAATTGTTCATTGGCCGGTTCTATATAGCTCGAAGCTGATAAGGGCTCCCAGAAGTGATCCCAATTCGTCGGTCCATCCGACGTACGTCGAACGTGACCGACTGAAAGGGAACTCCACAATAGTGCTTTCACAATTTTTAAAAAGACGTAAAAATTAGAGAGAGATTGATAACAGCAGTCAGAAGAGAGAAAGATTTAAATGTGCTGTATTAGAAACACCCTCACCACAGCAGTGTTAACTAGCTTCTTGTAATATGATGCAGAGGTAATACAATACAAAGTATTTTTTACATACATCAACAAAAAAACTAAAAAAACCTTTACAGGATTTACAATGTTGATGACCGTTAAAGCGCATCATCACAGTCTGTGAAAGGTTCCATTGAACTACTTTTGCATTGTTTTATATTGCTTTTTGTTTTTTGGAGCTTGACTGCCTCTGATCACTATGCTTTCACTGTATAATTCATGTCCAGCAGACTGTTCAATGGCACAGAAACACACTTGATTTGACCCCAGCAGGGCTGGTGGTAACCATCCACATGTGTTTTTTTTTCTTTTCATTGAATTGAACCTAATTGAGAGCAGAAAGAAAAAACAAAACAAAAACAAATGTTAACAACATGAATGTATAAGTCTCAAGTATGTTCCTATTTCTGGAGACAACTGAACTATAGTTAATCATCTATAATTTTAGCTTCATTGGATAACAACATGTCTAAAAAGTTGAAATAAGTAAATCGAAGATCTGACATGTTTGCTGATGTACGCATACAGTATGTTGTGTATTTGATCAGATGAGAAGAGGATTATGCAAACATGTTGATCTTCAATATCTATTCTATTCTATTCCAATAGTGAACAATTTTTGCAATAGCTGGGAACCCAAATGCTGCCACAGCTGTTTCTACTTGTGCTGAAGATGCAGAACATGATTAAACTCCACATATGGGAAATCACTGTTTGTTGTGTAAAGCTAACTTATAAGGACAGCTATTTAAGAATAAATGACTTGATTACTTGTTTGCATCCTGAAACATTTGCATTTAGCTCTTGATCAGATGATTTTCACTGGAGACAATCAATATATTCTAGGGAAGGAACGTGCAATAGGCTACTCCACTGCAAAAGAGTCCTGGACCAATTAAAGCATGGTTTGATGGAGCTTCTAAAGAGATCTGTTACCTCTGTCTCTCTCCTTCTCTAACTTATTGGAGCATGAACTGCCTTGCTTCACCTGCTAAAGTCATTAATGACCTGTAGATTAGTTCCACATGTAAAAATTCTCCGGTGCGCAATGTCAGGTCCCATAAAAGTAGAACGTTTGGCAAGAAACCATGTGAGAAAGTGATGTAATATTTAAAGTCTTTGGGTTACAGTGCATTTGAAAGCATGAAGGTTATGCCCCATTTTAAACAAATAAAACATTGGATGGGAAGAAACATTTTGCAGATGGCCACAAGCAAGTGTTTACATGCATGTGCACATTTAGATCTAATGATAAGAAACAGCCTTTTTCTTTTACATGCATTTTGGCTTCTGATTTATAAAAACCCCACTTGCAAGTAAATAATTTGCACCAGTGTATCAGCTATGGGCTGGACCCTGAATAGTTGCATGCACTTGATAGTCATGGTTGGATGGTGGGTCCAACTATGCATGCTCATGCAGGCCCCCTCTGCACACACACACACACACACACACACACACACACACACACACACACACACACACACACACACACACACACACACACACACACACACACACACACACACACACACACACACACACACACACATACACTCACACACACACACACACACACACACACACATGATCAGCTCCAGCAGGATGAGTCATGGCCTGGTGTGTGGTTGTCTAATGTGGAGTCAGCGCGACTATACCGGGAACTCAGTTTAGGGGCTGAAACCACAGCCACCCTAAACTCCCTTGGATCCACCCCTAAACCCTCCTAAAATGCAACACATTCACACACACAAACATTATGAAACTGCTTGACTATTGAAGAGTACCCTCAAATCCACTAAATTAGTGTTTTCACAGGCTGAAACTTTCACAGCTTTCACTGCTCCACTGAGAGACAGAGAGAAGAATCTCTTCATGGCATTGCATTACTTATTTTAGCTGTGCAATCTCTTTAAATAATCTCTTATGTATGTGTTTGTAAATGCATGCTGCACTGCAAGTTGAATAAGAAAAGTACTCTTAGCAAGCTCAAAAGGACACAAGTTCATCAAACAGAATACGAAGAACCAGACAAAAACACAGTTTATCATTGTGTTTTCATGCATGCTGCATTTTAGATAAATTACTTTTGGAAAGTTGTTTCCGACATGTGCTTGCTGATGTGGCTAGTAGGCCAACATCCAAATAACTCCATAAAACAATTAGATGTTGCTCTTTCTTAACATTCTCTTAACATTACAGAAATAACATCACGGACACCAGCTCACACAATTTAAGAATAAAACCACACTGGTTTTGTGTAGCATTTTACAATAAGGTTCAATTACGTAATATTATTATAAGGCATTATGTATTTTGAACTAACATTAAACAACAATTTTTTCAGCATTTATTATTTATATAAACAAAATGTGAAATATGAACAGTATACAGGTATTAACCAAGCTTAATAAATGCTTTAAAAGTATTGTTCACTGATACTTCATGATACCAAATTAATTAACTAATGTTATAAATTTTGAATTAATGGAGCCTTATTGTAAAGTGTTACCTAAAGTGTTCAATTCAATTCAATTGTGAAAAGATCAAACCGTTTTAATTCTCATCTTGATGCGATCAATTGTTTTTTTGTTTGGTTTGGCATGCTGAGGTTTAGATAATGTGGTCTTTTCCTCCTGTAGCCTGCAGGAATAATCAGCAAGAGACAGGCATATTATTTCAAAATAAACAGCAAACAATTTCCTTAAGCTGAAACTTACCGGGAACTTACAGTACAGACAGGGAGGTCCGCTGCATCACTACAGGGGGTCCGCCAATTATGCATTTTGTGACCTATTTTTTTGCGACACTCTGCTTTTGCTGCGCCCTATGCGAGGAGCTAGTACTCTGCCCAGGCTGTGGTGCAGCCGCCCCAGGGACCTGGACACTGAGAGGGAGAAACTGCTTGAGCGCCGCCACCTGCTTCTTTGACTCTTGAAACCTCTCTGTGACCGCTTGAACTGCGTCACCGAAGATGCACAGTACGAGACTGGTTTCTTCCAGGACCTTGACACATCAGTGTGGAGGTATGGAAAAAAACAGTATGCCCCGACGTAGAGGCTGCACTGCACGAGAAGGCAAAAAGCGTTCATCTAATTTGCTTTTATGATGAAGCTCTTGTCTTTCGGACGGCCATTCAATATTTAATGTGGCCACGGCCCTCGGCAACACCTCTATTAGCACCTCACTTGCAGGGGACTGAAGTGGCGAGTCTTCAGTGTCTTCCATCTATAACCCCTCTGTTAAATCCATTTGTGAACCCCACGACTGGAGCCACCGCTCCGACCCGAGCCGTGAGGAACGCGAACCAAAGTGAAGAGTGCCTGGCTGGAGCACAGCGTTCTCAGTGGCAAATTGTCACAGTGCTCACAACCAGCCCCCTCGAGGGCTGCCTGAGCATGCTGCGCAACCAAACAGGCAACACACATAGAATGTTTATCCCCACCTGTAATGAAACGAGGGCAGGGATGAACACACCTAGTGAATTACTGTTCACTCGCCATAATAGTTTTTCTTATATGTTTTTCTTTTAACAAAGGTGGAAAACTCCTGCCTAACTTTCTTCTAAATACAGACAAAAACACCAATTTCACAGACAAGATTCACACAGAGCGCTTACTGAAGGCACAGAAGCTAGCACTGTTTGTGTTCACGGATGCTTTATTGTTTCTGGTCTATGGCGTCACATGCTTCATGACGCAATCACGCGGAGGCGTTCTCAAAGCGTTTCCACGCAGCGTGAGTTCCCTTGAAAGGGAACTAACAATTTGTGGCAAACAAACACCTTTATTTTAAAAATGAACTTAAAAAAACATGAAATTACCGCTATAACCAGTAGTTGGCAGCAGAGGAGCACTTATTTTACTTATTTGCCATTTCCACTCCCTTTCCTAATATATGGGAAAATAAAGAAATCACAAAGTCTCACGAAAAACTTTTTCCCCCTACAAATTGTGACTGAATTACACAGAAAACAAGTAAAGAGTACTCCTTTTATTATCATCACTGAAGCTGTCGGCCAGTTCAATGTGATACTATAGAAGAACAATGGTAAATTTAATAAGAGTAGAATATTTAAATTTTCCCCAAAAAATATATTTTTTGCACATTACTGTTGTTGATAAAAGGTAATTTTATCTGCATACAAATTCAAGTGCATTTCTTCACTGTTAAAATTCCAATAAACAAACATGTAATATTATATATATATATAATATATATATATATATATATAATATATATATATATATATATATATATATATATATATATATATATATATATATATATATATATATATATATAATCATAATAAGGAGCCCTGTGCTGATTATATCTACTGCTACTGCAGAGCAAGTATGGACTTGCTACTGCTAAAATATACACTACTGTGAGCATGTAAGATATGCTGCTGCTGCATAAATGGACATAAATCCCTTAGCAGATCTAGGCAGGTGGAGCTAGAAGAGGTGGAGGGTTTTAGAGGAACTCTGATAAAATGCTAGCAAACTATCTAGGACAAGCTTACAGCAAGCAATAAACCCATTGACCCCAAACTTCTGAACGGGAGTGTGAATGGCAAAATAAAATATGCAAATACATGTATATGACACCATACACATGCTATTATAAGCCAGGCTTGAAATGCATTGCTTGCACATTACATGTCAGTGTTTTTCTTATTCTCAGTCTCTCTATCCACCCAGGGGTTCTAAGATATTGAGCCCTGTAGAGGTTCTTGAGTAGCGTGACGTGAGGGTTTTGAATGTTTCTCTGTTAATTTGACAGAGGAAATAGAACCCCACCCAAGCAGTGTTTTATAGAGAGCCAAACTGGCTTTTACTGGAATACATTTCTTGGCTGGAACCATCTCAGCAAAACCAGACTCTCCCTTTCCAAGCAGCTAAAATCCACCATCCCACAGAAAAGTTCAACTTAATTTCAGTATATGGGCCAAATTACCCTGCATCCTGATGCATTTGCCAAATGATAAGCAAATGATATTTTGAGAAAAATTGCAAAATAATTCAAGATTGTATATGTAATATATGTATTTGCAATTTCAAATACTGTATGTAATGTATGTTACATTAAGTTTCCATATTGGCTTTAGCTTTATAGTTAGTTGCTAAGATCATGAAACTTCAGTCTGCCCAAATATACTTCCTGTTATTCTGTGTACAATGCTATAAACCCCAACAGCAACTAATAAAATCTATAGTACCATAAAAAAGAGCACAAATGATCAAGGAACGTGACAATTACAAAGCAGTGCAGTCTGTTGGTGATTAGCGTCCCTGTGTCAACTGCCAGGGTCTTTCAGTCTAATGGCATGATTAGATCCCTATAGTCAGCTGTATTCTGCCAAGGGCCAGGCTTTGGGCACGGCTACAAAACTGATAAAAGTTATGGCTGTAGGAGCTAAAATCAGAAAAACAAGAAACCGCAATTCATCCCGTCTACTGGATAGAGTGATGCACTAATCAAAACAAAGAGACTGAGAAGCAAAAGATAGAGAGTCATAATAATCATTCAGACTTATATCTGAATATGCTTAAGAGTGCATATTGTAAATGTCAAAACAGTCCTGTAACAGCTTTCAGACCTCACAAGATATGTTTTTGGACAGGTTCTTGAGCCTGTGTCTTGTCTGGACAGCACCAAAGTAGTAACTGTCTCTCTTTATCTAGAAATAATTATTGATCATCTTAGACTTAATGAATAAAAAATAAATAAATAAAAATACACTTGTGTTATCAGAATCAGAATCAGAATCAGAATGAGCTTTATTGCCAAGTGTGCTTGCACACACAAGGAATTTTTCTTGGTGCTGAAGCTTCCAGTGCACATATACAGGGAGTGCAGAATTATTAGGCAAATGAGTATTTTGACCACATCATCCTCGTTATGCATGTTGTCTTACTCCAAGCTGTATAGGCTGGAAAGCCTACTACCAATTAAGCATATTAGGTGATGTGCATCTCTGTAATGAGAAGGGGTGTGGTCTAATGACATCAACACCCTATATCAGGTGTGCATAATTATTAGGCAACTTCCTTTCCTTTGGCAAAATGGGTCAAAAGAAGGACTTGACAGGCTCAGAAAAGTCAAAAATAGTGAGATATATTGCAGAGGGATGCAGCAGTCTTAAAATAGCCAAGCTTCTGAAGCGTGATCATCGAACAATCAAGCGTTTCATTCAAAATAGTCAACAGGGTCGCAAGAAGCGTGTGGAAAAACCAAGGCGCAAAATAACTGCCCGTGAACTGAGAAAAGTCAAGCGTGCAGCTGCCAAGATGCCACTTGCCACCAGTTTGGCCATATTTCAGAGCTGCAACATCACTGGAGTGCCCAAAAGCACAAGGTGTGCAATACTCAGAGACATGGCCAAGGTAAAAAAGGCAGAAAGTCGACCACCACTGAACAAGACACACAAGCTGAAACGTCAAGACTGGGCCAAGAAATATCTCAAGACTGATTTTTCTAAGGTTTTATGGACTGATGAAATGAGAGTCTTGATGGGCCAGATGGATGGGCCCGTGGCTGGATTGGTAAAGGGCAGAGAGCTCCAGTCCGACTCAGACGCCAGCAAGGTGGAGGTGGAGTACTGGTTTGGGCTGGTATCATCAAAGATGAGCTTGTGGGGCCTTTTCGGGTTGAGGATGGAGTCAAGCTCAACTCCCAGTCCTACTGCCAGTTTCTGGAAGACACCTTCTTCAAGCAGTGGTACAGGAAGAAGTCTGCATCCTTCAAGAAAAACATGATTTTCATGCAGGACAATGCTCCATCACACGCGTCCAAGTACTCCACAGCGTGGCTGGCAAGAAAGGGTATAAAAGAAGAAAATCTAATGATATGGCCTCCTTGTTCACCTGATCTGAACCCCATTGAGAACCTGTGGTCCATCATCAAATGTGCGATTTACAAGGAGGGAAAACAGTACACCTCTCTGAACAGTGTCTGGGAGGCTGTGGTTGCTGCTGCACGCAATGTTGATGGTGAACAGATCAAAACACTGACAGAATCCATGGATGGCAGGCTTTTGAGTGTCCTTGCAAAGAAAGGTGGCTATATTGGTCACTGATTTGTTTTTGTTTGGTTTTTGAATGTCAGAAATGTATATTTGTGAATGTTGAGATGTTATATTGGTTTCACTGGTAAAAATAAATAATTGAAATGGGTATAAATTAGTTTTTTGTTAAGTTGCCTAATAATTATGCACAGTAATAGTCACCTGCACACACAGATATCCCCCTAAAATAGCTAAAACTAAAAACTACTTCCAAAAATATTCAGCTTTGATATTAATGAGTTTTTTGTGTTCATTGAGAACATGGTTGTTGTTTAATTATTAATGTTGTAAAATTAATCCTCAAAAATACAACTTGCCTAATAATTCTGCACTCCCTACAATACAAACACAACAAGAACATAGTAATACAAATTCTAAGAATAAAAATAGTATAAAAATATGGTAACGCTTTAGATTACGGCCCGGAAAGTACTGCGTAAGTAAAGAGAATTTACAGCATAATTTTCGGTAATTATAGTGTAACTATAAAGTAAGTACGTGTAGGTATAAGGGAACAATATGTAATATTGAGGATATAAGGGGTAACTATCAGGAAAATTAACACATTATTTATTCTGTAAGTATTTTTTAATTAAGGGGTAATTAGGGGTTCAAGCACGAAGTGCTGAAACCCTATTGTAATTGTACTGATTTTTATTATTAGGGGTTCAAGCACGAAGTGCTGAACACCTATTGTATTTGTGCTGATTTTTATTAGGGGTTCAAGCACGAAGTGCTGAAACCCTATTGTAATTGTACTGATTTTTATTAGGGGTTCAAGCACGAAGTGCTGAAACCCTATTGTAATTGTACTGATTTTTATTATTATTAGGGGTTCAAGCACGAAGTGCTGAAACCCTATTGTAATTGTACTGATTTTTAGGGGTTCAAGCACGAAGTGCTGAAACCCTATTGTATTTGTGCTGATTTTTATTATTATTATTATTATTATTATTATTATTATTATTATTATTCAGCCGTAAAACGCATCGTGCAGACCAAACTGTAAGGGTTAGAGACTTGAAACTTGGCCAATAGGTAGTACAAAAATCGAGGAGAGGTTATCAAATTATGAGCCAGATTGGCCCATAGGTGGCGCTATAGCAATCAATTGCGCGAAACTGCTCATAACTCATAAACCGTTGATCATAAAGGTCAAGTATTTTATATCATTGGAAAGCTGAGCTCATGACGAACAAAATGTATATCTCCGATTTCATTTCCGGTATGCAAATTTTCCCGCCATTTTGAATTTTGTCAAAAATCTACTTTTGCGAACTAGTCCTAGGTTTTTTGCTTGATCGGAACCAAACCAGTAAAGAAATGTTCTCTGGAGTCTGAATATCAATAATTATCAAAAAAAGGTTGAAATTTCGATTCACGGTCGCTAAGGGGCGGAAAATGAATGTTGTGGGAGGAGCCTATTTGACTAAAATGGCTATAACTCAAGAACAAAATGAGATATCTTTACCAAACTTGGTACACATGTGTATAGGCTGACTCTTTGGTCACGATAAATAATATCGCGACGATTGAACACTTGGTGGCGCTATAACATGAAAAAAACATGAACATGGCTATAACCACCCGACCGCTAGTCCGAATGACTTGAAAATTGGTATGCAGTGTCTTGGTCCAAGGTAACATATAGGTCTATGAGGACATTGGCGTATCTCAAACAACATGGCCGCCATCGGCCAATGAAGTTTGAGCACCTCTGAGACAAGTTTATCGGAGGCCGATCGGAACGTAACTCGTTGGGCATGTTTGGCTGATGGTCCTAGAAGGCTGTAATAATTTTGAAAGAAATCGGCCACTAGTTGGCGCTAACGAGTTTTATGGCTCTGTAATCACGTGGTGTTGCACACATTCCCATAAAATGCATATCATCTGATAGGTCTCCTCATGCAAAACAACTTTTCCTCTAGCAGCATTGCTGTCAATCAAATTGTTCATTAAATATTTGCAATTATGTTCACAACCTACTTTTGCGAACTAGTCCCTGGATTTTTGCCCGATCGGAATCAAACCAGTCTAGGACAATTCTCTGGACACTCTAGATCAATAATTATCAAAAAAAAGTTGAACTTTTGCCTTTGGCTGACTATAACAGGGTCATTTAGAAGAGGGGCGTAGCAAAATACACTCAAAAGCCTATACATCCTAAAGGAAAACTCAAAACTTCACGAAAATTGTTATGTATATGTGAAATAACATGCTGAAGAAGCATGCAAAGTTTCATGGAGATCGGACCATAGGTGTTGCTATAACTGTTAAAAAGCTTTGAAAACCATGTATTCCTATGGTGAATTGCCTGTATTGGCTGTAAATGGTATTTTCCATCTCTGTAATCAGGTGGGGTTAAAAACATTCACATAATATGCATATATTATGATAGATCTCCTCATACTGAACAACTTTGCCTCAAGAACCAATACTGTCAATCAAATCGTTATTTAAATATTCACAATTGTGTTAACCTCATTTTGCAAACTAGTCCTAGTGATTTTGTCCGATAGGAACCAAACCACTGCAGTATGATTCTCTGGACTCTCTTGATCAATAGTGGTCAAAAACATGTTGAACTTTACACTTTGGGTAGCTATAACTGGGTCATTTAGAGAATAGGTATGGCAAAACATGTTCAAAAGCCTATTAATCCTGAACGAAAACTCAAAACTTTAAAATAAGTGGGCACATGCAGCATGTGACTCTAAAGAAGCATGCACAATTTCATGGAGATCGGGCATTAGATGCCTCTATAACTGTAAAAAAAAGTTCCCAATGCATAAATGCCATAATACCTAAAATTACCACCAGATGGCAGCAGAAGACCACTCATTGGTTCATTCTGTACACTAAGCATATTACAAACTCTAAAAAAACATTATAATAGCATTGAAAATTACATTTTGTCAATGTTTATCAATTAATTTGTTCATTTGATGTATGTTTTTACAATAATTATTATATTAAAATTAAAGTAATGCCTCAAAAGATGTTTTAAAGGGGAAAACTTGGAATAAGCAATTTGTTACCTCTCATTTATTTCAAATATCTATATCTGCAACAAATTGTGCGTGCGTGTGAGCAGGTTTGAAGGCATTAACTTGGAAAATGTGCCATTAAATACAAAAACAGACATTTAAAATGGAAGTGAGCCAATGAGTGGTTATCTGCTGCCACCTGCTGGTCAAAAAAGTAATTTCAATCAAATCAATCAAATCAAATCAAATCACTTTATTGTCACACAGCTATATACACAAGTGCAACAGCAGGTGAAATTCTTGGTGCAGTTCCGAGCAACATAGCAGTCACGACATGACATGTACAACATTTAAGCAACAACAGATTACACATCTGATGCGCCCACAATTACTCACAGCACAGTATACACTACAATAAACAATAAATAATTTACACAATGTGAGTGTAGTTCTCACAGCTTTAGCCAATATACACATACTTACAATATACATATACTTTAAACAATATACACTAAACATACATTAAACAGTATAAGCTATAATAATAATATACAATGTACAGTATACATTATTATTCACAGTAGAGATCCAATTATGTACAATAGGTGCTATATGATAAATGATAAATAATAAATGATACATAAATGTGTATATAATGTGTGTGTATCTACAGTGGGTTGTGCGGAGTGATATTCTGTCCAGTGTGTGTTATGATCCTGATGGATCAGGAGTTAAGTAGTCTAATTGCTTGTGGGAAGAAGCTGTTCTGGAGTCGGCTGGTGCGTGTTCTGATGCTGCGGTACCGTCTGCCTGATGGGAGCAGTGAGAGCAGCCCATGGTTCGGGTGGCTAGAGTCTCTGATGATCCTCTGAGCTCTCTTCACACACCGCCTGGCGTAAATGTCCTGGAGGGAGGGAAGCTCACCTCCGATGATGCAGCTGGCCGTGCGCACTACCCTTTGCAGGGCCTTGCGGCTGCGGGCGGTACTGTTGCCGTACCAGGTGGTGATGCAGCCAGTCAGCAGGCTCTCGATGGTGCTGCTGTAGAAGCGTGTGAGGATGTGGCGGTTCATTCCAAACCTCCTCAGCCGTCGCAGGAAGAAAAGGCGCTGATGAGCCTTCTTCACAACGGCCTCGGTGTGGACGGACCATGAGAGTTCCTCTGTGATGTGGACACCGAGGAACTTGAAGCTGCTGACTCTCTCCACCGGTGCTCCATCGATGGTGATGGGGCGGTGTTCACTCTCATTCCTCCTGAAGTCGACCACCAGCTCCTTGGTCTTGCTGACGTTGAGGGAGAGGTTGTGCTCCTGACACCACCGTGTCAGAGTGTGCACCTCCTCTCTGTAGGCCGTTTCATCATTGTCGGTGATAAGACCTACCACCGTCGTATCGTCAGCAAACTTGATGATGGTGTTGGAGCTGTGGGTAGCCACACAGTCATGTGTGTACAGGGAGTACAGGAGTGGGCTGAGAACACAACCCTGAGGGGCTCCAGTGTTGAGAGTCAGTGATGAGGGGATGTTACTGCCCATTCTGACCACCTGGCGTCTGTTTGACAGGAAGTCCAGGATCCAGCTGCATAACAGGCTGTTTAAGCCTAGAGCCCGGAGTTTCCCATCAAGTATGGAGGGCACAATGGTGTTGAATGCTGAGCTGTAGTCCACAAACAGCATTCTCACATACGTGTTCCTCTTTTCCAGGTGGGAGAGAGCAGTGTGTATAGTGGATGAAATGGCATCATCAGTGGAGCGGTTTGTGCGGTATGCAAACTGCAGTGGGTCCAGTGAGGGGGGGAGAACAGAGCAGATGTGGTTTCTGACTATTCTTTCAAAGCATTTGCTGATGATGGGGGTCAGAGCAACAGGACGCCAGTCGTTTAAGCAGGTGGTTTTTGACTGCTTAGGTACAGGCACAATGGTGGACGTTTTGAAGCATGTGGGGACCACAGACAGGGAGAGGGACAGGTTAAAAATGTCCGTGAAAACTCCAGCCAGTTGGTGCGCGCACGCTCTGATCACACGGCCGGGAATGCCGTCTGGACCCGCAGCTTTACGGACGTTCACCCGCCGGAAGGATCGGGTTACATCCGCTAAAGATACGGAGAGTGGACTAACCTCTGTATCTTCAGCCGCGAGCTCTCTCTCCGCGAGGGCGGTGTTGGTTCCCTCAAAGCGAGCATAGAAGGTGTTGAGCTCGTCCGGGAGAGAGGCAGCGGTGTTCACGGTGGAGTTTGTGTTCCCTTTATAGTCCGTGATGGTGTTAATTCCCCTCCACATGCTTCTGGAGTCGGTGGTGTTGAACTGTCCTTCAATCTTGTCCCTGTACTGCCGTTTTGCTGCTCTGATGGTTTTCCATCCATTTCCAATTCCATTGGAATTTTGTCATAATTCTTAGTAATTTTGTGCTTTAATTCATATTTACAAATGATAAAATCAATTATAATAACATTGCAAATCACATTTTGTCAAGGTTTACCAATTCATTTGTTTACTTGAGGTATGTTTTTGCAATAATATTACTTTACAATAAGACAATACATTGTTTTCTATGGGAAACCTGGAATAAGAACCTATCATTTATATAAAATATCTATATCTATATACCCTTTTAAAATTATAGTGAGGCAATGAGTGGTTCTCTGCTGCCACCTGCTGGTCAAAATAGTTATGTCTTAATTCTTAGAAATATTGTTCTTTAATTCATATTTGGACATTATAAAATCCTGATTATAACATTTACAATCACATTTAGTCAAAATAAATGTATTTCAAATATCAATATTTATATTGCAATAAAATGCGTATGTGTAAGCACATTTAAAGAAGTTCACATGGAAATTGTGCCATAAAACAAACAGAACATTTTAAAATGAAAGTGAGGCAATGAGTGGTTCTCTGCTGCCACCTGCTGGTCAAAATAGTCATTTTGTCATACTACTCACTAATAAGGTTCTATAATTCACATTTAGACTTTATAAAGTAACTATTATAACATTTACAATCACATTTTGTCAGTTTATCACTTCATTTCACCTAAGCTCTGTTTTAACTAATTTACTGCTTAAAGGCCTTAAATGCAAATGGTGTTAAATGCTTAAAGGCCTTCATTGCTTGAACCCCGATAAATGCTGCCTGCAGCTTTAATTATTATTATTATTATTATTATTATTATTATTCTCCGCTAAAACGCATCGTGCAGCCCAAACCGTAAGGGCTGGAACTTTGAAACTTTGTCAGATGGTAGTACACAAATCGAGGAGAGGTTATCAAATTATGAGCCAGATTGGCCTATAGGTGGCGCTATAGCAATCAATTGCGCGAAACTGCTCATAACTCCTAAATCGTATGTCGTAGACTCAAGTGTCTTATATCATTGGAAAGGTGAGTCCATGACGAACAAAATGTATATCTCCGATTTCATTTGCGCCATGATAGATTTTCCGCCATTTTGAATTTTGTCAAAAAACTACTTTTGCGAACTAGTCCTAGGTTTTTTGCTTGATCGGAACCAAACCAGTGCAGAAATGTTCTCTGGAGTCTGAATATCAATAATTATCGAAAAAAAGTTGAAATTTCGATTGAAGTTCGCTAAGGGGCGGAAAACGAATGTTGTGGGAGGAGCCTATTTTACTAAAACAGCTATAACTCAAGAACAAAATGAGATATCTTCACCAAACTTGGTACACATGTGTATGGGCTCAGTATTTGGTCTCGATAAAAAAATAACGACGATTGAACACTTGGTGGCGCTATAACACGAAAAAAACATGAAAATGACTATAACCTGCCGAGCGCTAGTCCGATTGACTTGAAAATTGGTATGCAGTGTCTTGGTCCAAGGTCCCATGTATGTCTATGAGGACATTGGCGTATCTCAAAAATCATGGCCGCCACAGCCAATTAAATTTAAGCACCTATTAGACAAGGTTAACGGAGGCCAATCGGAACGAAACTCGATGGGCATGTTTGACTCATGACCCTAGAGGTCTGTAAGAATTTTGAAACAAATCGGCCACTAGTTGGCGCTAATGAGTTTTATGGCTCTGTAATCACGTGGTGTTGCACACATCCACAAAATATGCATATCATTTGATAGATCTCTTCATATTGAACACCTTTGCCTCTAGAACCATTGCTGTCAATCAAATCGTTCATTAAATATTTTCAATTATGTTAAAAACCTACTTTTACAAACTAGTCCCTGGTTTTTTGCCCGATCGGAACCAAACCAGTCTAGGACAATTCTATGGACTCTCTAGATCAATAATTATCAAAAAAAAGTACAACTTTTGCATTTACATGGCTATAAAAGGATCATTTAGAAGAGGGACGTAGCAAAATACACTCAATAGCCTATAAATCTTAAAGGAAAACTCAAAACGTCACGAATATTGTTATGTATATGTGACATAACATGCTGAAGAAGCATGCAAAGTTTCATGGAGATCGGACCATAGGTGGCGCTAAAACTGTTAAAAAGCTTTGAAAACCATGTATTCCCTATGGTGAATTGCCTGTATTGGCTGTAAATGGTATTTTCCATCTCTCTATTCAATGAATGCTCAGATCTACTTAAAAACAAGTCAGAACATGTATCCTATGCCTCTAAACAAGCATGAAAAATTTCAGACAGTTCGGACAATATTTGCCTCTATAAAAGTTTAAAAATGTTAACATTACAGAGTTCTGGTATATTAAGCCAATAAGTGGTTGTTTGCTGCCCCCCGCTGTTCATTTTATTGTACTACACACAAAATAATATTATTCTGCAGTAAAACACATCGTGCAGCCAAAACCGTAAGGGCTAGAGACTTGAAACTTGGCCAATAGGTAGTACAAACATAGAGGAGAGGTTATCAAATTATGAGCCAGATTGGCCTATAGGTGGCGCTATAGCAATCAATTGCGCGAAACTGCTCATAACTCCTAAACCGTATGTCGTAGACTCAAGTCTTATATCATTGGAAAGGTGAGTCCATGACGAACAAAATGTATATCTCCGATTTCATTTGCGCCATGACACATTTTCCGCCATTTTGAATTTTGTTAAAAAACTACTTTTGCAAACTAGTCCTAGGTTTCTTGCTTGATCGGAACCAAACCAGTGCAGAAATGTTCTCTGGAGTCTGAATATCAATAATAATTGAAAAAAAGTTTAAATTTCTATTCACGGTCGCTAAGGGGCGGAAAACGACTGTTGTGGGAGGAGCCTATTTTACTAAAATGGCTATAAATCAAGAAAGAAATGAGATATCTTCACCAAACTTGGTACACATGTGTATGGGCTCAGTCTTTGGTCAGGATAAAGAAATCGCGATGATTGAACACTTGGTGGCGCTATAACATGAAAAAAACATGAAAATGGCTATAACTACCCGACCGCTAGTCCGATTGACTTGAAAATTGGTATGCAGTGTCTTGGTCCAAGGTCCCATGTATGTCTATGAGGACATTGGCCTATCTCAAAAAACATTGCCGCCACAGCCAATTAAATTATTTCAGTGTTTAAAATCTTGCTAAATAAAACTTGATGTCTTTTGATGCTTGTGTGCTTAAAGGCCTTAAAGGCTTGAACCCCGCTAAATGCTGCTCGCAGCTTTAATTATTATTATTATTATTATTATTATTATTATTATTCTGCCGTAAAACGCATCGTGCAGCCCAAACCGTAAGGGCTAGAGACTTGAAACTTGGCCAATAGGTAGTACAAAAATCGAGGAGAGGTTCTCAAATTATGAGCCAGATTGGCCTATAGGTGGCGCTATAGCAATCAATTGCGCAAAACTGCTCATAACTCCTAAACCGTATGTCGTAGACTCAAGTGTCTTATATCATTGGAAAGGTGAGTCCATGACGAACAAAACGTATATCTCCGATTTCATTTGCGCCATGATAGATTTTCCGCCATTTTGAATTTTGTCAAAAAACTACTTTTACGAACTAGTCCTAGGTTTTTTGCTTGATCGGAACCAAACTAGTGCAGAAATGTTCTCTGGAGTCTGAATATCAATAATTATTGAAAAAAAGTTGAATTTTCGATTCACGGTCGCTAAGGGGCGGAAAACGAATGTTGTGGGAGGAGCCTATTTTACTAAAACAGCTATAACTCAAGAACAAAATGAGATATCTTCACCAAACTTGGTAGACATGTGTATGGGCACATTATGTGGTCTCAATAAAAAAATAGCGACGATTGAACACTTGGTGGCGCTATAACACGAAAAAAACATGAAAATGGCTATAACCTGCCGAGCGCTAGTCCGATTGACTTGAAAATTGGTATGCAGTGTCTTGGTCCAAGGTCCCATGTATGTCTATGAGGACATTGGCGTATCTCAAAAATCATGGCCGCCACAGCCAATTAAATTTAAGCACCTATTAGACAAGGTTAACGGAGGCCAATCGGAACGAAACTCGATGGGCATGTTTGACTCATAGCCCTAGAGGTCTGTAAGAATTTTGAAACAAATCGGCCACTAGTTGGCGCTAATGAGTTTTATGGCTCTGTAATCACGTGGTGTTGCACACATCCACAAAATATGCATATCATTTGATAGATCTCTTCATATTGAACACCTTTGCCTCTAGAACCATTGCTGTCAATCAAATCGTTCAATAAATATTTGCAATTATGTTAAAAACCTACTTTTACGAACTAGTCCCTGGTTTTTTGCCCGATCGGAACCAAACCAGACTAGGACAATTCTCTGGACTCTCCAGATCAATAATTATCAAAAAAAGTTCATCTTTTGCATTTAGATTGCTATAAAAGGATCATTTAGAAGAGGGATGTAGCAAAATACACTCAATAGCCTATAAATCTTAAAGGAAAACTCAAAACGTCACAAATATTGTTATGTATATGTGACATAACATGCTGAAGAAGCATGCAAAGTTTCATGGAGATCGGATTATAGGTGGCGCTAAAACTGTTAAAAAGCTTTGAAAACCATGTATTCCCTATGGTGAATTGCCTGTATTGGCTGTAAATTGTATTTTCCATCTCTCTATTCAATGAATGTTCAGATCTACTTAAAAACAAGTCAGAACATGTATCCTATGCCTCTAAACAAGCATGAAAAATTTCAGACAGATCGGACAATATTTGCCTCTATAAAAGTTAAAAAAATGTTAACATTACAGAGTTCTGGTATATTAAGCCAATAAGTGGTCGTTTGCTGCCCCCCGCTGTTCATTTTATTGTACTACACACAAAATAGTATTATTCTGCAGTAAAACACATCGTGCAGCACAAACCGTAAGGGCTAGAGACTTGAAACTTGGCCAATAGGTAGTACAAACATAGAGGAGAGGTTATCAAATTATGAGCCAGATTGGCCTATAGGTGGCGCTATAGCAATCAATTGCGCGAAACTGCTCATAACTCCTAAACCGTATGTCGTAGACTCAAGTGTCTTATATCATTGGAAAGGTGAGTCCATGACGAACAAAATGTATATCTCCGATTTCATTTGCGCCATAATAAATTTTCCGCAATTTTGAATTTTGTTAAAAAACTACTTTTGCAAACTAGTCCTAGGTTTCTTACTTGATCGGAACCAAACCAGTGCAGAAATGTTCTCTGGAGTCTAAATATCAATAATAATTGAAAAAAAGTTTAAATTTCTATTCACGGTCGCTAAGGGACGGAAAACGACTGTTGTGGGAGGAGCCTATTTTACTAAAATGGCTATAACTCAAGAAAGAAATGAGATATCTTCACCAAACTTGGTACACATGTGTATGGGCTCAGTATTTGGTCTCGATAAAAAAATCGACGATTGAACACTTGGTGGCGCTATAACACGAAAAAAACATGAAAATGGCTATAACCTGCCGAGCGCTAGTCCGATTGACTTGAAAATTGGTATGCAGTGTCTTGGTCCAAGGTACCATGTATGTCTTTGAGGACATTGGCCTATCTCAAAAAACATGGCCGCCACAGCCAATTAAATTATTTCAGTGTTTAAAATCTTGCTAAATAAAACTTAATGTATTTTGATGCTTGTGTGCTTAAAGGCCTTAAAGGCTTGAACCCCGCTAAATGCTGCTTGCAGCTTTAATTATTATTATTATTATTATTATTATTATTATTATTCTCCGCTAAAACGCATCGTGCAGCCCAAACCGTAAGGGCTGGAACTTTGAAACTTTGTCAGATGGTAGTACACAAAACGAGGAGAGGGTATCAAATTATGAGCCAGATTGGCCTATAGGTGGCGCTATAGCAATCAATTGCGCGAAACTGCTCATAACTCCTAAACCGTATGTCGTAGCCTCAAGTGTCTTATATCATTGGAAAGGTGAGTCCATGACGAACAAAACGTATATCTCCGATTTCATTTGCGCCATGATAGATTTTCCGCCATTTTGAATTTTGTCAAAAAACTACTTTTGCGAACTAGTCCTAGGTTTTTTGCTTGATCGGAACCAAACCAGTGCAGAAATGTTCTCTGGAGTCTGACTATCAATAATTATCGAAAAAAAGATGAAATTTCGATTCACGTTCGCAAAGGGGTGGAAAACGAATGTTGTGGGAGGAGCCTATTTTACTAAAACAGCTATAACTCAAGAACAAAATGAGATATCTTCACCAAACTTGGTACACATGTGTATGGGCTCAGTATTTGGTCTCGATAAAAAAATAACGACGATTGAACACTTGGTGGCGCTATAACACGAAAAAAACATGAAAATGGCTATAACCTGCCGAGCACTAGTCCGATTGACTTGGAAATTGGTATGCAGTGTCTTGGTCCAAGGTACCATGTATGTCTATGAGGACATTGGCGTATCTCAAAAATCATGGCCGCCACAGCCAATTAAATTTAAGTACCTATTAGACAAGGTTAACGGAGGCCAATCGGAACGAAACTCGATGGGCATGTTTGACTCATGGCCTTAGAGGTCTGTAAGAATTTTGAAACAAATCGGCCACTAGTTGGCGCTAATGAGTTTTATGGCTCTGTAATCACGTGGTGTTGCACACATCCACAAAATATGCATATCATTTGATAGATCTCTTCATATTGAACACCTTTGCCTCTAGAACCATTGCTGTCAATCAAATCGTTCATTAAATATTTGCAATTATGTTAAAAACCTACTTTTACGAACTAGTCCCTGGTTTTTTGCCCGATCGGAACCAAACCAGTCTAGGACAATTCTATGGACTCTCTAGATCAATAATTATCAAAAAAAGTTCAACTTTTGCATTTACATGGCTATAAAAGGATCATTTAGAAGAGGGACGTAGCAAAATACACTCAATAGCCTATAAATCTTAAAGGAAAACTCAAAACGTCACGAATATTGTTATGTATATGTGACATAACATGCTGAAGAAGCATGCAAAGTTTCATGGAGATCGGACCATAGGTGGCGCTAAAACTGTTAAAAAGCTTTGAAAACCATGTATTCCCTATGGTGAATTGCCTGTATTGGCTGTAAATGGTATTTTCCATCTCTCTATTAAATGAATGCTCAGATCTACTTAAAAACAAGCCAGAACATGTATCCTATGCCTCTAAACAAGCATGAAAAATTTCAGACAGTTCGGACAATATTTGCCTCTATAAAAGTAAAAAAATGTTAACATTACAGAGTTCTGGTATATTAAGCCAATAAGTGGTCGTTTGCCGCCCCCCGCTGTTCATTTTATTGTACTACACACAAAATAATATTATTCTGCAGTAAAACACATCGTGCAGCCCAAACCGTAAGGGCTAGAGACTTGAAACTTGGCCAATAGGTAGTACAAACAGAGAGGAGAGGTTATCAAATTATGAGCCAGATTGGCCTATAGGTGGCGCTATAGCAATCAATTGCGCGAAACTGCTCATAACTCCTAAACCGTATGTCGTAGACTCAAGTGTCTTATAGCATTGGAAAGGTGAGTCCATGACGAACAAAATGTATATCTCCGATTTCAATTGCGCCATGATACATTTTCCGCCATTTTGAATTTTGTTAAAAAACTACTTTTGCAAACTAGTCCTAGGTTTCTTGCTTGATCGGAACCAAACCAGTGCAGAAATGTTCTCTGGAGTCTGAATATCAATAATAATTGAAAAAAAGTTTAAATTTCTATTCACGGTCGCTAAGGGGCGGAAAACGACTGTTGTGGGAGGAGCCTATTTTACTAAAATGGCTATAAATCAAGAAAGAAATGAGATATCTTCATCACACTTGGTACACATGTGTATGGGCTCAGTCTTTGGTCAGGATAAAGAAATCGCGATGATTGAACACTTGGTGGCGCTATAACATGAAAAAAACATGAAAATGGCTATAACTACCCGACCGCTAGTCCGATTGACTTGAAAATTGGTATGCAGTGTCTTGGTCCAAGGTCCCATGTATGTCTATGAGGACATTGGCCTATCTCAAAAATCATTGCCGCCACAGCCAATTAAATTATTTCAGTGTTTAAAATCTTGCTAAATAAAACTTGATGTCTTTTGATGCTTGTGTGCTTAAAGGCCTTAAAGGCTTGAACCCCGCTAAATGCTGCTCGCAGCTTTAATTATTATTATTATTATTATTATTATTATTCTGCCGTAAAACGCATCGTGCAGCCCAAACCGTAAGAGCTAGAGACTTGAAACTTGGCCAATAGGTAGTACAAAAATCGAGGAGAGGTTATCAAATTATGAGCCAGATTGGCCTATAGGTGGCGCTATAGCAATCAATTGCGCGAAACTGCTCATAACTCCTAAACCGTATGTCGTAGACTCAAGTGTCTTATATCATTGGAAAGGTGAGTCCATGACGAACAAAACGTATATCTCCGATTTCATTTGCGCCATGATAGATTTTCCGCCATTTTGAATTTTGTCAAAAAACTACTTTTGCAAACTAGTCCTAGGTTTTTCGCTTGATCGAAACCAAACCAGTGCAGAAATGTTCTCTGGAGTCTGAATATTAATAATTATCGAAAAAAAGTTGAAATTTCGATTCACGGTCGCTAAGGGGCGGAAAACGAAGGTTGTGGGAGGAGCCTATTTTACTAAAATGGCTATAACTCAAGAACAAAATGAGATATCTTCACCAATCTTGGTAGACATGTGTATGGGCTGGGTATTCGGTCTCGACAAAAAAATAGCGACGATTGAACACTTGGTGGCGCTATAACACGAAAAAAACATGAAAATGGCTATAACCACCCGAGCGCTAGTCCGATTGACTTGAAAATTGGTATGCAGTGTCTTGGTCCAAGGTACCATGTATGTCTATGAGGATATTGGCGTATCTCAAAAAACATGGCCGCCACAGCCAATTAAATTTGAGCACCTATTAGACAAGGTTAATGGAGGCCAATCAGAACGAAACTCGATGGGCATATTTGACTCATGGCCCTAGAGGTCTGTAAGAATTTTGAAACAAATCGGCCACTAGTTGGCGCTAATGAGTTTTATGGCTCTGTAATCACGTGGTGTTGCACACATCCACAAAATATGCATATCATTTGATAGATCTCTTCATATTGAACAACTTTGCCTCTAGAACCATTGCTGTCAATCAAATCGTTCATTAAATATTTGCAATTATGTTAAAAACCTACTTTCGCGAACTAGTCCCTGGTTTTTTGCCCGATCGGAACCAAACAAGTCTAGGACAAATCTCTGGACTCTCTAGGTTAATAATTATCGAAAAAAAGTTGAACTTTTGCATTTAGATGGCTATAAAAGGATTATTTAGAAGAGGGATGTAGCAAAATACACTCAATAGCCTATAAATCTTAAAGGAAAACTCAAAACGTCACGAATATTGTTATGTATATGTGACATAACATGCTGAAGAAGCATGCAAAGTTTCATGGAGATCGGACCATAGGTGGCGCTAAAACTGTTAAAAAGCTTTGAAAACCATGTATTCCCTATGGTGAATTGCCTGTATTGGCTGTAAATGGTATTTTCCATCTCTCTATTCAATGAATGCTCAGATCTACTTAAAAACAAGTCAGAACATGTATCCTATGCCTCTAAACAAGCATGAAAAATTTCAGACAGTTCGGACAATATTTGCCTCTATAAAAGTTTAAAAATGTTAACATTACAGAGTTCTGGTATATTAAGCCAATAAGTGGTTGTTTGCTGCCCCCCGCTGTTCATTTTATTGTACTACACACAAAATAATATTATTCTGCAGTAAAACACATCGTGCAGCCCAAACCGTAAGGGCTAGAGACTTGAAACTTGGCCAATAGGTAGTACAAACAGAGAGGAGAGGTTATCAAATTATGAGCCAGATTGGCCTATAGGTGGCGCTATAGCAATCAATTGCGCGAAACTGCTCATAACTCCTAAACCGTATGTCGTAGACTCAAGTGTCTTATATCATTGGAAAGCTGAGTCCATGACGAACAAAATGTATATCTCCGATTTCATTTGCGCCATGACACATTTTCCGCCATTTTGAATTTTGTTAAAAAACTACTTTTGCAAACTAGTCCTAGGTTTCTTGCTTGATCGGAACCAAACCAGTGCAGAAATGTTCTCTGGAGTCTGAATATCAATAATAATTGAAAAAAAGTTTAAATTTCTATTCACGGTCGCTAAGGGGCGAAAAACGACTGTTGTGGGAGGAGCCTATTTTACTAAAATGGCTATAAATCAAGAAAGAAATGAGATATCTTCACCAAACTTGGTACACATGTGTATGGGCTCAGTCTTTGGTCAGGATAAAGAAATCGCGATGATTGAACACTTGGTGGCGCTATAACATGAAAAAAACATGAAAATGGCTATAACTACCCGACCGCTAGTCCGATTGACTTGAAAATTGGTATGCAGTGTCTTGGTCCAAGGTCCCATGTATGTCTATGAGGACATTGGCCTATCTCAAAAAACATTGCCGCCACAGCCAATTAAATTATTTCAGTGTTTAAAATCTTGCTAAATAAAACTTGATGTCTTTTGATGCTTGTGTGCTTAAAGGCCTTAAAGGCTTGAACCCCGCTAAATGCTGCTCGCAGCTTTAATTATTATTATTATTATTATTATTATTATTAGGGGTTCAAGCATGAAATGCTGAAACCCTATTGTAATTGTAAGGTTTCGTAAAACGCATCGTGCAGGCCAAACCGTAAAGCCTAGAGACATGAAACCTGGCCAGATGGTAGGCCTCAGTTTGGGGACAACCTATCAGAGTATGACCCCGAATGGCCCATAGGTGGCGCTACAGCAACCAAAAGTTCAAAATTGCTCATAACTCTTAGACTGTTTGTCCCAGGATCAAGTGTCTTATATCGTTGGAATCCTTGGCTCAGGGCAGACAAAATGGCCATCTCCGATTTTGATGTAGGCAGGGAAAATTTTCTGCTATGTCGAATTTTGTCCAAAACCTACTTTTGCAAACTAGTCCCTGGTTTTTCGCCCGATCGGAACCAAACCAGTCTAGGACAATTCTCTGGACTCTCTAGATCAATAATTATTGAAAAAAAGTTGAACTTTTGCATTTGCGTGGCTGTAACAGGGCCATTTAGAAAAGGGGCGCGGCAAAATACACTAAAAAGCCTATAAATCCCAAATGAAAACTCAGAACTTCACCAAAATTGATGAGCATATGTGTCCGAACATGGTGAGGAAGCATGCAGAGTTTCATGGAGATCGGACCATAGGTGGCGCTATAACTGGCAAAAAGCCTTCATTCTTATTAGGGGTTCAAGCATGAAATGCTGAAACCCTATTGTAATTGTAAGGATTCGAAAAACGCATCATGCAGGCCAAACCGTAAAGCCTAGAGACATGAAACCTGGCCAGATGGTAGGCCTCAGTTTGGGGACAACCTATCAGAGTATGACCCCGAATGGCCCATAGGTGGCGCTACAGCAACCAAAAGTTCAAAATTGCTCATAACTCTTAGACTGTTTGTCCCAGGATCAAGTGTCTTATATCGTTGGAATCCTTGGCTCAGGGCAGACAAAATGGCCATCTCCGATTTTGATGTAGGCAGGGAAAATTTTCTGCTATGTCGAATTTTGTCCAAAACCTACTTTTGCGAACTAGTCCCTGGTTTTTCGCCCGATCGGAACCAAACCAGTCTAGGACAATTCTCTGGACTCTCTAGATCAATAATTATTGAAAAAAAGTTGAACTTTTGCATTTGCGTGGCTGTAACAGGGCCATTTAGAAAAGGGGCGCGGCAAAATACACTAAAAAGCCTATAAATCCCAAATGAAAACTCAGAACTTCACCAAAATTGATGAGCATATGTGTCCGAACATGGTGGGGAAGCATGCAGAGTTTAATGGAGATCGGACCATAGGTGGCGCTATAACTGGCAAAAAGCCTTCATTCTTATTAGGGGTTCAAGCATGAAATGCTGAAACCCTATTGTAATTGTAAGGATTCGTAAAACGCATCATGCAGGCCAAACCGTAAAGCCTAGAGACATGAAACCTGGCCAGATGGTAGGCCTCAGTTTGGGGACAACCTATCAGAGTATGACCCCGAATGGCCCATAGGTGGCGCTACAGCAACCAAAAGTTCAAAATTGCTCATAACTCTTAGACTGTTTGTCCCAGGATCAAGTGTCTTATATCGTTGGAATCCTTGGCTCAGGGCAGACAAAATGGCCATCTCCGATTTTGATGTAGGCAGGGAAAATTTTCTGCTATGTCGAATTTTGTCCAAAACCTACTTTTGCGAACTAGTCCCTGGTTTTTCGCCCGATCGGAACCAAACCAGTCTAGGACAATTCTCTGGACTCTCTAGATCAATAATTATTGAAAAAAAGTTGAACTTTTGCATTTGCGTGGCTGTAACAGGGCCATTTAGAAAAGGGGCGCGGCAAAATACACTAAAAAGCCTATAAATCCCAAATGAAAACTCAGAACTTCACCAAAATTGATGAGCATATGTGTCCGAACATGGTGAGGAAGCATGCAGAGTTTCATGGAGATCGGACCATAGGTGGCGCTATAACTGGCAAAAAGCCTTCATTCTTATTAGGGGTTCAAGCATGAAATGCTGAAACCCTATTGTAATTGTAAGGATTCGAAAAACGCATCATGCAGGCCAAACCGTAAAGCCTAGAGACATGAAACCTGGCCAGATGGTAGGCCTCAGTTTGGGGACAACCTATCAGAGTATGACCCCGAATGGCCCATAGGTGGCGCTACAGCAACCAAAAGTTCAAAATTGCTCATAACTCTTAGACTGTTTGTCCCAGGATCAAGTGTCTTATATCGTTGGAATCCTTGGCTCAGGGCAGACAAAATGGCCATCTCCGATTTTGATGTAGGCAGGGAAAATTTTCTGCTATGTCGAATTTTGTCCAAAACCTACTTTTGCGAACTAGTCCCTGGTTTTTCGCCCGATCGGAACCAAACCAGTCTAGGACAATTCTCTGGACTCTCTAGATCAATAATTATTGAAAAAAAGTTGAACTTTTGCATTTGCGTGGCTGTAACAGGGCCATTTAGAAAAGGGGCGCGGCAAAATACACTAAAAAGCCTATAAATCCCAAATGAAAACTCAGAACTTCACCAAAATTGATGAGCATATGTGTCCGAACATGGTGGGGAAGCATGCAGAGTTTAATGGAGATCGGACCATAGGTGGCGCTATAACTGGCAAAAAGCCTTCATTCTTATTAGGGGTTCAAGCATGAAATGCTGAAACCCTATTGTAATTGTAAGGATTCGTAAAACGCATCATGCAGGCCAAACCGTAAAGCCTAGAGACATGAAACCTGGCCAGATGGTAGGCCTCAGTTTGGGGACAACCTATCAGAGTATGACCCCGAATGGCCCATAGGTGGCGCTACAGCAACCAAAAGTTCAAAATTGCTCATAACTCTTAGACTGTTTGTCCCAGGATCAAGTGTCTTATATCGTTGGAATCCTTGGCTCAGGGCAGACAAAATGGCCATCTCCGATTTTGATGTAGGCAGGGAAAATTTTCTGCTATGTCGAATTTTGTCCAAAACCTACTTTTGCGAACTAGTCCCTGGTTTTTCGCCCGATCGGAACCAAACCAGTCTAGGACAATTCTCTGGACTCTCTAGATCAATAATTATTGAAAAAAAGTTGAACTTTTGCATTTGCGTGGCTGTAACAGGGCCATTTAGAAAAGGGGCGCGGCAAAATACACTAAAAAGCCTATAAATCCCAAATGAAAACTCAGAACTTCACCAAAATTGATGAGCATATGTGTCCGAACATGGTGGGGAAGCATGCAGAGTTTAATGGAGATCGGACCATAGGTGGCGCTATAACTGGCAAAAAGCCTTCATTCTTATTAGGGGTTCAAGCATGAAATGCTGAAACCCTATTGTAATTGTAAGGATTCGTAAAACGCATCATGCAGGCCAAACCGTAAAGCCTAGAGACATGAAACCTGGCCAGATGGTAGGCCTCAGTTTGGGGACAACCTATCAGAGTATGACCCCGAATGGCCCATAGGTGGCGCTACAGCAACCAAAAGTTCAAAATTGCTCATAACTCTTAGACTGTTTGTCCCAGGATCAAGTGTCTTATATCGTTGGAATCCTTGGCTCAGGGCAGACAAAATGGCCATCTCCGATTTTGATGTAGGCAGGGAAAATTTTCTGCTATGTCGAATTTTGTCCAAAACCTACTTTTGCAAACTAGTCCCTGGTTTTTCGCCCGATCGGAACCAAACCAGTCTAGGACAATTCTCTGGACTCTCTAGATCAATAATTATTGAAAAAAAGTTGAACTTTTGCATTTGCGTGGCTGTAACAGGGCCATTTAGAAAAGGGGCGCGGCAAAATACACTAAAAAGCCTATAAATCCCAAATGAAAACTCAGAACTTCACCAAAATTGATGAGCATATGTGTCCGAACATGGTGAGGAAGCATGCAGAGTTTCATGGAGATCGGACCATAGGTGGCGCTATAACTGGCAAAAAGCCTTCATTCTTATTAGGGGTTCAAGCATGAAATGCTGAAACCCTATTGTAATTGTAAGGATTCGTAAAACGCATCATGCAGGCCAAACCGTAAAGCCTAGAGACATGAAACCTGGCCAGATGGTAGGCCTCAGTTTGGGGACAACCTATCAGAGTATGACCCCGAATGGCCCATAGGTGGCGCTACAGCAACCAAAAGTTCAAAATTGCTCATAACTCTTAGACTGTTTGTCCCAGGATCAAGTGTCTTATATCGTTGGAATCCTTGGCTCAGGGCAGACAAAATGGCCATCTCCGATTTTGATGTAGGCAGGGAAAATTTTCTGCTATGTCGAATTTTGTCCAAAACCTACTTTTGCAAACTAGTCCCTGGTTTTTCGCCCGATCGGAACCAAACCAGTCTAGGACAATTCTCTGGACTCTCTAGATCAATAATTATTGAAAAAAAGTTGAACTTTTGCATTTGCGTGGCTGTAACAGGGCCATTTAGAAAAGGGGCGCGGCAAAATACACTAAAAAGCCTATAAATCCCAAATGAAAACTCAGAACTTCACCAAAATTGATGAGCATATGTGTCCGAACATGGTGAGGAAGCATGCAGAGTTTCATGGAGATCGGACCATAGGTGGCGCTATAACTGGCAAAAAGCCTTCATTCTTATTAGGGGTTCAAGCATGAAATGCTGAAACCCTATTGTAATTGTAAGGATTCGAAAAACGCATCATGCAGGCCAAACCGTAAAGCCTAGAGACATGAAACCTGGCCAGATGGTAGGCCTCAGTTTGGGGACAACCTATCAGAGTATGACCCCGAATGGCCCATAGGTGGCGCTACAGCAACCAAAAGTTCAAAATTGCTCATAACTCTTAGACTGTTTGTCCCAGGATCAAGTGTCTTATATCGTTGGAATCCTTGGCTCAGGGCAGACAAAATGGCCATCTCCGATTTTGATGTAGGCAGGGAAAATTTTCTGCTATGTCGAATTTTGTCCAAAACCTACTTTTGCGAACTAGTCCCTGGTTTTTCGCCCGATCGGAACCAAACCAGTCTAGGACAATTCTCTGGACTCTCTAGATCAATAATTATTGAAAAAAAGTTGAACTTTTGCATTTGCGTGGCTGTAACAGGGCCATTTAGAAAAGGGGCGCGGCAAAATACACTAAAAAGCCTATAAATCCCAAATGAAAACTCAGAACTTCACCAAAATTGATGAGCATATGTGTCCGAACATGGTGGGGAAGCATGCAGAGTTTAATGGAGATCGGACCATAGGTGGCGCTATAACTGGCAAAAAGCCTTCATTCTTATTAGGGGTTCAAGCATGAAATGCTGAAACCCTATTGTAATTGTAAGGATTCGTAAAACGCATCATGCAGGCCAAACCGTAAAGCCTAGAGACATGAAACCTGGCCAGATGGTAGGCCTCAGTTTGGGGACAACCTATCAGAGTATGACCCCGAATGGCCCATAGGTGGCGCTACAGCAACCAAAAGTTCAAAATTGCTCATAACTCTTAGACTGTTTGTCCCAGGATCAAGTGTCTTATATCGTTGGAATCCTTGGCTCAGGGCAGACAAAATGACCATCTCCGATTTTGATGTAGGCAGGGAAAATTTTCTGCTATGTCGAATTTTGTCCAAAACCTACTTTTGCGAACTAGTCCCTGGTTTTTCGCCCGATCGGAACCAAACCAGTCTAGGACAATTCTCTGGACTCTCTAGATCAATAATTATTGAAAAAAAGTTGAACTTTTGCATTTGCGTGGCTGTAACAGGGCCATTTAGAAAAGGGGCGCGGCAAAATACACTAAAAAGCCTATAAATCCCAAATGAAAACTCAGAACTTCACCAAAATTGATGAGCATATGTGTCCGAACATGGTGAGGAAGCATGCAGAGTTTCATGGAGATCGGACCATAGGTGGCGCTATAACTGGCAAAAAGCCTTCATTCTTATTAGGGGTTCAAGCATGAAATGCTGAAACCCTATTGTAATTGTAAGGATTCGAAAAACGCATCATGCAGGCCAAACCGTAAAGCCTAGAGACATGAAACCTGGCCAGATGGTAGGCCTCAGTTTGGGGACAACCTATCAGAGTATGACCCCGAATGGCCCATAGGTGGCGCTACAGCAACCAAAAGTTCAAAATTGCTCATAACTCTTAGACTGTTTGTCCCAGGATCAAGTGTCTTATATCGTTGGAATCCTTGGCTCAGGGCAGACAAAATGGCCATCTCCGATTTTGATGTAGGCAGGGAAAATTTTCTGCTATGTCGAATTTTGTCCAAAACCTACTTTTGCGAACTAGTCCCTGGTTTTTCGCCCGATCGGAACCAAACCAGTCTAGGACAATTCTCTGGACTCTCTAGATCAATAATTATTGAAAAAAAGTTGAACTTTTGCATTTGCGTGGCTGTAACAGGGCCATTTAGAAAAGGGGCGCGGCAAAATACACTAAAAAGCCTATAAATCCCAAATGAAAACTCAGAACTTCACCAAAATTGATGAGCATATGTGTCCGAACATGGTGAGGAAGCATGCAGAGTTTCATGGAGATCGGACCATAGGTGGCGCTATAACTGGCAAAAAGCCTTCATTCTTATTAGGGGTTCAAGCATGAAATGCTGAAACCCTATTGTAATTGTAAGGATTCGTAAAACGCATCATGCAGGCCAAACCGTAAAGCCTAGAGACATGAAACCTGGCCAGATGGTAGGCCTCAGTTTGGGGACAACCTATCAGAGTATGACCCCGAATGGCCCATAGGTGGCGCTACAGCAACCAAAAGTTCAAAATTGCTCATAACTCTTAGACTGTTTGTCCCAGGATCAAGTGTCTTATATCGTTGGAATCCTTGGCTCAGGGCAGACAAAATGGCCATCTTCGATTTGCTCGTCCTTCAGGCGCCAATTTCGAGTAATTTGCATTTTTTTGAAAAACCTATTTTTGCGAATTTCTCCTAGGTTTTTGGCCCGATCGGAACCAAACCACTGCAAGAATATTCTCTCGAGTCTGACAATCAATAATCATCCAAAAAATTAAAAATTTCAATTAACGGTCGATAAGGGGAACCAAAATAATTGATGGCACCAGGGCCACTTTTACTAAAACGGTTATAAATTGTGAACGGAAAGAGATTTTTTTGCTAAAATTGGGATACATCTTCCTGAGCTCAATCTGAGATCACTTAAAAAAAATCGCAACAATTGGCCACTAGATGACACTATAAAACGGTTATAACTTGTGAACAGAAAGAGATATTTTCGCAAAACTTGGGACACATGTTCATGAGCTCATTCTGAGGTCATGTGAAAAAATATCATGACAATTGGCCACTTGGTGGCGCTATAAAATGGTTATAACTTGTGAATGGAAAGAGATATTTTCGCTAAACTTGGGACACATGTTCGTAAGCTCAATTTCAGTTGACATGAAAAAAATCGTGACAATTGGCCACTTGGTGGCGCTATAACAGTGAAAAAAATCATGAAAATAGCTATATGGATACCCAACCGTTAGTCTACTGAAAATTGGCATGCAGTGTATTTGTCCAGGGCGCCATGATAGTCTATAAGAACATTGGTGTATCTAAAAAAACTCAGTATACGTCATTGGCACAATGCCTTAAACACGGGCTTGAAACTTCTAAGGCTCCTTCTTTTCACAGGAGTGACCTCCTAAGAATCCTTGCCGAGTCCAACAATACCAAACATGCCAGGTTTCGCCTTATGGTTTTTGTAAGTGTCATTTAGAGCTTTAAAAAATTGTGTTTATCTTCAAAGCCGTTAGTCAAATCAAGACAACAACAAAAAACTAAGGAAATTTTAAAACATAGGTAAATAGCTAAACAATAACGCCAAAATGTTAAAATTATGATAGGAACTGACAAAAAAATAAATTAAATCCAATCAATTTCACCCATGGATCATTTTGATGCTCTCACAAGTTTGAAACGAACAATGATGGATTGTGATGAAATTGGTTTTGAATTGGGACTGGGACCCGCCTTGATAATCCTACTTAAAGCAGCACTAGGTAACTTTTGCTCTCGGGCTCCCCCTACAGTTGGGAAACAGTATTGTCCTCTACTACTGTCGTAAACTCTGTCATCCTACATTAGGGGATGCATATAGCACGTGCATTTGTTGACATGACAGCTATGATAGCCCTGAACACTGCAGGACTTCACATGCAGGTGTTCTGCTTGTCACGTGTGAAATGTCTTCATCCCAGGTACAGTGGCATATGTTTCAGCATGTCATATGAATATCATTTCATGGGTTTTATTTTTTTTTTTCAAACGCCAAATGATCGCGATGCTCACGTTTACAAGCCAGCGTCATTATAGTAGTCTAGTCTATTGGTTACCGTTTTACAGAATCTATATGATACTTCAATTCAATGTTTGAGTGGTAGGTAATAACATATATCGTCAATATAATATCAAGCTACCATAGATGAATCTTCAAATTTGAAAAGTCGATTTTGTATTATAGCTTGAGGCAAGACAAATAAACAAATATCACAGACATGTTAGGTATTGTAACGAGTAGGAAAATAGTGTAGCCCCTTTAAGAGCATTCGCCCCCGGTTGGAGCGCCTGCGTTCTGTGTGTGTGTGAACACTGCGCCTCGAGCTCCCATGTGTGCGGATTATTTTCTGTCTTCTGTTGCAAACATTCATTTATTTTAGTTTTGTTGGGTAATGCTGTGGACGGAAGTGGAGTTTGTGCCGGACTCTCGTGGGGGGTTCCGCAGGCAATAAAGTGCGGGCTGTTTGATGTCAATCGCCTCCGTGTTTGCATCGACTCCAGTTGCGTTCAGTGAGCTATCCGTATTTTTCACCCGGACACACGCGTTACAGTATCCTAAAATATGATTTTGTTCGTCTTATGTATTTACTTGCGAGAATGTAGCCCCTACCGAACTTGTACACGCCGTTTACACATAGGCTAACCCTCGCACGTCCGAATTTAAGGAAGCGGGGTGATGGTGGAAGTGACGTATATGCCGTAAAGCAGTCGAATTTTGTAGTTCTTTTTTTTTCTCGGGTTACTACCCGAAACCCGAAGTTTAAAAGTACGATTAAAAACGATACAGACCCCGTCAGGCTATGGCAGACGTGCCATTCAACCTATTGTAAGTCGATGTATCATCACAAGAGTCTTGAAAATATATTATGAAGGTTGAAAAGTTACCTAGTGCTGCTTTAAGAGCCTGGTGTTGGCTCGTTAGTTACGCCACTGAATATAATTGTCTAAACTCCTTATTAAAATTACATATTTACAACAAATCTGACACATATACAGTATGGGTACACTTTGAGTACTACTAATAAAAGTGGTGGAGATCAGGCAAGACTATAAGAAGACTCAGGCAAAAGGTGCTATAACTGTAAAAACACTTTAAAACTATATGTTTCCTATGGTAAACTGCCTGTATAGGCTGTAAATTGACTTTTTCATCTATGATGGCAGTTGTTAAATGCTTGCTAAATAAAACTTAATGTCTTTTGATGCTTGTGTGCTTAAAGGCCTTAAAGGCCTTAACTGCTTGAACCCCGATAAATGCTGCTTGCAGCTTTAATTATTATTATTATTATTATTCAGACCTAAAACGCATCGTGCAGCCCAAACCGTAAGGGCTAGAGACTTGAAACTTGGCCAATAGGTAGTACAAAAATCGAGGAGAGGTTATCAAATTATGAGCCAGATTGGCCTATAGGTGGCGCTATAGCAATCAATTGCGCGAAACTGCTCATAACTCCTAAACCGTATGTCGTAGACTCAAGTGTCTTATATCATTGGAAAGGTGAGTCCATGACGAACAAAACGTATATCTCCGATTTCATTTGCGCCATGATAGATTTTCCGCCATTTTGAATTTTGTCAAAAAACTACTTTTGCGAACTAGTCCTAGGTTTTTTGGTTGATCGGAACCAAACCAGTGCAGAAATGTTCTCTGGAGTCTGAATATCAATAATTATCGAAAAAAAGTTTAAATTTCGATTCACGTTCGCTAAGGGGCGGAAAACGAATGTTGTGGGAGGAGCCTATTTTACTAAAACAGCTATAACTCAAGAACAAAATGAGATATCTTCACCAAACTTGGTACACATGTGTATAGGCTCAGTATTTGGTCTCGATAAAAAAATAACGACGATTGAACACTTGGTGGCGCTATAACACGAAAAAAACATGAAAATGGCTATAACCTGCCGAGCGCTAGTCCGATTGACTTGAAAATTGGTATGCAGTGTCTTGGTCCAAGGTACCATGCATGTCTATGAGGACATTGGCGTATCTCAAAAATCATGGCCGCCACAGCCAATTAAATTTAAGCACCTATTAGACAAGGTTAACGGAGGCCAATCGGAACGAAACTCGATGGGCATGTTTGACTCATGGCCCTAGAGGTCTGTAAGAATTTTGAAACAAATCGGCCACTAGTTGGCTCTAATGAGTTTTATGGCTCTGTAATCACGTGGTGTTGCACACATCCACAAAATATGCATATCATTTGATAGATCTCCTCATATTGAACACCTTTGCCTCTAGAACCATTGCTGTCAATCAAATCGTTTATTAAATATTTGCAATTATGTTAAAAACCTACTTTTGCAAACTAGTCCCTGGTTTTTTGCCCGATCGGAAGCAAACCAGTCTAGGACAATTCTCTGGACTCTCTAGATCAATAATTATCAAAAAAAGTTCAACTTTTGCATTTACATGGCTATAACAGAATCATTTAGAAGAGGGACGTAGCAAAATACACTCAATAGCCTATAAATCTTAAAGGAAAACTCAAAACTTCACGAAAATTGTTATGTATATGTGACATAGCATGCTGAAAAAGCATGCAAAGTTTCATGGAGATCGGACCATAGGTGGCACTAAAACTGTTAAAAAGCTTTGAAAACCATGTATTCCCTATGGTGAATTGCCTGTATTGGCTGTAAATTGTATTTTCCATCTCTCTATTCAATGAATGTTCAGATCTACTTAAAAACAAGTCAGAACATGTATCCTATGCCTCTAAACAAGCATGAAAAATTTCAGACAGATCGGACAATATTTGCCTCTATAAAAGTTAAAAAAGGTTAAAATTACAGAGTTCATTTGATAATAATGGTATATTAAGCCAATAAGTGGTCGTTTGCTGCCCCCCGCTGTTCATTTTATTGTACTACACACAAAATAATATTATTCTGCAGTAAAACACATCGTGCAGCCCAAACCGTAAGGGCTAGAGACTTGAAACTTGGCCAATAGGTAGTACAAACATAGAGGAGAGGTTATCAAATTATGAGCCAGATTGGCCTATAGGTGGCGCTATAGCAATCAATTGCGCAAAACTGCTCATAACTCCTAAACCGTATATCGTAGACTCAAGTGTCTTATATCATTGGAAAGGTGAGTCCATGACGAACATAACGTATATCTCCGATTTCATTTGCGCCATGATAGATTTTCCGCCATTTTGAATTATGTCAAAAAACTACTTTTGCGAACTAGTCCTAGGTTTTTCGCTTGATCGGAACCAAACCAGTGCAGAAATGTTCTCTGGAGTCTGAATATCAATAATTATCGAAAAAAAGTTGAAATTTCGATTCACGGTCGCTAAGGGGCGGAAAACGAATGTTGTGGGAGGAGCCTATTTTACTAAAACAGCTATAACTCAAGAAGAAAATGAGATATCTTCACCAAACTTGGTACACATGTGTATGGGCTCAGTCTTTGGTCTCGATAAAAAAATAGCGACGATTGAACACTTGGTGGCGCTATAACACAAAAAAAACATGAAAATGGCTATAACTACCCGACCGCTAGTCCGATTGACTTGAAAATTGGTATGCAGTGTCTTGGCCCAAGGTCCCATGTATGTCTATGAGGACATTGGCCTATCTCAAAAAACATTGCCGCCATAGCCAATTAAATTATTTCAGTGTTTAAAATCTTGCTAAATAAAACTTAATGTATTTTGATGCTTGTGTGCTTAAAGGCCTTAAAGGCTTGAACCCCGCTAAATGCTGCTTGCAGCTTTAATTATACATGTAGTTACAGGGTAAGTATGAATCTGCGGGCTGTAAATTAAAGTGGTGTTTGTTCCCCTCTTGTTTCATGTAGTTACAGGGTAAGTTTGAATCTGCGGGCTGTAAATTAAAGTGGTGTTTGTTCCCTTCTTGTTTTGTGTAGTTACAGGGTAAGTACAATATAAACACGTACACAATCTGATATCACTCAGAAACCTTTATTTAAAAAAAAAGTTTTTTAAACAGATTTACAACACTTATTCGTTTCTCTTGCTTGTCTTTATCCTCGTCTTGTTCCTCTACTTTTTCGTCCTTGCCACAGATGAAACTTAGGAATGAATCCCATGTCTCTAGCTATCCTATTATGTAACTACACTGAAAATACAGTGCACGCAGAAATGTCCTCACCGTTTACTTGTCTTTCACCCTCATGCCATCCGAGATGTACATACGACTCATCATATGAACACATCATATGAACACAGACAAATAAATAATCTCTGTTAATGAAAACTCATTTGGGTTCCTAAAAGTTCAAGCACATACAGCACATACAGCAATAACTACAGTAATCCATACGATCCCAATGGATGAATCAATGTGTTCTGAAGTGAAACGATAAGTGTTTGTAAGAAAAATAACAATATTTAAAAATTTTTAAACGGTAGACTATTGCTTCCGACCAGCAGTCATCTGCGTGAATGAGAGGGTTGAGTTCACGCTTGACGTTCTCTTACGAGAGGTCCTGCTGCTCGTTTGTAAGCTCCGTCTATACAAATTACGGCGAACTGCAGGAATGCGTTGGATTCGCTGTGTTTTCGTTGTGTTTTAATGCCGATGTAGGATCGTAAAGCCATGTGAATCAATAGTAACGCAACGTTTGCATTGTTGATGGAAGGCTTGTTCGCAGCGGTGCTGTGCAGAGACCGATCGCCGTATGATAACGAGTCCATGCTTTTGATTCACTCATGCGTTTTTAAAAAATATTATACGTGGATCGGTCTGCGCAGCGCCGATGCATCTCGAACAAGCCTGGTGTGTTTGTGTTTCCTGCTAGGGTTGCTGAGAAAGATGAGACGTATACAGTGACATAAGACCTGGCTCTGTTGTGGCTCTCTAGCCTGTGGAAAAGCAAACGAACGGTTCTTAGAAGGCTCCTCAGTTGAACCAACTATGAACTGGGACTAGCTCTGGCTCCGATCTAGCTCTAGCACTGCCTTGGTGGAAAAGGGGTAAATGCGATTGTCCCACTTCAGGTCCTGAGAGATGGTAGTGCCCAGGAACCTGAATGACTCCACTGCTTCCACAGTGCTGTTCATGATGGTGAGTGGGGGGAGAGCTGGGCTGTTTCTCCTGAAGTCCACTATCATCTCCACCGTTTTGAGCGTGTTGAGCTCAAGGTTGTTATAACTGCACCAGACAGCCAGCTGTTCAACTTCCAGTCTGTAAGCAGACTCGTCATCGTTTTGGATGAGGCCGATGACAGTGGTGTCGTCTGCAAATTTCAGGAGCTTCACAGAGGGGTCTTTAGAAGTGCAGTCATTGGTGTACAGGGAGAAGAGCAGTGGGGAGAGAATACACCCCTGGGGGGCGCCAGTGCTGGTAGTGAGAGTCCTGGATGTGAGTTTCCCCAGTCTCACGAGCTGTTGCTGGTCTGTCAGGAAGCTGGAGATCCACTGACAATTTGAGGATGGCATGGAGAGCTGGGTCAGTTTAGCTGAGAGAAGATCAGGCATGATGGTATTGAAGCCAAACTGAAGTCCACGAATAAGATCCTTGCATAAGTCCCAGGTCCGTCGAGATGTTACAGGATATAATGCAGTCCCATGTTGACTGCATCATCCACAGACCTGTTTGCTCTGTAGGCAAATTGAAGAGGATCCAGCAAGGGTCCAGTGATGTCCTTCAGGTGTGCCAGAACCAGTCTTTCAAATGACTTCATGACCACAGACGTGAGAGCGACAGATCTGTAGTCATTAAGTTCAGTGATTTTGGGTTTTTTGGGGACGGGAATGATAGTGGAGCGTTTGAAGCAGCAGGGAACTTCACACTGCTCCAATGATCTGTTGAAGATCTGCGTGAAGACTGGGGCCAGTTGGTCAGCGCAGGCTTTCTAACAGGCAGATGAGATGCCGTCTGGGCCTGAAGCTTTCCTAGTCTTCTGTTTTTTGAAGACTCGGCTCACGTCCTCCACACAGACCTTAAGCTCGGGTTGGATGACAGGAGGGGGGAGGAGAGGGGGTGCAGGAAGTGATGGGGGACGTGTGAATTGCAGATCAGAGCGGTTGTGTGGTGTGAGACTGGGCTTTTCAAATCTGCAGTAAAAAGCATTCAGCTCATCGGCCAGTTGTTGATTCTCAGCAGATCGGGGGAATGGTGACTTGTAATTGGTGATATTCTTCAAGCCTGTCCAAACTGTGGCTGGGTCATTGGAAGAAAACTGGTTTCTCAAATTTTCAGAGTAGCTTCTTTTAGCAACTCTGATCTCCTTTGTCAGTCTGTTTCTGTCCTGGTTATACAAGATTTTATCCCCACTTCTGTAAGCATCCTCTTTGGCATGACGAAGCTTGTTTGAGTTTCCCAGTAAACCATGGTTTATCATTAGTGAATGATAAGAATGTCCTGGTAGGAATGCATGTATCCTCACAGAAACTGATGTATGATGTTACGGTCTCTGTTAGCTCGTCCAGATCAGTGGTAGCAGCTTCAAAAACAGTCCAATCAGTGCAATCGAAGTAAGCTTGTAAGTCCAGCTCTGCTTCATTAGTCCATCTTTTTACAGTCTTTATTACAGGTTTAGCTGATTTCAGTTTCTGCCTGTAGGGCGGTATAAGATGAACCACACAGTGATCAGAAAGCCCCAAAGCTGCCTGTGGGACGGAGTGATATGCATTCCTTATTGTGGTGTAACAGTGGTCCAGTATATTACTGTCTCTGGTGGGACATGTAATGTGCTGTCTGTATTTTGGCAGTTCACGGGAGAGATTTGCTTTATTAAAATCCCCAAGAATGATTAAAAGAGAGTCTGGGTACCTTTGTTCAGTCTCAGCTATTTGTTCAGCCAGCTGTTGTAGCGCCGCGCTCACACACGCGTCTGGAGGGATGTACACAGTCACGAGAATGAACGAGGAAAACTCCCGCGGCGAGTAGAAGGGTTTACAGTTTATGAAGTGCGCCTTTAGATTAGGAGAGTACATCTTCTTCAGCGTTGTTACATCTGAACACCAACTTTCGTTAATGTAGAAACACAATCCACCACCTCTCGTTTTTCCTGTTAGTTCCGCGATGCGATCCGCTCAGAACAGCTGGAAGTGTGTATATTATGTGTGTATATGACAGAAAGATACGGAACAGAATTTCTGGATTAAAGTAAATTGCCACAATAACTTTAATGTAGCTGGAATCTAGCTGAAAAGTTTGTAACAAGTAAGATTTTTTTTTAATTAAGGGTGTTTTCACACTTGGGTCCTCTTTAAAAGAACCAAACTCAGACTCCTTTAAGTGGACCAAGAGGTGAACCAGGTGAAAGAGGACCCAGTTCTCTTCGTGTTCACACTGCCCCTGTCCCTGAAAGTGGACTCAGATCCTTTTTTGGTCCACTTTAGTAGGAATGTGTTCTCAGACCCCTTTGTGTTAGACCTTTGTTTGTTTGGCTGACCCTATGGCCTTCAACATTTGATCCCATTCATTTACATTGTTTATGCCTCAGTAACCAAGATATTTGTTGGTAATTTTTTTTAAAAATTACATTGCTACAAATGCTGTTGAATTAAGTTATATTTTTACACAAAAATATATATTTTTTGCAATACTACATATTCTTGCACTCGCTATATTGCACATCCACCTTTGTAAATAACATTTATTTTGATTTGTTTTCCTTGAATCATGTTTATTTTATTGCAGAAGGCAATGATAACACAGCATACAAAAAATAGAAATTGAAAAATCACATGAAAAAAAATAAACTGCATATACTTCACTGTATGACATACTCCACTGATTCTTATATTAGGCTAGTAATGCAGATGTTTACATTCACTTAAGACAAAACCACATGTTTATGTGAAACTTGTGTGTTTTTGACAAATAAATGCAATAAGACACTAAAGATGCCGTTTAGTACACGTGCTGTGACAGCTGGCTTCTGTGCATGTGCTTTAGGTGTGCGCTTGTAACACCATTTTTAACTGGCAAGGCGCGCAGCCGCGTCTCTCTCACACATTTCGTAAGCGGTTGAAATTGCAATAAAAAAGTGTAAGTTGTGAACGAATAATTGGTAGAGATTTGCCAGAAGAAGCAGCCATGATGAACAGCCGATTTGTACAGAGGCATGTGATGACCAAACTACATTGGAATTTGCAAACAGAAAAATCAAGTAAGCCCAGAGCGGTTTGTGTTCAGATTGCGTATTTTTAGCGAACCGTACCATAAAATGAGATCTAACCGTACCCACCGTACCCGTAACCGTCTCGGTTCGGTTTGCTTTAAAGGGGTCTGAGATTGTTTGGAGTGTTCGCATATGGACCAAAAATCAGACCCCTGAAAAGGACCAAGTGTGAAAACACCCTAAAACTCTTTATTCAAGAGACAGTGAAGATTTTTACAATTTTTTAAAATAAATGCTGTTCTTTTGAACTTTCTATTCAATTCAAGAATCCTGAAAAAAGATCAGTTTCCATCAAAATATTAAAAGAAAAATAAGCTTCTCAACTGTTTTCAACATTGATAATAATAATTAGCACCAAATCATCATATTAGAATGATAGGTTATTTTTATCGTTATACTATTTCACAGCATTCACACTTAATATATTTACAGTAAGTATTTTTTTTATCAAATAAATGCAAGACATTGTACAGAAAGCCCAATCAGCATCTGTCCCAGGACCAAGTGGTATACCTTATAAAGTATACAAGAAATGCCCGATACCCACTCCGCAGACTGTGGAAACTTGTGCTGTTTTGTACCGAAGGAAACCTACTCCTCTGAGATTAACCAGTTCTTAACTATTTCTCTCCTGAGCGTCGAAGGCAAGATCTTTTTCTCTGTACTGGCCAAAAGGATGACTACCTACATGGTGAAGAAGAAGTACTGTATGTTGATATCAAAATCAGTATGTTGATATCAAAATCAACTGCAGGCAGTCGATCCTTTTCCTATTTAGCACCTAAACTCTGGAACAGTCTTCCTAGCATTGTTCGGGAAGCAGACACACTCTGTCAGTTTAAATCTAGACTAAAAACACTCTCTTTACTATGGCATTACTATTTCTCTTATATCTCTTATATCTCTTTACTATTTATCTCTTTACTATGGCATACACATAAATTATTATATATATATATATATATATATATATATATATATATATATATATATATATATATATATATATTTTTTTTTTTTTCAAATGATTGTTAGGCTGCATTAGCTAGGTCAGCCGGAAATGGGAACACTTCCCATAACACATGATGTACTCGTTACATCATAAAAAGAATGGCATCTATGCTAATGTTAGTCTCTCTGTTTATACCAAGGTTTACTGCAGTCAGCCGGATCCGGGCCGTATCCAGATCAGATGGTGGACCTGCGCCCAGACATGACCAACGCATCCCTGAAGTGTCTGCAGAGACCGTGTCAATTAGACTCCCCCTGAAATTGCCTCATCGACACGGCATCCTCAATAAACCCGTCTCCGGTGTGATGACTACGATATTTCGAATATTCCTATTTAATAATTGGTTAATCGACATGTCATCCTCAGTAAACCCGTCTCCGGCATGATAACTTCGATCTTTCAAATATTCCTATTTAATAATTGTTTAATTGTCATGTCATCCTCAATAAACCTGTCTCCGGCGTGATGACTCCATTCTTTCAACTATTTAAATCTAATATGACCTCTGAACTGTAAGGTTGCCAGAATAATAATCATATACTGTTTATTAATTGTTCAGAGGAGAACTGGCACCCCGACTAAGACTGGTTTCTCCCAAGGTTTATTTTTCTCCATTATGCCACCTGATTTGCCACCAGTTTTGGTTCCTTGCCACTGTCGCATTTGGCTTGGCTTGCTCAGTTGGGGACACTACATTTTCAACTAAATATCCAAATAAATGTAATTACTAAACTAAATTAAATACATCAATTAAATTACTGATCTGCCCACATTGTCACTGTATGATAATTGAAATGAGATGGATGACATCACCATTTTCTCCAGAGCGGCTGTACAGCCGAATCAAATTTTGTAGCATTATTTTTCTGTTTAACACTGAAGCTGCTTCGAAACGATCTGCATTGTAAAAAGTGCTATATAAATAAAGTTGACTTGACTTGACTTGATACATCAATCCAGAAAGATGGCATCCCAGGCTTCTCTGGGTGTTTGGAAAACATGGGTACCCTCAACCAGCTGCTCCGAGAGGCCAAGGAGAGCAAAGGCAATCTAACAGTCATCTGGCTTGAATTGGCCAATGTGTATGGATCAATCCCTCACGACCTAATCAATGCAGCTATGGGTCACATTTTGATGGGGTGCAAGACTGCACTTAGCCAGGTGAGATATAGATAGTCATGACAAGGTCCTCAGAGCACTGGCTGACATCTGCACAGGTGGGGAATGAGGGAGGACCCACCATACAAGTTATGTGGATGGAGAGTCACGTTGGCGCACATATTGATGGGGTGCAAGACTGCACTTAGCCAGGTGAGATATAGATAGTCATGACAAGGTCCTCAGAGCACTGGCTGACATCTTGGAGCAGGAGAGACAGAAAAAGCACCAGACCCACATGATACCAGCCCCATCCATTCAGTTCATCAGGGAGGGAGAGAAGCCACCCTCCTCCAAGAAGAGCCTCCTGTATGCGGCACAATCGTGGGAGATGAGGGTGGACCTGGGAAGAAACCTACACTTTCCCCAGGTGGTGCAAAAAGCCCTGAGGCCTGATGTGGTCATAAGATCTGAGGAGGTGAAGAGGATCATCCTGATTGAACTGACGGTACCGTAGGAAGACGGATGTAAAGAGGCCTCGGAGAGGAAAGCTACCAAGTACCAGGACCTGGTCCAACAATGCAGGTACAAAGGTTGGCAGTACAGATGCGAGGATCAGCTCTAACATCACCCAAATTCACTGTTTAAAAATAATCATCCACCCGCCAACTATCCGCATCTATGATTTTCTCATATCATTGATTCACATATCCGCAACAACCCGCAACATTAAAATTATTCAAATTATCATAAGCATGATGATATTGTAACACGAAAGCTGCTTTTAAGTTAAAAGTTATTCTTTGGCGAAATTAATTTAAACCAGATTACAGGGAAACCGGCTACAGGGAAGACTCGTGGAGGTGGGGTATGTCTTCTTGTTCGTGAGGACTGGTGCCGTGCAGTCAAGGTTAGAGAGAGCCTATGCACACCTGACATTGAATTTATGTGCCTCTCTCTTTGCCCCTTTTATTTACCAGGGGAGTTCACCCAAATTTGTTTTACTGTAGTACTGTATATATTCATCCTAAAGCAAACTTTAACAAAGCTCAAGAGATTATTTTTAATTTATCTCAGAGACTTGAATCAATTTCTCCAGACACTCCTACGTTTATTCTGGGGGATTTTAATAACTGTAATATCAAGAAGAGTTTGCGCACATATTACCAATATGTTGATTGCCCCACAAAGAGAAAAAAGACTTTGGACATTTGCTATGCAACTGGTAAAAATGCATATACTTCATCCGTCCTCCCGCCACTGGGGGCATCTGACCACAGTACTGTCTACCTCCGCCCTGTTAATCAGAGGTTACTTGAAATGGAGAAACTACAGGAAAAGTCTGTAAAATTGTGGGACAATGATAGTACAAAGTCTTTGCAGGGGTGTTTTGAATGTACCCATTGGGAGGTTTATGAAAGTGTAGACATCAATGAACATGTTGAAGTAGTTACTGATTATATACACTACTGTGTGGACACTATTATTCCTATTAAGACATTTAAGGTGTATCCTAATGATAAACCCTGGCTTTCTAAAGAATTAAAAATCCTTCTTAATAAAAAGAGAAAAGACTAGAAAAATCAAGATATAGCAACTCAGAGGGATATACAGAAACAGATTAAAAGACAAATACAAATAGATAAGCATGTATATAAACAAAAAATTGAGGCATCTCTGTCATGTGGCAATTCCCAATATGCCTGGCAGGGCATTAAAAATATGTTCCCCATAAGGGAAGAACCGGACAACCTCTGGTGTTACAAGGATGTGAGGAGCTAGAGATGGCCAATCAGCTCAACTCATATTTCTGTCGTTTTGACAGAGGAGATGGAGATGCTGTCCCAGTGATGACACCATCATTTACAACTAAATCTCCTGCTGGATTTTATCTATAATCTCTTGCTGCTTAGTCCGATTTTTAGGAAATGTAATCCTCAAAAAAGCCCAGCCCAGATAAGATATGTGTTAATGTTTTAAAACGTCTCAGGTTACGAATGTAACCATAGTTCCCTGAGAACAGGGAACGAGACGCTGCGTCAGCTTGACGCTACGGGGAACGCCTTCAGCGTGACAGGTGCCTGAAATCACATCAAATCACATCAATCCTATTGACCGGCGACAGCCTCTGACGTCATCTAGGCGCAACCAGGAAGTATAAAAGGGGCGCTTGCCAACATGACAGTATCTAATCGTCTGAAGGGACTGTTTTCGGCAGGCAGGCCCTGCGGCATGGCAAAGCGACGCAGCGTCTCGTTCCCTGTTCTCAGGGAACAATGGTTACATTCGTAACCTGAGACGTTCCCTTTCGAAAGGGAACTCGCGCTGCGTCAGCTTGACGCTACGGGGAACGATATACCCACGCCGCCATGCCGACGGGAGTGCATGCCCATTGGCAGTGACAACTGTCAAGACAAGCAAATTCTGCTGAAATGCCTGAACCACTCCCCTTCTGGTCGCATAGGCTGTCAGTGACAGCGCTCCCTACGGTCATAGCCCAAGCTATCGCCTGAGAAGGAAACCTTCACACACATGAGGTCCTTCCCAGGCCTTGCTCGAAGGCCTGGAACCAACCCATTCGACTTAGAAGGGGTTCCTTTAAGGGAGCGTGGCAAGGGAACTACGAGGGAACCCTATGCCAGTCACTATTCGGGAGGTCTTCTCACCGAATGCCACCAGGGAGACCCGACCTGGTGACCCAGTCTGCTATGGGACACGTAATACGGTCAACCCTGTCTGTACAGTACAGAGCCTCTGGTACTCGCCTCCGAAGAGACATCCCGCTAGGGTGCTGCAAAAAAGGCAGTGTCATCCACTAGCCGGACCTCAGAGACGGGTTATCCCGGAGAGCAGCGCTCAGCGAAGTGCCATAAAACCCTTGCTAGCGAGGGGAGTCAAGCTGCTCGATCCTCGGATCTACCAAGCACTTACTTTAAAACGTGCTTAGGAGGACAAAGGGCCTTACAGGCTGATATACCAGGGAGGCCCCGAGGGGCCTACAACCATAAATCAGCGCCAGGCAGCCGTAAGCTCATAGCAGACCCTCACTTGAGAGGAGCTCATAAGCGTGCCCGGTAGGAAACCATGCCGTAGGCAGACTATGAAGGTCCCGTCCTGCATGGACCGCATAGCCGCAGTGACGTCTCGTCATGCTAGGGTAAGAACATCGCCTTCAGGAATCGCGAACGGCCAGAGACCGGTGCCTGATAGCGGGTGACCACTAGCTGTCAGCGTAAAGCCAGTTATGTGTTCCCGCCTGGGGAGGGGCCTCCACCTGGTAACATGTGTCGACTGCTCGCGCATCCAACCGGAGCGCTCGCCTTCAGGTAGGCCAAAAACAGGCCAGATACCTGATCGCAGTCTCGCTAGTCCTCAGGGTAGCTGGGAAGACCAGGGACTCGCTTCACCAGGGAGGCCATGCGGGCCTACCAACTTGCAAAGAAATCGGGCATTCCTCCGTCACAGCCTAGCTGAACGTGCTACTCATAGCAATTCATGCTCATCCACAGCAGCTGGGGACCGGGAGCTGGCTTTCAGGGAGGTACCATGCCTACCACCTGATAGCAGAACGTGCTACTCATAGCACTTACGCTCACCACATCGGCCGGGGAGCCGGCCTCTGCTCAGTGACTGGACCTAACCAGGAACCACGAGCCAGAGCGTGACTAAAAACACTCTCTTTACTATGGCATTACTATTTCTCTTATATCTCTTATATCTCTTTACTATTTATCTCTTTACTATGGCATACACATAAATTATTATATATATATATATATATATATATATATATATATATATTTTTTTTTTTTTTTTTTTTTTTTTTTTTTCAAATGATTGTTAGGCTGCATTAGCTAGGTCAGCCGGAAATGGGAACACTTCCCATAACACATGATGTACTCGTTACATCATAAAAAGAATGGCATCTATGCTAATGTTAGTCTCTCTGTTTATACCAAGGTTTACTGCAGTCAGCCGGATCCGGGCCGTATCCAGATCAGATGGTGGACCTGCGCCCAGACATGACCAACGCATCCCTGAAGTGTCTGCAGAGACCGTGTCAATTAGACTCCCCCTGAAATTGCCTCATCGACACGGCATCCTCAATAAACCCGTCTCCGGTGTGATGACTACGATATTTCGAATATTCCTATTTAATAATTGGTTAATCGACATGTCATCCTCAGTAAACCCGTCTCCGGCATGATAACTTCGATCTTTCAAATATTCCTATTTAATAATTGTTTAATTGTCATGTCATCCTCAATAAACCTGTCTCCGGCGTGATGACTCCATTCTTTCAACTATTTAAATCTAATATGACCTCTGAACTGTAAGGTTGCCAGAATAATAATCATATACTGTTTATTAATTGTTCAGAGGAGAACTGGCACCCCGACTAAGACTGGTTTCTCCCAAGGTTTATTTTTCTCCATTATGCCACCTGATTTGCCACCAGTTTTGGTTCCTTGCCACTGTCGCATTTGGCTTGGCTTGCTCAGTTGGGGACACTACATTTTCAACTAAATATCCAAATAAATGTAATTACTAAACTAAATTAAATACATCAATTAAATTACTGATCTGCCCACATTGTCACTGTATGATAATTGAAATGAGATGGATGACATCACCATTTTCTCCAGAGCGGCTGTACAGCCGAATCAAATTTTGTAGCATTATTTTTCTGTTTAACACTGAAGCTGCTTCGAAACGATCTGCATTGTAAAAAGTGCTATATAAATAAAGTTGACTTGACTTGACTTGATACATCAATCCAGAAAGATGGCATCCCAGGCTTCTCTGGGTGTTTGGAAAACATGGGTACCCTCAACCAGCTGCTCCGAGAGGCCAAGGAGAGCAAAGGCAATCTAACAGTCATCTGGCTTGAATTGGCCAATGTGTATGGATCAATCCCTCACGACCTAATCAATGCAGCTATGGGTCACATTTTGATGGGGTGCAAGACTGCACTTAGCCAGGTGAGATATAGATAGTCATGACAAGGTCCTCAGAGCACTGGCTGACATCTGCACAGGTGGGGAATGAGGGAGGACCCACCATACAAGTTATGTGGATGGAGAGTCACGTTGGCGCACATATTGATGGGGTGCAAGACTGCACTTAGCCAGGTGAGATATAGATAGTCATGACAAGGTCCTCAGAGCACTGGCTGACATCTTGGAGCAGGAGAGACAGAAAAAGCACCAGACCCACATGATACCAGCCCCATCCATTCAGTTCATCAGGGAGGGAGAGAAGCCACCCTCCTCCAAGAAGAGCCTCCTGTATGCGGCACAATCGTGGGAGATGAGGGTGGACCTGGGAAGAAACCTACACTTTCCCCAGGTGGTGCAAAAAGCCCTGAGGCCTGATGTGGTCATAAGATCTGAGGAGGTGAAGAGGATCATCCTGATTGAACTGACGGTACCGTAGGAAGACGGATGTAAAGAGGCCTCGGAGAGGAAAGCTACCAAGTACCAGGACCTGGTCCAACAATGCAGGTACAAAGGTTGGCAGTACAGATGCGAGGATCAGCTCTAACATCACCCAAATTCACTGTTTAAAAATAATCATCCACCCGCCAACTATCCGCATCTATGATTTTCTCATATCATTGATTCACATATCCGCAACAACCCGCAACATTAAAATTATTCAAATTATCATAAGCATGATGATATTGTAACACGAAAGCTGCTTTTAAGTTAAAAGTTATTCTTTGGCGAAATTAATTTAAACCAGATTACAGGGAAACCGGCTACAGGGAAGACTCGTGGAGGTGGGGTATGTCTTCTTGTTCGTGAGGACTGGTGCCGTGCAGTCAAGGTTAGAGAGAGCCTATGCACACCTGACATTGAATTTATGTGCCTCTCTCTTTGCCCCTTTTATTTACCAGGGGAGTTCACCCAAATTTGTTTTACTGTAGTACTGTATATATTCATCCTAAAGCAAACTTTAACAAAGCTCAAGAGATTATTTTTAATTTATCTCAGAGACTTGAATCAATTTCTCCAGACACTCCTACGTTTATTCTGGGGGATTTTAATAACTGTAATATCAAGAAGAGTTTGCGCACATATTACCAATATGTTGATTGCCCCACAAAGAGAAAAAAGACTTTGGACATTTGCTATGCAACTGGTAAAAATGCATATACTTCATCCGTCCTCCCGCCACTGGGGGCATCTGACCACAGTACTGTCTACCTCCGCCCTGTTAATCAGAGGTTACTTGAAATGGAGAAACTACAGGAAAAGTCTGTAAAATTGTGGGACAATGATAGTACAAAGTCTTTGCAGGGGTGTTTTGAATGTACCCATTGGGAGGTTTATGAAAGTGTAGACATCAATGAACATGTTGAAGTAGTTACTGATTATATACACTACTGTGTGGACACTATTATTCCTATTAAGACATTTAAGGTGTATCCTAATGATAAACCCTGGCTTTCTAAAGAATTAAAAATCCTTCTTAATAAAAAGAGAAAAGACTAGAAAAATCAAGATATAGCAACTCAGAGGGATATACAGAAACAGATTAAAAGACAAATACAAATAGATAAGCATGTATATAAACAAAAAATTGAGGCATCTCTGTCATGTGGCAATTCCCAATATGCCTGGCAGGGCATTAAAAATATGTTCCCCATAAGGGAAGAACCGGACAACCTCTGGTGTTACAAGGATGTGAGGAGCTAGAGATGGCCAATCAGCTCAACTCATATTTCTGTCGTTTTGACAGAGGAGATGGAGATGCTGTCCCAGTGATGACACCATCATTTACAACTAAATCTCCTGCTGGATTTTATCTATAATCTCTTGCTGCTTAGTCCGATTTTTAGGAAATGTAATCCTCAAAAAAGCCCAGCCCAGATAAGATATGTGTTAATGTTTTAAAACGTCTCAGGTTACGAATGTAACCATAGTTCCCTGAGAACAGGGAACGAGACGCTGCGTCAGCTTGACGCTACGGGGAACGCCTTCAGCGTGACAGGTGCCTGAAATCACATCAAATCACATCAATCCTATTGACCGGCGACAGCCTCTGACGTCATCTAGGCGCAACCAGGAAGTATAAAAGGGGCGCTTGCCAACATGACAGTATCTAATCGTCTGAAGGGACTGTTTTCGGCAGGCAGGCCCTGCGGCATGGCAAAGCGACGCAGCGTCTCGTTCCCTGTTCTCAGGGAACAATGGTTACATTCGTAACCTGAGACGTTCCCTTTCGAAAGGGAACTCGCGCTGCGTCAGCTTGACGCTACGGGGAACGATATACCCACGCCGCCATGCCGACGGGAGTGCATGCCCATTGGCAGTGACAACTGTCAAGACAAGCAAATTCTGCTGAAATGCCTGAACCACTCCCCTTCTGGTCGCATAGGCTGTCAGTGACAGCGCTCCCTACGGTCATAGCCCAAGCTATCGCCTGAGAAGGAAACCTTCACACACATGAGGTCCTTCCCAGGCCTTGCTCGAAGGCCTGGAACCAACCCATTCGACTTAGAAGGGGTTCCTTTAAGGGAGCGTGGCAAGGGAACTACGAGGGAACCCTATGCCAGTCACTATTCGGGAGGTCTTCTCACCGAATGCCACCAGGGAGACCCGACCTGGTGACCCAGTCTGCTATGGGACACGTAATACGGTCAACCCTGTCTGTACAGTACAGAGCCTCTGGTACTCGCCTCCGAAGAGACATCCCGCTAGGGTGCTGCAAAAAAGGCAGTGTCATCCACTAGCCGGACCTCAGAGACGGGTTATCCCGGAGAGCAGCGCTCAGCGAAGTGCCATAAAACCCTTGCTAGCGAGGGGAGTCAAGCTGCTCGATCCTCGGATCTACCAAGCACTTACTTTAAAACGTGCTTAGGAGGACAAAGGGCCTTACAGGCTGATATACCAGGGAGGCCCCGAGGGGCCTACAACCATAAATCAGCGCCAGGCAGCCGTAAGCTCATAGCAGACCCTCACTTGAGAGGAGCTCATAAGCGTGCCCGGTAGGAAACCATGCCGTAGGCAGACTATGAAGGTCCCGTCCTGCATGGACCGCATAGCCGCAGTGACGTCTCGTCATGCTAGGGTAAGAACATCGCCTTCAGGAATCGCGAACGGCCAGAGACCGGTGCCTGATAGCGGGTGACCACTAGCTGTCAGCGTAAAGCCAGTTATGTGTTCCCGCCTGGGGAGGGGCCTCCACCTGGTAACATGTGTCGACTGCTCGCGCATCCAACCGGAGCGCTCGCCTTCAGGTAGGCCAAAAACAGGCCAGATACCTGATCGCAGTCTCGCTAGTCCTCAGGGTAGCTGGGAAGACCAGGGACTCGCTTCACCAGGGAGGCCATGCGGGCCTACCAACTTGCAAAGAAATCGGGCATTCCTCCGTCACAGCCTAGCTGAACGTGCTACTCATAGCAATTCATGCTCATCCACAGCAGCTGGGGACCGGGAGCTGGCTTTCAGGGAGGTACCATGCCTACCACCTGATAGCAGAACGTGCTACTCATAGCACTTACGCTCACCACATCGGCCGGGGAGCCGGCCTCTGCTCAGTGACTGGACCTAACCAGGAACCACGAGCCAGAGCGTGCCCTCAGAGGAGGCCACGTGGGCCTACTACTCCAAAGCGAATCCCCTCAGGGAAGCCCGTGCAACTTGCCTGATAGCAGCCCAAGCTACGATCCGTTACCGGAACTGGGGACCGGGGAACGATTCCAGGGAGGCACAATGCCTCCACCTGGTAGCAGAACATGCCGTCCGTAGCGCTTCACTAACCGTCTCACTCTCGTGCCTGAGAAACGGGGGCTCATTTTCAGGGAGGCAACAGTGCCTACCATCTGATAGCAGGACATGCTACTCGTAGCATTCCACGCCCATGGTACGCTCAATGCTCATTATCACAGCGACCGGGAACCGTGAGCTCGTCGTCAGGGAGGCCCAGTGCCTACCACCTGATAGCAGAACGTGCTACTCATAGCACTTCATGCTCACCACCACAGCGGCCGGGAACCGGGAGCTCGCCCTCAGGGAGGCCCAGTGCCTACCACCTGATAGCAGAACGTGCTACTCGTAGCACTTCATGCTCACGCCACAGCGGCTGGGGAGCCGGAACTCGCTGAGGGAGGCTGGTTGAGGCCTTCTACCTACTAGCACTCATGCTAGTCATCCAGTGACTGGAGCCCAGGAACGCCACCAACTAGCAGCTCGTTCCAGCGTCCGAGGGGCTAATGCCAGTAGCTCCCCCTCGGGGGAGACCGGCAGCGCCTGCTGACCACAGCAGGCTCTCAGGGAGGCTGAACGGGGCCCGCCCTAAACGAAGGTAACCCAAACCGGGAGCCTACCCCTCAGGGAGGCCTGGCAGGACCCTGCCGCGACTCTAAGAAGGCTGGCTGCTGCGCCTGGGCTGACGGCGGCTGTCTGCTGCTGACGAATGCCTGGAAAACCAGTTAGCGCCTGGGGACTCATCCCCAGGGCTAGTTGACGAGGTTACTGCTGACGTCGACACCGGTGGAGGAGATCCTCCAAGGCCCACTCGTGGGCCATGGCGTCGAGACTTCTTGTCCTGAAGTCCTGCTGCCCAGACCGCCCAAGCTGGCCACTAACAACCAGCTGGCTCTTACGCCCGCACCTGGGGCTGGCTCCATCCCAGAAGCAGCTAGGGACTATGATGCTTTAGTCCTAAGGCCTCCATGACGGCGCAGTCTCTCGGGCAGTGCCTACAGACATGAACCTAATCACATTGCTAACAGCAGTGTACTCAGCAGAAGTGCTAAACAAAACACCCTCTAAAGCGAGGGGAGTACAACTTACGTCACCTGCTCTGGGGCGGCTGTCTTACTTTCAATGCAGCGGCCAACCGTAAGTGCGAGGGCGTCAGCCATTAGCAATGCTCGGGCCTCAGGGGAGCATTCGACCAGAACCGCAAACAGGAGGTTTATCCGATGTTTAGCTCAACCCGAGCCCTAAAAAAGGTGGAGCAGAGACATAGAGCAAGGGTAAAAATATTTTCCACATAAATATGCAACCCACCGGCTGTACCGTCCTCCAGGAGGAGGCCGGGGGCCGCCAAAAGATGGCGGCCACCAAGCTCTGAAAGGCGGAACCAACAGATAAAGTCTAATCGCAAACCGGCGAAAAGACGCTAACTCCGCCCCACGACCACTGGCAAAGTCGCCGTCTCCTGCAACACCTCGACTGCATTACTCGTAACCCCAGAACGCAGAGAAGGGGGCGGGCCTTGGCCGGACGACTCTGAAAAAAGAGGAGGCAAACACAAGGATGCACACACAAAGCCATGTTCTTATATCAAAAGACAGGCCAGGGGCGAAAACCCTTCTTAAAAAGGGAACGCCCCCATCCTTGACGGAGCCTAGGCCAAGTGGTGCGACGTAAGTACGCACTAGATCCACTCAGGGCTCGGGAAAGAAATATTATCACCTCTAATATTACATAATGAGGCCCCGAAAAACCCCTTCTCCAAAGCCCCGCAGAGCTGGGCGTGGATCTCACTACAGCTCGTGCATGAATGCATACCCGGTCTTCAGCTACTTCACACTTTTACGCTAGGAAAAACACAGCTCGCCCCCGACACTACAAGCCCTCGGGCGAGAGCGCAATTCAGTTACCCATATTAATGGGGAAACAATAACACGGAGAGGCAGCAACTCTACTAGCAAAAGTGAGGCATTCACACACAACCACATAATGTTGCAAAGAAGATCGTTCTTAGCTTACTTACGGGGAGCTGCAGGCCCTGCGAAATCCAGCGACGTTCCAAATCTCCCCAAATAACCTCTTAGGAGAGCGAAGGTACAGAAGTCCTGAAAAACATAGTTTTGAAAATGTTTCACCCTCAGAGGGGGACTCACCAATCGCTCCTCGCGGTGCTTCAAACCAGCCGTCGAGCTAGTATCCGCCCGCCATCCTGAGGGTGGCGCCTTCAACAAACAAACCAGGCGAGCCGGCAGAATCTTACATTTTCTGCTCATCAAAGGTCCACCGGCCTGATGTAAAGCGCCCGGGGAAAAAAACAGAGGAAGGGAAAAAAGGCAGCGTTATCTCCGGGTCCTCGGTGGGTGGAGTCTGCTGCCTGCGCTGGTTCCGGTTACCAGCCCCGGCTTCCTTCCTCTTCCTGTTGCGGGTGTCCCGCCTCCCCTGCGCCCCAATCCTCCGCGGCGGGGGGCGCTCGAGAGGCGACGCTGGCTCGCTGTTCCCGTCTCCAGCCCTCAGACTGGGACGGGCCGGGGACACCCGACTGTCTGGGCGCGGTCCTGGACCTCAGCGGGATGCATGTTCTAAATGCTGCCGAGCGCGCCTTCGACTCTCCGAACCTTCCAACCACCGCCACTACGGAGGTGCCAAAAAGTTCAGACGGCGAAACCGGGACATCCAGGAGAAAGGACTTCTCTTCCTCCCCGATGTCCAAACGGTTTAACCACAGATGTCCATTGGCGCTATTTGTACGGTGGCCCGGAGAGAAAAAAACGTGGTCCGGCGCGACTCGACTACCGCCTCAGGGGGTCCCTCCCCCTGATCGAGGTCCCTCAACAGGTCCGCCTGGTAAGCCTGCAACACCGCTGTGGTGTGCGAAGCCGCTGCAGCGTGACCCACTGACATGTACGCCCTGCCACTCAAGAGTTAGACCGGCAGGGTGGGAGCCCTCAGTGTCGCCGGCCGCCCAGAGGCGAGATAAACATAACATCTCGTCCACGGGCGGCACCGACACATACCCAGCCAGGCAGTCCCCCGACATCAGCTAAACTTAGCTCAATGATGTCGACAGATGCGGGGCTGAGTATGGTTTCTTCCATCCCCTCGAGATCTGCTGATGGAGATCTGGAAGGAATGGAAGACTCCCAGGAGTTGGGAGGTCACGGGCGGAGAGAAACCGATCGTCCAAACTTTTTGGACGCTCAGCCTCTCTTCTACGCGCCGCCAAGGCAGCTGCAGCAACTCCCCGTACGTGGGACAGGATGGTTGAGAAGCTTCAGCATCAGCATAGGAGGAACATAAATCCAGCTCCTCCTCCGAGGTCCGCCTCTCGTGATCTGGATCGTCCTCGAGAACCATATCTGTCTCCAAGCGACGAGCCAGATCCATCTGGGAACCACATGCTTTTAAGTTTACGACGCCGCTCAGCCTCAGCTCGAGCGTGGCCGTTCCCAGATGCTGAAACCTCTCCCCTCGAGAAGAGGTCCAGCCGAGAGCAGAGCGTTTCAGAGGAAAACGCTCGCAATACTTTCCACAAGAGGTTCGCAAACCTCTCGTGCATGCTCTTCTCCCAGACAGTAAACGCAAAGTGTGTGTGTATCCAAAGCGCAAGCTACCTGGTACACGTTCAAAACACACCTGCAGAAGTGGCGTTGCTTCTCAGCACACTTCATTGCTATCCTCTTTGTAGACGTTTCACGTGAAGACAGGCAAAACAGTCCCTGAAGACGAAAAGATACTGTCATGTTGGCAAGCGCCCCTTTTATACTTCCTGGTTGCGCCTAGATGACGTCAGAGGCTGTCGCCGGTCAATAGGATTTGATGTGATTTCAGGCACCTGTCACGCTGAAGGTGTTCCCCGTAGCGTCAAGCTGACGCAGCGCGAGTTCCCTTTCGAAAGGGAACATTGTGCGATTCAGTTGGCACCAGTTTTTACTAATATTTTTAGAGCATCCTATAATTCCGGCATTATCCCTACTCTATGGAAAACATCTACTATAGTTACAGTGGCAAAAGTCTCTAGACCCTTAGAATTCAGTGATTTTCGACCAATAGCACTCACATCTCTAGTGATGAAATGTTTTGAGCGTTTAGTAAAAAAGTATATTGTATCTAAAATAGAGCATCTCATAGATCCTATGCAATTTGCCTTTCAGGCCTCTAGGGGTGTAGAGGATGCCATTTTAACTGTACTGCATCTGCTGTATACACATTTAGAGAAACCAAAGACTCATCAGCTTTTAACTGTATTTCCCCCAGTACATTAACAGAGACCCTACAAAAATAATTCTCATTAGACAGTAGGTTGCTTTCATGGGTGATTGAATCCAGCAGTTTACGTTATGAAGTGTCTATTTCAGAAAAAAAATTACTTTGGTTGGACCTCCTCAGGGATGTGTCTTATTGCCTTTATTATTTATTTTATATACAAATTCTTGCTCTAGTTCTTTTAAAAACAGATTTATTATTACGTATGCAGATGATACTGCTTTAGTGAGCCTTCTACACAATGGGGAGGAAGAGCATGGACCTGTCTTGGATTTCTTTTTAAACTGGTGTGAGAAATCAAGTCTCCTCTTAAATGCCTCAAAAAATGAAGCTTATGCGCAAGTTCTGGCAGGAAGATTCAATGTTACGTCACTTATCACATTCAGACCTATCCAATCAAGTCATAATTCTCAGAGTATAAAAGATCGGTAATTAACACATGTCTGAGTTCACAGATGCTGACGCCAGCATTACAGTTGACGATCCGGACGTTCCGTAGCAGTTGATCGCTGGTCCTATTATAAAAATTAATAATGTGCAATACAGTGGCGTTCAAAGTCCATGTCAGCCATCTGCTCATTGGGCTGTCGCAGCCACAGACACGCGTTTAGATCCGAAACAATCACTTTCAATGGAGGACTATCCGGGCATGTTATCAAAGACACGGCTGTGATCTTCATCATCATTCTGGCGTCATCACTTCATCAGCATTCATCACAGTGATATGTATATGATTATGCATTTCCGATATCGATCTGGTGTAGTATTTACTCTCTCAAATTGTCGCATGCACAAGACGTGCACCTGCTTGTGCAACGTTCCTCTTTATCGCTTGCTCGTGTTGTAAACTATCCATAGTGCCTCGTAAATGATTCGCATGACACCGGTTACCGGTAACGATTGTATTATGTTTAGAAAAGCTGAAACAGAATAGCTGGCACCGCATATTAGCCTCTATCATTCTCCCCACGGATGCAATGAAACCAACACGGGTTTTAAAGCAACATGCACCAAGTTAATCGGGGCTTCATGATTAACAGAAGTTAAGCTGAAATCGCGAATGGGTTCAGTGTTATCAGATCGCTAAAGTTGAATTAACTATGCTAATTTGCTCAGCATAGATTTTAAAGTACAGCACTGACATCAGTGCTTGATCCGTTCTCATTCATTCGTGCTATTCATCTTGCAAGCACTGTGAGTTCGTCACATACAAAATGCAATTGAAACTGACACAATAGTTTCAAGCTTAGAAGTGTTTTGGGCTGTCATCCAGCAAAGTACATATTTTGCTCAAACATACAGGGCACCCAAGGTTTAAATGGCTTCCTTGTGTGATTCGACATGGCTTCCTTTAATATGAGGAAGAACTGCGTTCTGTGCTCATATAAAGGTGCCGTTGCTTATTGCTTTATAAATTCGCTACATATTAATAAATTAGTTAAATAAAGCAAACATGTATAGTAATTGTGCTTTTGTCTTTGCGTTACTCCAGTTAATTTGACTCTATTTGCGTTTTATTCCACTACTAATATCTGGATGCCTCTGTCTATTTTTAGGAACTTTAGAATTTAGTGTTAGGTCTCACTTGGTCCTTCTGTACTACGACGCCATGGCTACAATTATGAATTAAACAAAGTGTATTTCGCTAGTACTCAAAGCACCATATGTCAAGTAAGGTTTGCATAAAAAACAAGGTTTAACTGGATATTCGATAGCAGCAATAATTTAATTCCGTACTCAATCCGACCCATTTTACATAAAGATTGCATCCTGTACAGCAACTAAATCGCAGCACGGGAATACAATTATTCAAATCTTTTATGAATATAGTAAGTGAGCAGAATGCGCTCCCTTTATAAACGCATGAAACCGTCAAATGCTTCAGTTCAACTAAACTCTGACACTAGTGGAAACCGTTTTGGTCAATCTGAATACACCAAATCATGAATCTATAGCATGTTCTACTCTTCGTTAGTCAAACGTATGCACTAGAAGGCAGAATTGGTTGGTGAACAGGCGCTGAGCCATTCAGTCCTGATTGTGTATGTTCCGTGTTGTGTTGGCTCCTCCAATTGGCCATTGCATTCAGGCGCTCCACAGACATTACATTTACGCATTTGGCAGACGCTTTTGTTCAGGATGACTTGCATCGTATTCAAGGTGCACATTTGGTATTTTGTCGGATCTTGCTTTCCCTGGGAATCGAACCCATGGCTTGGCGTTGCTAGCGCTACGCTCTACTGTTTGAGCTTCAGGAAAGATGTGTCTGTGATTGGCTACGCTCGCATTGTAAACACCAACATTCGTCAGTCTATCGAGACTAACACAATATACAGGGGAGTAAATATAGTGTGACTGTTTGACAAAGTCTGCACATGCGTACCGATTCCTGCAAATGACGAGCTCTCTCGCAGTGAGCTTTTTGTTTTTCTCGTCACCAAAGCTGGCACACACGGTGCAGCTTATAATCATTGTGATTAATTGCTTTTCAGACTGTGATCCTGATGTCACACTGTGGGAACTTGGCTGCATTAATGTCAGACTGCATGATAATCAAACGCACAAGAATTTGTCTGGAGGTTACATCAACCCACTCACATTTGTTTAATTTACTTCAGGTTACAATTTTATCATGGCTGTTGGTGAGTATGTCAAACATGCTATCAAAGACAAAAGATTTTAACCTATGGTCAAAAGAATTTAGGATTGCGATATTTGTCTCAGACTGCCAAACGTGAAAAAAAAAAAAAAAAAACATTCATACAGTATGAACTTGGCTCAGGTTATCAAACGATGACTCTCACATTGATTATTGTTTTTCATTGGTTCGGTTGCTTTGCAGGGTTCTATAGCCAGCTATGGTTTATTAGCTAGTAAAGCGTCTTCTAAAACATTCTTATCCTTCCGCAAGGGCATTGTTTGGTTTTCAATTGTCGGTTATGTATTTGTCATGCTGTTCTGGTTTATTTTCTTCTGGGGGTTCTCAGATGGTGTTCTATCTAGCTGTGAGCTGGAGTCACGCCCAATGGTTTCGAATCCTCCAACTGCAGATGCTAAGAACTGCAGTTCCCCAACTCCTCTATGCCTAGGTCATTCTTCGGATTGGGGCTGCTACGAACGCAGCTCAATGCGTGGAGTCCGCATACTCTATCAAGGTGCTGTGTACATGGTCATCCTCAGCATTATAGTACAAGCAAGATCTGACTCAAACACTCAGCAACTTCAAGTAGTAATTTTCATGCAAATACCGGTGGTGGCATGTTTTCTCCTTTATTACTACTCATCAATCCTGTTTTCGTCAGTCTCTATAAGCCTTTCATGAATTTCTTTGTGACCTAACGTGGTCTCTGTCCAGGTGGCCTATTGTAGCCTTCATCTCTGTGGCCTACTGCGGCTTCATCAGCTTGGTCTTCATCTCTGTAAAAGAGGATATCTCTAAGCACATCCCTGCATCCCTAATTAGGGTTGGGCATCGAGAACCGGTTCCAACATGGAACCGTTTAAAAAATAACGATGCCATTGGAATCGTTTAGAAATTTTGTTTTCGATTCCGATCATCGGTTCCAAACGCGCAAGTTTTCGGAAGTGCTTGCCGCGCCCGTTTGTTCTGTTGCAGCCATGGAGCACGGTAAGCGTCGCTCAAAAAAAGTGTGGTTTTATTTCACTTTTTAAAAAAAAAGCCTGGGTCGGCACAGTGCAACACATATGACAAACGTATTTCTTGCACGGGAGGATGCACTACAAATATGAGTGTAGCGTGTTTGAAATGCTGCGCAGGTCTGTCCTCCTCGGGCAACCCTGCGCTAACCAACGTTATTAAAGGGATAGTTCACCCTGAAATGAAAATAAAGCCTTCTTTTACTTACCCTGATGTTGTCCCAGTGCCCTATGTCCTATGACATTTAAAATACTGTTCCTGCACGCGCTCCTATGGCAGTGAATGGCGATCAGCTAAAACATTACACAAATCAAACAAATGTATCACGCAACGATACAGGGAGACGCGCGCCATATGGAAAGTGTTCAGGGGGCACACTATAAGGTTTTGCCAGAAAGAAACCGTATTATTCAGTCAAAACACTGAGCTCGCCCGTTATTCTGAGCACGCTCCTCTGTGTGCACTATGAGCCGTCAGCAGCCGCCGGCGCTCATGCCTACTATAATAATATAATAACTTGCACTGTTGTCATTGCACCCACGATAAGCACACACACACACACACACACACACACACACACACACACACACACACACACACACACACACACACACATAACCATTTTGAGAAATCAAGCTCAATAGAAAAAAACGCAATTCTCGTCTTTTCTATAACGTATATGATAAGAAATAATACTAATAATATATAACCTCCTTAAGTGAATATTGTGTACCGGTTGTCATGATAATATTGCACGAGGCTACTGCGGCTTGGAGTGCGCACACAGGAACACGCGCATTTGAACAACAGCTGGGTGAGTAAAAGATGGCTTCATTTTCATTTCAGGGTGAACTAATTATCCCACCGCGTCATAATCAGGTAAGTGATTGTAGTGTAATAACAAAGCCCTTGACCAAATTGCGAATTGTGGTGAACAACAACGTTACTGAAATTATTTTTCCCCCTCGTAGATAAATGTAGCTATACGCAAATTGCCCACGCTAGTAGCAGTCCTAATATGACTGCTGTTAATGGGACTCGGTGTGAAACTCCATTCACCTTTGCAGCAAAGCAAGTGAAAATGCCAGCGGAGAAAGTCCCAAAACTAAAACTCATTATTGAATCAAAATACAATTTTCCTCTGTGAAATGAGCCTGTGACATGTTGTGACTCCACCCCTCAAAGAATCGGAATCGAGAATCGAAAAGAACCGGAATCGAAACTAAGAATCGGAATCGGAATCAGAATCGTTCAAATCAAAACGATGCCCAACCCTATCCCTAATCATTCTGCAATTTTTATATTCCCCAACGGGTCTCCCATATCAAGGTGGTTAACGCGCTCCACAGACATTACATTTACGCATTTGGCAGACGCTTTTGTTCAGGATGACTTGCATCGTATTCAAGGTGCACATTTGGTATTTTGTCGGATCTTGCTTTCCCTGGGAATCGAACCCATGGCTTGGCGTTGCTAGCGCTACGCTCTACTGTTTGAGCTTCAGGAAAGATGTGTCTGTGATTGGCTACGCTCGCATTGTAAACACCAACATTCGTCAGTCTATCGAGACTAACACAATATACAGGGGAGTAAATATAGTGTGACTGTTTGACAAAGTCTGCACATGCGTACCGATTCCTGCAAATGACGAGCTCTCTCGCAGTGAGCTTTTTGTTTTTCTCGTCACCAAAGCTGGCACACACGGTGCAGCTTATAATCATTGTGATTAATTGCTTTTCAGACTGTGATCCTGATGTCACACTGTGGGAACTTGGCTGCATTAATGTCAGACTGCATGATAATCAAACGCACAAGAATTTGTCTGGAGGTTACATCAACCCACTCACATTTGTTTAATTTACTTCAGGTTACAATTTTATCATGGCTGTTGGTGAGTATGTCAAACATGCTATCAAAGACAAAAGATTTTAACCTATGGTCAAAAGAATTTAGGATTGCGATATTTGTCTCAGACTGCCAAACGTGAAAAAAAAAAAAAAAAAACATTCATACAGTATGAACTTGGCTCAGGTTATCAAACGATGACTCTCACATTGATTATTGTTTTTCATTGGTTCGGTTGCTTTGCAGGGTTCTATAGCCAGCTATGGTTTATTAGCTAGTAAAGCGTCTTCTAAAACATTCTTATCCTTCCGCAAGGGCATTGTTTGGTTTTCAATTGTCGGTTATGTATTTGTCATGCTGTTCTGGTTTATTTTCTTCTGGGGGTTCTCAGATGGTGTTCTATCTAGCTGTGAGCTGGAGTCACGCCCAATGGTTTCGAATCCTCCAACTGCAGATGCTAAGAACTGCAGTTCCCCAACTCCTCTATGCCTAGGTCATTCTTCGGATTGGGGCTGCTACGAACGCAGCTCAATGCGTGGAGTCCGCATACTCTATCAAGGTGCTGTGTACATGGTCATCCTCAGCATTATAGTACAAGCAAGATCTGACTCAAACACTCAGCAACTTCAAGTAGTAATTTTCATGCAAATACCGGTGGTGGCATGTTTTCTCCTTTATTACTACTCATCAATCCTGTTTTCGTCAGTCTCTATAAGCCTTTCATGAATTTCTTTGTGACCTAACGTGGTCTCTGTCCAGGTGGCCTATTGTAGCCTTCATCTCTGTGGCCTACTGCGGCTTCATCAGCTTGGTCTTCATCTCTGTAAAAGAGGATATCTCTAAGCACATCCCTGCATCCCTAATTAGGGTTGGGCATCGAGAACCGGTTCCAACATGGAACCGTTTAAAAAATAACGATGCCATTGGAATCGTTTAGAAATTTTGTTTTCGATTCCGATCATCGGTTCCAAACGCGCAAGTTTTCGGAAGTGCTTGCCGCGCCCGTTTGTTCTGTTGCAGCCATGGAGCACGGTAAGCGTCGCTCAAAAAAAGTGTGGTTTTATTTCACTTTTTAAAAAAAAAGCCTGGGTCGGCACAGTGCAACACATATGACAAACGTATTTCTTGCACGGGAGGATGCACTACAAATATGAGTGTAGCGTGTTTGAAATGCTGCGCAGGTCTGTCCTCCTCGGGCAACCCTGCGCTAACCAACGTTATTAAAGGGATAGTTCACCCTGAAATGAAAATAAAGCCTTCTTTTACTTACCCTGATGTTGTCCCAGTGCCCTATGTCCTATGACATTTAAAATACTGTTCCTGCACGCGCTCCTATGGCAGTGAATGGCGATCAGCTAAAACATTACACAAATCAAACAAATGTATCACGCAACGATACAGGGAGACGCGCGCCATATGGAAAGTGTTCAGGGGGCACACTATAAGGTTTTGCCAGAAAGAAACCGTATTATTCAGTCAAAACACTGAGCTTGCCCGTTATTCTGAGCACGCTCCTCTGTGTGCACTATGAGCCGTCAGCAGCCGCCGGCGCTCATGCCTACTATAATAATATAATAACTCGCACTGTTGTCATTGCACCCACGATAAGCACACACACACACACACACACACACACACACACACACACACACACACACACACACACACACACACACACACACATAACCATTTTGAGAAATCAAGCTCAATAGAAAAAAACGCAATTCTCGTCTTTTCTATAACGTATATGATAAGAAATAATACTAATAATATATAACCTCCTTAAGTGAATATTGTGTACCGGTTGTCATGATAATATTGCACGAGGCTACTGCGGCTTGGAGTGCGCACACAGGAACACGCGCATTTGAACAACAGCTGGGTGAGTAAAAGATGGCTTCATTTTCATTTCAGGGTGAACTAATTATCCCACCGCGTCATAATCAGGTAAGTGATTGTAGTGTAATAACAAAGCCCTTGACCAAATTGCGAATTGTGGTGAACAACAACGTTACTGAAATTATTTTTCCCCCTCGTAGATAAATGTAGCTATACGCAAATTGCCCACGCTAGTAGCAGTCCTAATATGACTGCTGTTAATGGGACTCGGTGTGAAACTCCATTCACCTTTGCAGCAAAGCAAGTGAAAATGCCAGCGGAGAAAGTCCCAAAACTAAAACTCATTATTGAATCAAAATACAATTTTCCTCTGTGAAATGAGCCTGTGACATGTTGTGACTCCACCCCTCAAAGAATCGGAATCGAGAATCGAAAAGAACCGGAATCGAAACTAAGAATCGGAATCGGAATCAGAATCGTTCAAATCAAAACGATGCCCAACCCTATCCCTAATCATTCTGCAATTTTTATATTCCCCAACGGGTCTCCCATATCAAGGTGGTTAACTCGCCTAGAGACAGACCTACAGAACTGCAGACCATCTCATCAGTATACCGGACATTCATTCAGGGTTATGTGCTGCTACAACAGCAACTGAACGCAGGATTGTTTGGTGGTCAAGATGATCGTCAACATTCTAATATTATAGAATGCGCAAACCTTCAGGTAATCTAAGATTACCTATGTGTCTTAACAAGCATCAGGTAAGTTACAGTTTATCATTTAACTCCTAATACTTTTTCATGGGGTCTATCGAGACCAACTCATGCACCCACGCTGTCTTCTCCTCACTATGGGCTATCGCAGCCTTCTCTGCACACCGGCTTATCATTCTCAGTCGCCGCGTCTTTCTTGTACCCTCTCCTATCAATGCTGTATACACGGCCTGTGGTTTTTTTTGCACCCCGGCCTAACGAGGCAGTATATAGGGCCTAACGTGGCAGTCATACAGCCTATGTGGCTTTTCGTACCCTGGCCTATTGAGGCAGTGAATATATGGCCAACGTGGCAGAACATACAGCCTACGCAGCTCTCTGTACCATGGCCTATTGAGGCAGTGATTATATGGCCAACGCGGCAAAACATACAGCCTACGCGGCTTTTCGTACCCTGGCCTATTGAGGCAGTGAATATATGGCCAACGTGGCAGAACATACAGCCTAAGCAGCTTTTTGTACTCCGGCCTCTTGTGGCAGTATATACGACCTAATGTGGCAGTACATACAGCCTACGCAGCGCTCCGTACCATGGCCTATTGAGGCATTGAATATACGGCCAACGTGGCAGTCCATACAGCCTACGCGGCTGTTGCAGTAGCATAACAATTCCCTCTGTTTATTGGTTAACACCTATATCCATATCTATCAATGTCCATATTCTAAATAATTCTTATGCAAATACTGGTGGTGGTGTCACAGCGTCACATTCTCAGATTATTACTCATCCCGTTCCTCAGTCTCTATAGCTCTTATTCTTCGTCAATTGCCTAACGTGGCCTTTGTCTCCAGGTGGCCTTCGTCTCCAGGTGGCCTAATGTGGCCTTCGTCTCCAGGTGGCCTTCGTCTCCAGGTGGCCTAACGTGGCCTTCGTCTCCAGGTGGCCTTCGTCTCCAGATGGCCTAATGTGGCCTTCGTCTCCAGGTGGCCTTCGTCTCCAGGTGGCCTAACGTGGCCTTCGTCTCCAGGTGGCCGATCAAGGCTCTGTCTTGTGGCCGTTCAAGGCTTTCGTCTCTCCCTGGCTGATCAAGGCCCGTCTGCGGCCGTTCAAGGCTTTTGTCTCTACCTGGCTGATCAAGGCCCGTCTGCGGCCGTTCAAGGCTTTTGTCTCTACCTGGCTGATCAAGGCCCATCTGTGGCCGTTCAAGGAATCGCAGCATTTACGACGGGCGAGTATACAATTCTTTCACAATTTTTGGGGGTGAGTAGGTCCCGTCCTGGAGGAACTAATTTCCTCTACCAATTCTTGGGGGGCGGCCGCGCCCCTGCCTTCATCTTCAGGCAGGAAATGCAGAGTCCGTTACCCTCGTGACGAGCGCTACGGACGGGGCCTACACCAAAGAACCTCTAATTTAATACTTGCTGGTCTGCTAATAAACTTGTGGTGTTATCATACTTTATCTGGTCTCCCGAGTCTTCCTGGTAGAAATTAAGCTTATGCGCAAGTTCTGGCAGGAAGATTCAATGTTACGTCACTTATCACATTCAGACCTATCCAATCAAGTCATAATTCTCAGAGTATAAAAGATCGGTAATTAACACATGTCTGAGTTCACAGATGCTGACGTCAGCATTATATAATTACATCGTTTTGCATAAATTTGGGTGCTCGAGCCCCGGCCCTTTTTCAAAATGAATCAAAAGTGCCCCTGTCAGACAAATATCAATAATAATATCGTGGTCAATTAAAAACAATTTCTGTTGAGGCGTTGCCATAACGCTTTGCTAGGATTGCGTGCGTTTTGATTGACTGCTGATTTTCCACTGTTCGGAAACGGCTCTAGAGCTGAATATGGTTCTTTCAGAGAGTGTGTGGCCTTACGGGAAAAAAAGTAAACCAATCATTTTTTTATCATCCATAATCAAAGCTAATGTGTTGATTTAATTACAAATCTACATATATTATATATTTTAAAATATTACACAATTCATCAATGCCCTTTTGTCATGTATATACACCAACCAATCGTGATCTGGCAAAACAAGTTTCAAATTCCATTGGGACGTGAGCAAAAGTGAGAGATGTGTTTGTATTTCATTCAGATAAAGTACATTGCACTGTAGTAAACAGCACATTCCAGGGCCCAGTTTATGGCCGAGCCACTCTTTGTCCATAACAGTGGACAAAGGTTTGCTACATTTTGATTGGATCTTGGTAGACTGACACAAACAAACTGTCCATCGCCATCAGATAAAGATGCTAGGACAACAGCCAGACACCTCTTAGAGGGCAAGAAGAAGAACTCTTGTACCAAGCCCAGGGACGACAAGACATCTCATTGGTCCACATGCAGTTTCTGCCCTTCACCCAAATCCCTAGTGTCTATCTATGTCTATCTGGTCTATGACTGCCATAAAAATTCCACAGGACCTTAGCAGTAGTGGGTGAAATAAAGACCAAAACGATCCATCCAAATCCCATAACTATGTTTGGAAACCTTTAGACTGATGTAAACTACACACATCCATCCATCCATTCATCCATTCATCTTCTTCCGTTTTATCCGGGGCCGGATCGCGGGGGCAGCAGTCTAAGCAGAGATGCCCAGACTTTCCCCTCTCGATGTGGAGGAGCAGCGGCTCTACTCCGAGTTCCTCACGAGTGACTAAGCTTCTCATCCTATCTCTAAGGGAGCGCCCAGCCACCCTGCGGAGAAAGCTCATTTCGGCCGCCTGTATCCGGGATCTTGTCCTTTCGGTCATGACACAAAGCTCATGACCATAGGTGAGAGTAGGAATGTAGATTGACCGTTAAATCGAGAGCTTCACCTTACGGCTTAGCTCTTTCTTCACCACGACAGACCGGTACATTGGCCGCATTACTGCAGAAGCTGCACCGATCCGTCTGTCAATCTCCCGTTCCATCCTCCCCTCACTTGTGAACAAGACCCCTAGATACTTGAACTCCTCCACTTGAGGCAGGAACTCTCCACCAACCTGAAGTGGGCAAGCCACCCTTTTCCGACTGAGGACCATGGCCTCGGATTTGGAGGTGCTGATCCCCATCCCAGCCGCTTCACACTCGGCTGCAAACTGTCCCAGTGCATGCTGAAGGTCCTGGTAAGAAGGGGCCAACACGACAACGTCATCTGCAAAGAGCAGAGATGAAACCATGTGGTCCCCAAACCTGACACCCTCCGGCCCTTGGCTGTGCCTAGAAATTCTGTCCATAAAAATTATGAACAGAACCGGCGACAAAGGGCAGCCCTGCCGGAGTCCAACATGCACCGGGAACAAGTCTGACTTACTGCCGGCAATGCGGACCAAACTCCTGCTTCGGTCATACAGGGACCGGACAGCCCCCAGCAAAGGACCCCGGACCCCATATTCCCCGAGCACCCTCCACAGGACGCCGCGAGGGACACAGTCGAATGTCTTCTCCAAATCCACAAAACAAATGTGGACTGGTTGGGCAAACTCCCATGAACCCTCCAGCACCCTGTAGAGGATATAGAGCTGGTCCAGTGTTCCACGACTGGGACAAAAACCACACTGTTCCTCCTGAATCCGAGATTCCACTATCAGCCGAATTTTCCTCTCCAGTACCCTGGCATAGACTTTCCTGGGGAGGCTGAGAAGTGTGATCCCCCTATAGTTGGAACACACCCTCCGGTCCCCCTTCGTAAAAAGAGGGACCACCACCCCGGTCTACCATCCCAGAGGCACTGTCCCAGACCGCCACGCGATGCTGCAGAGGCGTGTCAGCCAAGACAGCCCCACATCCACCCCCGGTGCCTTGCCACCGAGGAGTTTCTTGACCACCTCGGTGACTTCAGCTTGGGTGATGGACGAGTCCTCCTCTGAGCTCCCAGCCTCTGCTTCCTCAATGGAAGGTGTAACGGCGGGATTGAGGAGATCCTCAAAGTATTCCTTCCACCGTCCGACAACATCCCCAGTTGAGGTCAACAGCCGCCCATCGCCACTGTAAACAGCGTTGGTAGGGCACTGCTTCCCCCTCCTGAGGCGCCGAACGGTTTGCCAGAATCTCTTCGAGGCCAGCCAATAGTCCTTTTCCATGGCCTCACCGAACTCCTCCCAGGCCCGAGTTTTTGCCTCCACAACCACCCGGGCTGCCGTCCTTTAGCCTGCCGGTACCTGTCAGCTGCCTCAGGAGTCCCACAAGCCAGCCAGGCCCTATAGGACTCCTTCTTCATCTTGACGGCATCCCTTACTTCCAAGGTCCACCACTGGGTTCGGGGATTGCCGCCTCGACAGGCACCGGAGACCTTGCATCCACAGATCAGAGCGGCCGCTTTGACAATGGAGATGGAGAACATGGTCCACTCGGACTCAATATCTCCAGCCTCCCTCGGGATCCAGTCGAAGCTCTGCCGGAGGCAGGAGTTGAAGATCTCTCTGACAGGAGACTCGGCCAAACGTTCCCAGCAGACCCTCACAGTACGTTTGGGTCTACCAAGTCTATCAAGCTTCCTCCCCCGCCATCGGATCCAACTCACCACCAGGTCGTGATCAGTTGACAGCTCTGCCCCTCTCTTCACCCTAGTGTCCAAGACATACGGCCGCAGGTCAGATGAAACGACCGTCAGATGAGTCGATCATTGACCTACGACCTAGATGTCCTGGTGCCATGTGCACTGATGGACACCCTTATGCTTGAACATGGTGTTCGTTGTGGACAAACTGTAACTAGCACAGAAGTCCAATAACTGAACACCACTCGGGTTCAGATCAGGGGGGCCGTTCCTCCCAATCACGCCCCTCCAGGTTTCACTGTCATTGCCCATGTGGGCGTTGAAGTCCCCCAGTAGAACTACGGAGTCCCCAGTCGGAGCACTTTCCAGCACCCCTCCCAGGGACACCAAGAAGGTCGGGTACTCTGCACTGCTGTTCGGCCCGTAGGCACACACAACAGTGAGAGACCTATCCCCGAGCCGAAGGTGCAGGTAAACGACTCTCTCGTTCACCGGGGTAAACTCCAACACATGGCGGCAGAGCTGGGGGGCTATAAGCAAACCCACACCAGCCCGCCGCCTCTCACCATGGGCAACTCCAGAGTGGTGAAAAGTCCATCCTTTCTCGAGGAGTGTGGTTCCAGAGCCCAAGCCGTGCGTGGAGGTGATTCCAACTATCTCTAGTCGGAACCTCTCAACCTCACGCACAATCTCAGGCTCTTTCCCCGCCAGCCTTTCCAGGGATCGGGTCGTCTAGGCCCCCGTCTTCGACTGCTGCCCGATTCACTTTGCACTGGCCCCTTACGGTCCCTCCCGTGAGTGGTGGGCCCACGGGAAGGTGTCCCCACGTCGCTCCTTTGGGCTGAGCCCGGCCGGACCCCGTGGGGGAAGGCCTGGCCACCAGGCACTCGCATACGAGCCCCAACCCCAGGCCTGGCTCCAGGGTGGGGCCCCGGCTGTCCTTGTCCTTGTCACAGTCCTTGTTTTTATTTTCTGCATAAGGGGTTTTTGAACTGCTCTTAGTCTGACCCGTCACCTAGGACCTGTTTGCCTTGGGACACCCTACCAGGGGCATATAGCCCCGGACAACGTAGCTCCTAGGGTCATTCGGGTACTCAAACCCCTCCACCACGTTGAGGTGGCAGTTCATGGAGGAGACATGCATACACACATCCATTTCATACTTATTCAGAGAAATCTCACCACGTGTGAGATGGTGGTGGTCCAGTGGGTTAAAACCATGAAACTGATATGCAGAAGGTTGCTGGTTCGATCCCAGCAGTCACCACCAGTGAGTCCTTGAGCAAGGCCCTTTACTCCATGTTGCTCCAGGGGGATTGTCCCCTTGTAATAAGGTACCTGTAAGTCGCTTTGGATAAAAGCGTCTGCCAAATGCATAAAATGTAAATGTAAAATGTAAATAAGTATTCTCAGTGACAACTATTTGTAATGCAACATCTTACACAGAATCAGCTGTTAATGAACAAATTAATGAACAGTTCAATCTTTTTCCATCATGTCTGGTTTCTATTTGTTTAGAATATTGCCAAAGGGTATTCTGATGGTGGTTTGGAAAGTGATAAATGCATTGGTACACTTTAAAGACACTTTAAGGACTTCTATGTACAGTATGCAAATTAGTTCCAAAGGAGAAAGGAGGGTGGGCCACACTGTGTTCCCCCTCTGATGCCAGCAGCCAATCGCAACACTGGAATGGAGAAGCGCCAAATTGCAATCTCCTCCTATTCGGAAAAGGATAAAGGTACCCTTTCAACAGACACACCTTGTTCTGAGTTTCTCCTTGAGAGAGACAAACAGTTCACCAAGTTCTGAGTCTCCCCGCGAGGATGAGACTGTGACAGAGCAACCAAGTTCTGAGTCTCCCCGCGAGGATGAGACTGTGACAGAGCAACCAAGTTCTGAGTTTCTCCTTGAAAGAGACAAACAGTTCACCAAGTTCTGAGTCTGAGTCCTGCAAGGATGAGACTGAAACAGATCACCAAGTTCGGAGTCTCTGGTTAATCCAGAGAGACAACAAAAGATCCAAGGATCTGAGTCTACAGCTTGTGAGGCAGCAACAGATACGACCACGTTCTGAGCCTCCAGCCTGTGAGGAAAGAGACATAAACAACCACTACATTCAGAGTTTTAGTCCAGCGAGACTACAGCACGTCCCGAGTCTCCATGCCAGAGAGACCAAAGCGGATTGACCAAGTCCTGAGTGTCTGACCCACGGAGTCAGAAGACAAAAAGAGACATTTGCAACAAGGTTAAGCTCAGGAGAGCAAACCTTCACTTCAAGGTTCCTTCGTCTGCGTGTTCCAGATTAAGGACCTTCTGCACCTACTTCAGGGCCTCCTCTGCGTGTTCCAGATTTTAAGACCCTTTGGTGCTCCAGGAGATCAGCATCCCACAGATCTTCGTGTTCAAGGCTGTTGAAACGGATTCCAGCTCCTTTCCCACTGCATTGTCACCCAGCACAACCAGTGAAAGAAGTCACCTCCATCGGACTGCTTACTCAACGTAGTCCAGGGATTCGTAAAGCATCCAAACGGCCCATTAGATAGTGGGTTCGTGGTAGGTGGTTCTCGGACGGTGCGCCCCGCCCCCCCCAACATTTTTGTGGGTCCGGCTGACCCCCCCCCCAGGCCACGCCCCCTCCCACGGAACCACTATTTGTCCGATTACCCACTAAAGTGGGCAATTGACCCAGGGACCCCCGCTGACCTCCCACGGGCCACGCCCCCTCCCACGGAACCACTATTTGTCCTATTACCCACTAAAGTGGGCAAATTACCCCCGGACCCCCGCTGACCTCCCACGGGCCACGCCCCCTCCCACGGAACCACTATTTGTCTGATTACCCACTAATTTTACGGACCGCCCCCGTTCGGACACGGAAGGTCGTTGGATCTTGAGATCTGAGATCCCGAGGCTCAGTGGGCCCCCAACTCGGGGCCCCAAATCGCGGAGCTCTGCGACATTCCAAATTTTTTCCCTACGCCCTAGGGCCACGCCCTTTGGGTATGCCGCTCGGGGGTCCCCACGAGTCACTGTGCAAAATTTCAAGTCATTCGGGGAATCACGATACGAACGGGAGCCCAAAACACAGACGTCCCACTTCTCAATGAAGTAGTGGGCACCAAATAAGTGGTTCATGGACTCCGTGTTTATGGATGATAATTAACATTTATTGTCAATTAAACACCTCTACTGTACTTGACACACTCAACTGAACACATTCCTGTAACTTTCAATTCATATGAGTGCTTAATTTGCATATAAATGACAGTCTCCGTGGACCACTTATTTGGCGGCCACTACTGTGTTTTGGGCTCCCGTTGGGGTCTGGAAGGGTCTAGGGCCACCATTCTTGTGCTCATATCTACGCCTCAGCACCCCCTATCGGAATCCAGAGTTAGGAGACAATCGGAGCAACTTTATTTTCCGACCCAAAAAAAAACTGTAAGGGGTATGTATCCCTTTGGTTTGATGGCGGGGGAGGGGCACTTTTTTCAGGAAGGTCCTAGAGTTTTGCGCTTCGTGTCCATCAGTCGTGGGCCCCTGGAGAGAAGGAAATTCAAATCTCAAGTCACCACGACCTTCCTCCTCCGTACAGGAGCCCCGCCTCGCTCCCATTAAATGTTCGTCCCTTTTTTGACCTTTTGACCCCTGAATGAGGTTGATGGGCCACCGAACTTTTCTGCACGACTCAGGGGAATGCGGCAAGAAGAAAAATGGCGTCCCCTAGTTGATCGGCCCTTCCCAAGCCGTTTCGTACACATCCGTGAACCCACGGTGGTTAACGCATTACTTTAATGGGTAGGTGGGATTTTTACAGAAAGGTCCTGGGGGCCCCAGATTTTGCACAGTGGCTCCTGGGGGGGCCCTGAGCAACATATCGAAAGCGGTTGGCCCTAGAATAAAGAAAAATCATTTTCAACTTCTAACCCTAATATTGACCTCAGGCCTCTAACACTCATAGCTTCTAAGAGCCTTTTGAGTCAAAGTTAGGTACAATGGGGGCACTTCTGTCAGGAACATGCCAGGGTTTCGTGCTCCGGCCCCATCAGTCGGAGGCCCCTGGAGAGTCGGAATCTCAAACCTCAAGGGGCCACGACCCTCCACCTCTGTACGGGAGCCCTGCCTCGCTCCCATTAAACGCGTAGGCTTTTCATGGACGTTCGTCCCTTTTTTGACCTTTTGACCCCTGAACGAGGTCGAAAGGCCACCAAACTTTTCTGCACGACTCAACGGAATGCGACGAGAAGAAAAATGGCGTCCCCTAGTTGATCGGCCCTTCCCAAGCAGTTTCGTACACATCGTTGAACCCACTGTGGCAAACGCATTAGTTTAATGGGTAGGTGGGATTTTTACAGAAAGGTCCCGGGGGCTCCAGATTTGGCACAGTGTCTCCTGGGGGGGCCCTGAGCAACATATCGAAAGCGGTTGGCCCTAGAGCAAAGAGAAAACATTTTAAACTTCCAACCCTAATATTGACCTCAGGCCTCTAACACTCGTATCGTCTAACTGTGCGTTCACACCGCCGCCGGCGAGAGCGTCAAAGTGGCCGGAAGTCATTCATTTTCAATGGGAGCCCGGCGGCGAGCTCCGGCGAGAGCGGCGCGGCGCGTCTTGGACGATATGGGCGTCGAGGAGAGTTGGAATCAGGTCAACTTTATGGTAATGAGCTATGACGCGGTTCGGCGGCTACCGGCGGCAACCAATGGGAATGTAGTAGTGCTCGCTTGAAATGATTCCAGAGAACGCAGTGCTGGAAACTTTGGTTCCGACCACATTAGTTCCCAAGCAAATTGGAGGAGAGGTTGATCATTGCGGTAGCGGGTTTCCCTATAATATATATATATATATATATATATATATATATATATATATATATATATATATATATATATATATATATATATTATATATATATATATATTCCACGCAACACCTTTTATATGCAACATTTTTGCGCTAGAAAGCCTTTTTTTCAGCGGGAATGCAAATAATTTGCTCAAAACAACACTGATTTGACCAATTGCATGAATGCTGCACTTAAACCAGGACAGTTATTGTAAAGTAGGTTGCACACAAATTAATGTTAATGTTAAAGACCAAGGCTAGCACCTATAAACTTGTTGAAATTAGACTAGCACTTCCAAGAACACAATAGCCACACCACACAAATGGCTTTTAAATGGTTTATTTCATTAGCAAACATGCAACTATAATTAAGTTAACTTTCTTATTTAAATTATTTCATGATGTTATCTTATACGAGTATACCCTACTGTGGTCAGTCTGCACAAATGCCGATTTTTAAAAATGCGAACATGATTGTTTGCTTTGCAGCCCCTTTAAATGCAGTTTTAAAAAAGACCAAGCATTCGATCTATATCAGAGCGGCAGCGCGTACACAGATCTTTCTACAGCGTCGATGGCAGGGCAGTCAGAGCGAAGTTTGAGGAGGGGCACTTTTTTTCAGGAAGCTCCTAGAGTTTCGCGCTTCAGGTCCATCAGTCGGGGGCCCCTGGAGAGTCGGAATCTCAAACCTCAAGCGGCCACGACCCTCCACCTCCGTACGGAAGCCCTGCCTTGCTCCCATTAAACGCGTAGGCTTTTGGTGGACGTTCGTCCCTTTTTTGACCTTTTGACCCCTGAACGAGGTCGAAAGGCCACCAAACTTTTCTGCACGACTCAGGGGAATGCGACGAGAAGAAAAATGGCGTCCCCTAGTTGATCGGCCCTTCCCAAGCAGTTTCGTACACATCGTTGAACCCACTGTGGCAAACGCATTAGTTTAATGGGTAGGTGGGATTTTTACAGAAAGGTCCCGGGGGCTCCAGATTTGGCACAGTGTCTCCTGGGGGGGCCCTGAGCAACATATCGAAAGCGGTTGGCCCTAGAGCAAAGAGAAAACATTTTAAACTTCCAACCCTAATATTGACCTCAGGCCTCTAACACTCGTATCGTCTAACTGTGCGTTCACACCGCCGCCGGCGAGAGCGTCAAAGTGGCCGGAAGTCATTCATTTTCAATGGGAGCCCGGCGGCGAGCTCCGGCGAGAGCGGCGCGGCGCGTCTTGGACGATATGGGCGTCGAGGAGAGTTGGAATCAGGTCAACTTTATTGTAATGAGCTATGACGCGGTTCGGCGGCTACCGGCGGCAACCAATGGGAATGTAGTAGTGCTCGCTTGAAATGATTCCAGGTCGTTGGATCTTGAGATCTGAGATCCCGAGGCTCAGTGGGCCCCCAACTCGGGGCCCCAAATCGCGCCCCAAAAGCTCTGCGACATTCCAAATTTTTTCCCTACGCCCTAGGGCCACGCCCTTTGGGTATGCCGCTCGGGGGTCCCCACGAGTCACTGTGCAAAATTTCAAGTCATTCGGGGAATCACGATACGAACGGGAGCCCAAAACACAGACGTCCCACTTCTCAATGAAGTAGTGGGCACCAAATAAGTGGTTCATGGACTCCGTGTTTATGGATGATAATTAACATTTATTGTCAATTAAACACCTCTACTGTACTTGACACACTCAACTGAACACATTCCTGTAACTTTCAATTCATATGAGTGCTTAATTTGCATATAAATGACAGTCTCCGTGGACCACTTATTTGGCGGCCACTACTGTGTTTTGGGCTCCCGTTGGGGTCTGGAAGGGTCTAGGGCCACCATTCTTGTGCTCATATCTACGCCTCAGCGCCCCCTATCGGAATCCAGAGTTAGGAGACAATCGGAGCAACTTTATTTTCCGACCCAAAAAAAACTGTAAGGGGTATGTATCCCTTTGGTTTGATGGCGGGGGAGGGGCACTTTTTTCAGGAAGGTCCTAGAGTTTTGCGCTCCGTGTCCATCAGTCGTGGGCCCCTGGAGAGAAGGAAATTCAAATCTCAAGTCACCACGACCTTCCTCCTCCGTACAGGAGCCCCGCCTCGCTCCCATTAAATGTTCGTCCCTTTTTTGACCTTTTGACCCCTGAATGAGGTTGATGGGCCACCGAACTTTTCTGCACGACTCAGGGGAATGCGGCAAGAAGAAAAATGGCGTCCCCTAGTTGATCGGCCCTTCCCAAGCCGTTTCGTACACATCCGTGAACCCACTGTGGTTAACGCATTACTTTAATGGGTAGGTGGGATTTTTACAGAAAGGTCCTGGGGGCCCCAGATTTTGCACAGTGGCTCCTGGGGGGGCCCTGAGCAACATATCGAAAGCGGTTGGCCCTAGAATAAAGAAAAATCATTTTCAACTTCTAACCCTAATATTGACCTCAGGCCTCTAACACTCATAGCTTCTAAGAGCCTTTTGAGTCAAAGTTATGTACAATGGGGGCACTTCTGTCAGGAACATGCCAGGGTTTCGTGCTCCGGCCCCATCAGTCGGAGGCCCCTGGAGAGTCGGAATCTCAAACCTCAAGGGGCCACGACCCTCCACCTCTGTACGGGAGCCCTGCCTCGCTCCCATTAAACGCGTAGGCTTTTCATGGACATTCGTCCCTTTTTTGACCTTTTAACCCCTGAACGAGGTCGAAAGGCCACCAAACTTTTCTGCACGACTCAGGGGAACGCAGCGAGAAGAAAAATGGTGTCCCCTAGTCGATCAGCCCTTCCCAAGCCGTTTCGTACATATCCGTGAACCCACTGTGGCAAACGCATTAGTTTAATGGGTAGGTGGGATTTTTACAGAAAGGTCCCGGGGCCCCCAGATTTTGCACAGCGGCTCCTGGGGTGGCCTTGAGCAACATATCGAAAGCGGTTGGCCCTAGGGCGTAGGGAAAAAAATTGGAATGTTGCAGAGCTCCGCGATTCGGGGCCCCGAGTTGGGGGCCCACTGAGCCTCGGAATCTCAGATCTCAAGATCCAATGAACTTCCGTGTCTGAACGGGGGCGGTCCATAAAATTTGTGGGTAATCGGACAAATAGTGGTTCCGTGGGAGGGGGCGTGGCCCGTGGGAGGTCAGCGGGGGTCCAGGGGTCATTTGCCCACTTTAGTGGGTAATCGGACAAATAGTGGTTCCGTGGGAGGGGGTGTGGCCTGTGGGAGGTCAGCGGGGGTCCGGGGGTCATTTGCCCACTTTAGTGGGTAATCGGACAAATAGTGGTTCCGTGGGAGGGGGCGTGGCCCGGGGGAGGTCAGCGGGGGTCCGGGGGTCATTTGCCCACTTTAGTGGGTAATCGGACAAATAGTGGTTCCGTGGGAGGGGGCGTGGCCCGGGGGAGGTCAGCGGGGGTCCGGGGGTCATTTGCCCACTTTAGTGGGTAATTGGACAAATAGTGGTTCCGTGGGAGGGGGCGTGGCCCGGGGGGGGGTCAGCGGGGGTCCGGGGGTCAATCGGACAAATAGTGGGTTCTTGGATTCGGGGGGGAGTGGGGGGGGGGTGGTCTTTGGCTTGGACAGCGCCCCCTATGGTGGTCCGGAGACCCCCTATTCCGGGGTAACCTGCGGGATAGAGGTAATCATAAAACGTCCGTACGGACCATAGACTAATGGGCATTTGGACTCCCAATTCACACTACGGTCCCTCAAATCCATTATGCGCCCAATGGCAATCGATTAACATGGGTCTTTGTCCATCAACCCCCTATATGTACTACCTCAACCAAGTGGAACGTAAATATCACTTAACCAAACCTCTTTCCAGAGACCTTAGCATTGTTGTATATTATCAGTATATGATTTTCTAATTTACATTTGAGGTAATATAACTGATGCTAGTTAATAACAAATAATCTTTTGTTTATTTGTTTGATGCATAATAAGGTTCTTCACCTTAATTTCTTAAATTCTTCACCTTAATTTTCACGATCCTCAGAACTGTCGTAACGCACACACGCGTTCTCACTCAAACTCAACATAAACAGTGGCACTCAGGCTCAGTAACTCTCTCTTTCGTCTCTGGCAGTCAGACTCTCTCTGTTGCAGTGCCAGTCCCGGTCTCTCTCTCTCTCTCTCTCTATTTCCGGAGCAGCTTTTATACGGTCTCTCCACGCCAATTACTGCAATGAGACACAGGTGTTTGTTATCTGCACTTGACCTACTTTCTCACCGCTCGGTCCCGCCCTCTCTTTCCCGCTGCAGACCTCGCAAAACCACGCCCCCTCCGCCACATACCCCCATCGCTTGTACCAGACCGGGGAGCCATTATCTGGGTGAAGGCCTGCGGGCACCGCTCCGTCCACTGAACTGTATCTGGCACTTCTTTTTTAGTTAAATCAGTCAGCGGGCTAGCGAGGTCCGAATAATTAGGTAAAAACCTTCTGTTATATCCCGCTAGCCCCAGGACAGGTCGCAACCGCCACGGTCTTATCAATTTGGGGACGCACCTGTCCATGACCCAAGTGGAAGCCCAGATATCTTACCTCCACCCGCCCAACCGCACACTTCTTTGGGTTGGCCGTGAGCCCTGCCCTTCTCAGCGACTTCAGGACAGCCCGCAAGTACTGCATATGTCGCTGCCAGTCCGCGCTGTAAATGATGATATCATCCAGGTAGGCAGCAGCATATGCAGCATGCGGCCGGAGAATTCTGTCCATCAGACGCTGGAACGTGGCAGGAGCCCCGAACAAACCGAAAGGAAGCGTGACAAATTGGTGCAATCCAAACGGCGTGGTGAAGGCGTTTTTTTCTTTGGACATTGGAGACAAGGGGATCTGCCAATATCCCTTAGTTAAGTCCAGTGTCGAATAAAATCGAGCGGTCCCTAGCCGATCAAGCAGTTCGTCAATCCTCTGCATTGGATAAGCATCAAATTTCGACACCGCGTTCACCTTACGATAATCCACACAGAAACGGACCGAGCCGTCAGGTTTAGGCACTAAAACAATCGGGCTCGCCCAGTCACTGTTGGATTCTTCTATCACCCCCATGTCAAGCATAGTCTCTAATTCTTCCTGAACCACTTTTTTCTTATGTTCAGGCAAGCGGTACGGCCGGCTGCGAATCACAACTCCCAGCTCAGTCTCAACGTGGTGCTGGATGAGATCGGTGCGACCAGGCAGGGGCGAGAACACGTCAGCGAACTCCGCTTGTAAATGTTTTACATCAGTGAGCTGCGAGGGCGAGAGGTGGTTTCCCCCCGGGGCCAGAGCGAGAGATTGAGGTTTTTGAACCGCCTCTGGCCCGAGATCCTCCTCTCCGCTCACCACCGTCGCGAGCATCACTGACTCCGCCTCCGACCATTTCTTTAGCAGGTTGAGGTGGTAAATTTGACGTGCCCCGTCCCTATCTGATCGAATCACCTCATAGTTGAGATCGCTAACTCGCCGTGTGACCTCAAAGGGTCCTTGCCACTTTGCGAGTAATTTCGAACTCGACGTAGGGAGTAACACAAGCACCTTATCTCCCAGAGTGAATTGACGAAGCCTAGCGCCTCTGTTGTATAGCTGTCTCTGTTTGTCCTGAGCCTGTAACAAATTCTCCATTGACAGCCGCCCCAAAGTGTGGAGTTTTGTTCTCAGGTCCAGGACATACTGAATTTCATTCTTACTCGCGGAAGGTCCATCCTCCCAAGCCTCTCTAAGGACATCCAGCACCCCCCGAGGCTGGCGTCCATAGAGAAGCTCGAAGGGGGAAAACCCCGTGGAGGCTTGGGGGACCTCGCGGACAGCGAACAACAGAGGCTCCAGCCATTTATCCCAATTTTTGGCGTCCTCGTGAACGAACTTATGATTAATGGATTTCGAAGTACGATTAAAACGTTCCACCAGCCCGTCTGTTTGTGGGTGATAGACGCTGGTGCGACTCAATTTAACACCCAACAATTCGTACAGTTCGCGGATCGTCCGTGACATAAACGTTGTGCCTTGATCGGTGAGAATCTCTTTCGGGATTCCCACCCGGGAGATTAATGAAAACAGTGCACTCGCGACACTTTTCGCCGAAATAGTGCGGAGTGGAACTGCTTCCGCTTTGCATAATCCACCAAGACTAATGCAAAGCGATGCCCCCGTGCTGACCGCTCTAATGGCTCGATGAGGTCCATACCAATTCGTTCGAAGGGGACCTGCATCAGAGGAAGTGGGCACAATGGTGCTTTTGGAGTGGCCGGTGGATTCACCAACTGGCATTCATGACACGACGCACACCACTTGCGTACATTCTCGTGAATGCCCGGCCAGAAGAACCGGGCCATGAGGCGGTTTAATGTAGCTGTGTGTCCTAAATGCCCGGCCATCGGGTTAGAATGAGCCGCCTGGAAAAGCATTTCCTGGCGGTTCTTAGGAATTAACAACTGGGTTGTATCCTGCTTTGACTGGGCATCCTGGGTCTCCTGATACAACCTGTCTTTTATAATCGCAAAATACGGAAAGGAGAGCGGTTGACCAGGATGGACTAGGCAGTCGTCGATGGATCTGATCTGATTAAACGCAATGGCGAAGGGTCGACCCGCTCCGGCCGACCCACTGTAGAATCGCGCGCTTCAGATCATCGTAAGCCAGGAGATCCCAGTCCCGGTCTCTTTCTCTCTCTCTCTTTCTGGAGCGGCTTTTATACGGTCTCTCCACGCCAATTACTGCAATGAGACACAGGTGTTTGTTATCTGCACTTAACCTACTTTCTCACCACTCGGTCCCGCCCTCTCTCTCCCGCTGCAGACCTTGCGAAACCACGCCCCCTCCGCCACGGTATCTTATTCAATTCAATTCAATTTTTAATTCAAATTTATTTGTATAGCGCTTTTCACAATACACATTGTTTCAAAGCAGCTTTACAGAAAGTGCATTTCATAGATGAACAGTAAAAATGTTAGAAAGACAATGTTAAAGAATAATGTTCGAAAAAGTTAATCAGTCGTGTATTAATTTAGGCCATAACAACGCTGACGTTGAGTCGTCTCTTCACAGGCGTGGAGTCGTCTCATCACAGGTGTTTGGGGCATCCGAAGTCTTCATGAGAGGCTGGATACAAACTGGAGCTGACGAACTATTTACCTCGGGACTAGTGTCCCGAGATAACAACAGAAAAGCAGATGGGAAATAATTAGCGTAGCTGCTGTTCAGAATATTATATTAATGCTGTTGTTCCGATTTAACTGTAGTATAAAAGGTAATTATAATGTGAATGCTTGGCTAAAGAGATGCGTCTTTAATCTAGTTTTAAACTGGGACAGCGAGTCTGAACCTCGGACAATATCAGGAAGACTATTCCAGAGTTTGGGAGCCAAATGTGAAAAAGCCCTCCCTCCTTTAGTGGACTTAGATATCCTAGGAATGACCAGAAGCCTAGAGTTTAGTGACCTTAAAGAGCGCGATGGATTGTAGGGCGATAGAAGATCCGTTAGATACACTGGAGCTAAACCATTTAGGGCTTTATAGGTCAGTAGCAATACTTTGTAATTGATACTAACTAACTTAATAGGTAACCAGTGTAGAGATGATAAAATTGGTGTTATATGATCATATTTTCTTGACCTAGTAAGAACTCTAGCAGCTGCATTTTGGACTAACTGTAGTTTGTTTATTGCGGATGCAGGACAACCAGCTAATAAAGCATTACAGTAATCTAATTTCGAGGTCATGAATGCATGAACTAACTTTTCTGCATCAGGAATAGTAGATAGCATGTTACGTAGCTTAGCAATGTTTCTAAGGTGGGAAAATGCCGTTCTTGTAACATATGAAATATGATTTTCGAATGTCAGGTTGCGGTCTAATATAACACCCAGGTCTTTTACTGTAGTGGATAAAGTGACAGGACATCCTTCCAAGGTAAAGTTGTATTGTGAGAGGTTTTGTGGGCAGTTTTTTGGACCAATAAGTAATACCTCCGTTTTATCTGAATTTAATAGCAGAAAATTACATGTCATCCAGTATTTAATATCTTCAACACACGCTGTCAGTTTAGATAATTTAGCGTTTTCATCCGGTCGTGATGAAATATATAATTGAGTGTCATCAGCATAACAGTGGAAATTAATTCCATGTTTTCTTATAATATTACCAAGTGGCAGCATATATATTGAGAATAGCAGAGGGCCTAATACGGATCCTTGCGGCACCCCATAGTCTACTGACATCATCCTGGATTTTTCCCCATTTAGACAGACAAAATGGTAGCGGTCTGATAAGTACGATCTAAACCAGTTTAATGCCTGTCCCTGAACACCAGTATAATTTTGAAGTCGATCTATGAGTATTTTATGATCTATAGTATCGAACGCAGCACTAAGAGCAGCACGGCTCGGGTTACGTCTGTAACCCTTGTTCCCTGAGAAGCGAACGAGCACTGCGTCGGAACGACACTTTGGGGATACTCCCTAAGCACTAGCGAATCTGAAGTCTGTATAGCCACTAAACCAATCTGATTGGCGTGCGTGATGACGTCATCGTGACGGCGTACCCGGAAGTATAAAGCGGGTGCCGGCGCACTGAAACGGCAGCTATTGCTCTGAAGCATGCGCTCCAGGCGTGCCGAGGTGTGGTGACGCGACGCAGTGCTCGTTCCCTTCTCAGGGAACAAGGGTTACAGACGTAACCCGAGCCGTTCCCTTTCGAGGGAACTCTCACTGCGTCGGAACGACACTTTGGGGAACGAGTACCCACTAGCTCACACCGAGGGTAGCGCCTGCCCTAGTGTGAAACCGGAGACCGGGCACAACTAGGACTTGAGTACCCTAGCGCCAGCACCGTAGGGAGAACTTCTCCACTCCTTTACCTTCCGTGCCCCAGCCGATGAAGGGAGGCGTCTGTTGAAACGGTTTCCCGGCAACAGGACGCTCCCAACACTGGCCCTTGGGACCCTTACCGAGGGTAGTGCCTGCCCTAGTGTGAAGCCGGAGGCCGGGCACAACTAGGACTAGGGAAACCCATATCATACTCCACCGTCACGTGAGGCGGGGGATGTAATGCCTGAAGAACCAGGGAACTGACCAATCCTAAATTCCCTGGTTCATCCGACTCCAATGGTCCGAAGGGGGCCTCAGCCAGCCTCCGAGAACCACTGCCAGATCCCAGGTTGGGAGCTCTGGAACGAGCCACAGGCCGCATCCACCGAACACCACAGGGGAACTGTACAACCAGATGGTGTCTACCCAAGCCCATCACCCAAAGGAGTGTGGAAAGCCTTATGGCAGCCACGGACACCCTGAGTGTGGACGGGATTGGACCCGCAGAGAAGCGATCTCGGAGGAACTCCAGCACTGAAGCCACCAGCCAGTTAACTGGGACCACCTCACGCTCCCTGCACCAAGTGGCTCACCACTTGGGGCTGTACAGTGTCCTGAAATATGGAGCCCTAGAACTGAGTAAGGTCTCTATCACCTCTGCCGACAGGCCAATATCTAGGTACCTGACCCCCTCAAGGGCCAGACCCAAAGGTTCCAAACCTCCGGCCGGGGGTGAAATATAGTGCCCCCTGCCTGAGATAGGAGATCCCTCCTCAGAGGAATCTGCCATGGAGGACCTGCCAGCAAAGCTATGATATCCGAGAACCAAACTCGCGTCGGCCAACGGGGTGCTACTAAAAGTAGGCTGACCCCCTGTTGGCAGACTCTGTCTAGGACTTCCGGGAGCAGAGCAATCGGGGGAAAAGCATACAGACGCAGCCTCGGCCACGTCTGAACCATGGCATCCAACCCCAGCGGGGCTGGATGCGTGATGGAACACCACAGTGGACAGTGGGACGTCCCTCGAGACGCCACCACTCCTGGGTGGAGTCGCTACTCCCCGGGCCTCAGCCCCTGCCTCGACAGGATGTCTGCTCTTCTACAGTACGCAGGACCCATGTAGAAATATTCAGAAGGCATTCCATGCGCCAAGATAATCTACTGAGGGAACCAGCCTCTCAAGGCTGGCCTCGGGTGTTACACGAGCCTCCTCCCCAACCCCCTGAAGCGGATGACCGGCAGGAGTGGTTGGGAACGATTCTCTATGTGCGGACGCGTTAGCCGCCCAGCCGCAAGTCCCTCCAGAGGCGGCTGGAGCAGCATGCGTTCGCGGGAAATCGATGGGGCCCGAAGCGTCATAGACGGCGGGATTACCTCGATTTCCCCGGAGAGCCGCAGAGGAAGCAACCTCGGTTGCCCCTCTACGGGGGGAACCGCTCTCGGAAGTCCAGCCGAAGCTAGGACTTCTTCCCAGAAGCCTCCCTCCCTGGAGTACGTTCCTCAGATCGCCTCCAGGAGTGAAAGACCGCTGCTGGGACTGCTGGTGAGAACGTCGCCTCTGTTGCCAGGCTCCTGGAGGAGGGGCTCTAGAGGCGACGCTCTCCTTCTGCACCTGCCGGTGCGAGGAGCTGGTAGACGGCTGAGGCTGCCCCCTAGGGGCCGCTTTCCCAGGCTCTGAGTGGCGAGGGAGGCACCGACGGAAGGCTGCTGACTGCATCTTCGCCTCCTGGTACCCGGCGACAACGGTCTCAACCGCGTCACCAAATAGACCAGAAGGCGAAATCGGGGAGTCTAGGAGGAAGGACTTATCCTTCTCCCTCATCCCCGATAGATTCAGCCAGAGATGCCTCTCCACCATCACCACGGAGGCCATGGCCCGGCCGATAGCACGGGCCATCTCCCTGGTGATGCGGAGAGACAAATCTGCAGCCCTCCGTAGCTCCAGCACATCCTCCGAAGAGGGACCGTCGCCCTCATCGAGCTCTTTAGGGCTTCCTCCACGACCTACACACCTCGATGTGTAGGTCCGGGAAGAAAGGTAAACCCCGGCGAGGTGTTTGGACCCGGCGAGAAAGAAACCGGTCGTCCAGCCTACTAGGTGGCTGAATTTCCAGCACTTCCTGTGGCCAATTGATCTTCAATTTGGCCACCACACGAGTCAAAAACCTCAATTAGCTCCTCTTGGGCGAGTGGATGAAGCGATGAAACACTTCCTGCTTCTCCACCTGCCCTGATGCACCACTCATCTGGCTCCTCGGAACCGGAGAGAATAGGCATCAGATCCTCAACCCCGGGGGAAGAAGCCACAGCGCGGGCTTCCACACGGGGAGGAAGATCTTTAGAACTGTCAGACAAGGATTGGGAAAGTGCCGCAGCAGTCCCAGATCCCGCTGATAAGTCCTTATGTGAAACCCATGGTCTGTGACACCGAGACGCCTCAGCGATCGCGGGTCCAGCTTTTAAGCATCAGATCCTCAACCCCGGGGGAAGAAGCCGCAGCGCGGGCTTCCACACGGGGAGGAAGATCTTTAGAACTGTCAGACAAGGATTGGGAAAGTGCAGCAGCAGTCCCAGATCCCGCTGACAAGTCCTTCTGTGAACCCCATGGTCTGTGACACCGAGATGCCTCAGCGATCGCGGGTCCAGAACCCTGGGGCTCACAAAGCTGGCCGGTCTCATCGAACACGGCCAGCCGAGAGTGGAGCAGTCTGAGTGTGAGCAGCTTTTCCACTGACAGGCAGTTCCCTCGAGAACTGCACGAGCATGCTCAACACTCAGACACTGCACACAAAGCAGGTGTGCATCTGAGCCCGAATAAAGCAGGGACACAGATGCACACACTGCTTAAACTCTCTCACATTCTTTCCATTCTTTCTTTTCATTCACACACTTTTGCAACTGTGACAAACAACAGTAAATAGACAGACAATTTCAACAGAGAGCGCTATGCTGAAGAGCAATTACTGCCGTTTCAGTGCGCCGGCTCCCGCTTTATACTTCCGGGTACGCCGTCACGATGACGTCATCACGCACGCCAATCAGATTGGTTTAGTGGCTATACGGACTTCAGATTCGCTAGTGCTTAGGGAGTATCCCCAAAGTGTCGTTCCGACGCAGTGAGAGTTCCCTCGAAAGGGAACTAGTATTGAGATACAGCCTTGGTCAGAAGCTAGAAGTAAATAATTTGTGATTTTAACGAGCGCAGTTTCTGTGCTATGATGCGGCCTGAATCCTGATTGAAAATTTTCATAAATATCATTTTCTTGCAAGAAAGAGCACAATTGAGCGGACACAACTTTTTCTAGTATTTTAGACATAAATGGAAGATTTGAAATTGGTCTGTAATTTGCTAGGTTATTATGATCTAATTGTGGCTTCTTAATGAGAGGTTTTATGACTGCCAGCTTGAATATTCTTGGAACATGACCTAAAGATAAAGACGAGTTAATAATATTGAGAAGAGGCTCTTCCACTACAGGTAACAACTCTTTGAGTAGTTTAGTGGGTATTGGATCTAATAAACATGTTGTTGGTCTAGATGCAATGATACGTTTATTTAGCTCTTCCTGTCCTATAATTGTAAAGCGGTGTAGTAGTTCTTGAGGGGCGATAGTAGCGGTTGAATCATAAGACATCATTAAAGATTGTACATTTACAATTTTATTTTTGATGTTTTCTATTTTCTCAGTGAAGAAATTCATGAAATCATTACTACTAAACTGTAACGGAATATTTTGCTCAGGCGATGCTTGTTTATTTGTTAGTCTAGCCACAGTGTTAAATAAAAACCTTGGGTTATTTTGATTATGTTCTATTAGTTTGCGTAGAACGTGACATACTATCTCTCCACGCGATTCTAAAGACCTCTAAATTAGTTTGTTTCCATTTACGCTCTAAGTTACGAGTTTCTCTCTTGATAACATGTGTAGCACTGTTGTACCATGGTGCTTTAGTTTTCTCTCTAACCTTTTTTAATCTAATTGGTGCAACAATTTCTAATGTGCTAGATAAAATGTTGCTCATACTGCTAGTCATTTCCTCTAGTTCATCTGTTTGTTTGGGTTCACTGAGCAGCTGAGACAGATCAGGTAAGCTATTTGAGAATCTATCTTTAGTGGTTGGAATGATTGTTCTGCCTGGTCGATAACGTGGCGCAACATGACAGATTTCAGCAGTACGCAGTATGCAAGTTACCATGTAATGGTCAGTGACATCATCACTTTGCGGTATAATATCTATATCGGTTGGGTTGGTTGCATGTGATATAATTAAATCTAGTGTATGATTAAGACGATGAGTGGGACCAGTGACGTTTTGCTTGATCCCAAAGGAGTTTAATAGATCTGTAAACGCAGCCCCTAATGCATCATTTGTGTTATCTACGTGTATGTTAAAATCTCCAACAATTAATGCTTTATTGACGTTGACCAACAGATCTGAGAGAAAGTCTGCAAACTCTTATGCACTTTATTCCTTTATCATTCATTGTATTCATTTAGTAGTTGTGTTAGTTATTCTTGTTTATCTTTTGTTAATAAAATCTATTTTATTACAATTGAGTCTTACTTGTGCTGATAATACAGAAAAGGCTCTTCAAGTTAGAAATCTCACCAATCTTTCAAATAAATCAGCTGACCAACTCTCCCCACTTTACATTCATTCTAAAATGATTGAACAGCCTCCTGTTTGGAGTGTTCTCATAGAGCCAAGGTAAAAGACCTTGACTAGTGTCCCAAACTAAGAGAGGGGGAAGGTGGTCATCTGATGTACTCATAACCACACCTTAAGTGACGTGTGATCCAAAAATCACAACGTCAGCGGTGACGTGAGTACCAATCACTACCTTACTTAATGTCCTTGGAAGGTCACTATCAAATCACTACATAATTGGCGTCCCTTGTATGGGCCCAAAAGTGAAATTATTACAGCACATACAGATCTACATTTTGAGGTATATAGGTCTATCAAGATATCAAATATAAAGTTCCATTAAACATTCTACACATCACAATGACAGTGATGCATGTGCATTCATGCTGGTTGCTTCATGAGTAACGTTAGCGGTATCTCTTCAGCAAGCTGATGTGCAAAAAGCCGCAAATGAAACTTGTTAATTTGAAAAATGTTCAGTGTCACATCCTGAAGCTCAACACACATAACTAGCGAGACTAGTTATAGCCTACCAGTGCTAATGCCGCTCTCTCTCCCATTGCAGTCTTTGATCTTGAAATTAGCTGAAAATTTGAGTAAAAGAGTGACGTACATTCATTGCATTTTACAGTGAAAAGAGTGTTCTGTGTCTTTATTAAAATCAACACATCAATGATTTGTCTCTCATCCACCCATGACCCACGCGCGATTTTTGGAATATAATTTTTTTATTTTTTATTACTTGACCCTCCCTGCCTGCGGATTATCCGCAGCGCCCACGGATATAACCACGATCCGAGCATCACTAGTTGTCAGGCTTGGCTATTTCCAGTTGCGTTTGGCTGCAGTGGTTTCCCAGTGCAGTCTGTGTGGAAAATACTTACAGCCCAGGGAATAGAAGGAAGGAGCTAGCAGCTTGGGGGAGGTAGTGGAAAGAGATTTTTTTTGGCTCTGGAACAGGTGGGAGGAGTTGAGCTGGAAGCCAGGAGAAGATGGGCAGTGACTGGCCATCACTGCCGACTAGCCAACTGGAAGACGTTGGGGTTCAGGGTCGAAACGTCCAAGGAGAATTGGATGCCACCTGATGACATCTTCTCCTGGTCGAAAGCTACAGTCACAAGACAGTGACTGATAGAGTTAGCATCTAGATGTATCCAATAGTAGTAGTAGTAATAGCAGCCACATAAAAGACTCATTTAAAAAAAATCTTACCAATCTCAAACATTTGGATGATATTGTACATTGTACATTGTATAATATTTAATATTTTTTAACTCTATAATTAAAATGTTAATGGATTCCAACTTTAATTAAACAGATCACACTTGAATGGTTTCTATATTAACATTAATTCAAAATCTACAAGAATGTTGGAGATTTGAGAAATTGCTTGTCCTTGCTCTTTTTTGTCTCACATTGCTGTTACATTAAAGTTTGTCTCATCTTTACAGTGTCTAAATGGATTTATATTCTTACATTTGGAGGCCTCTAGAGCTATCATTTGCACAAAAGCTGTATTTGAAATAGCATATATAATGGTCAACCATTAAAGGAATGCTTGCATAGACTCTTTAAAGCGGAGAAGTGATAAGTGTATTTACACTGAATCACAGTCTCAGGAGACAATGTATCATAAGCTCAAATGTTTATTACAACTGGCTCACCAGGTGCTCCCTATGATGAGTCCATCCATCTGACACTGTTGTTTTAAATAAGGTCTTTGTGTTACTCATGGGAACCACAGTCTTAACTTCAGTGGTTGCACAAAAATAAACACAAGAAAGTGACAGGTTTAAATAGTATGTGCACCTCTGAAGACATGTAAAACATAAAAGTATATAATTACAAACAATAAAAGAAAGCCAAACAATAAAAGAATAGGCCTACTGAAAAGAATCTGTGATGCATACTTGACTCTGACGAACGTATGTGTGCAGACGCAACAGTGAATTCTGGAATATTTTAAACTTTAAGTACGTACACAAGGTGCATTCGTGCCATGTTGGAATTACTGTAATTACAAGATTCTGACATGGAAAAAGCGGTTATGTCCTTGGAAACTTAATTTTTTGAGCTCCAACTTGTACCACTTGACCAGTCTACCATCATTGTGGAAACTTTAAAAATGTCAAATTCAGCAGTAAAATGCAGTTCTGTTTATTAATTCCTATAAATTACTATTTTTAAGTCTAAATAATGCAAGATGACAACAAATGGTATTTTGGTACCCTAGAACAAATGACAGACATAAAATACAGTTTTAAGTAGCTATAAAAAAAATGCCCATATTATGCTATTTTAAAGTTTCCTAATTTTGTTTTGGAGGTCTCCAACAACAGGTTTACATGCATCAAAGGTCAAAAAACAGTTTCATTTTCTCATAATATACTTTGAACATTACCACAATGTTCAATGATTCTCAAACGACTCGATGGATGAATATCAGTCTCTCTAATGCTGCATTCCAGTTCGTTTTTATTATGCCCTTCACTCGCTAACTTCCCTCCATCTCGTTCACTCGGATGTGCGTCATTGCTTATGTTGCATGAGTGCCCACTACTGGCGGAATCTTTGCAATGGACTGAACTGGAATGCCCTAAGCCCTTGATCACTTGGAATCCACAATGGAGTTTATTTATTATGATGTTTTTTTCATTACAAAATTGTTTAATGCAGCATTCTATATGTATACAGGTGTGTTTGGGATGTTTTAAATGTTTTTAAAAAATAATTAAAATATCATAGAGATGTTTGTGGTGGGGTAAATTAAATGCAATATGCTGTGACGTCACAATCGTGTTACATTGTGGTATATGAAGCTGCCTAAAGTGTACATATGAAGTAGACTCAATGGAGCAAGGGTCTTTCCATATAAACTTCCGTTGTCCACTTCACGAAGTGGAACGCACTTCAAAATGCCAGCGGGGATTCCCCCGAGGGAAAGTGCTTAGGGAAGTTCACAAGTGCGTGTCTAAAAGTGGAGTGGAACACAGCACAAATCCCTCCTTTTCGCGAGCCTGCTTTGCTCTGATTAGTCAGATGGCTCAGTCTGTTGTGATTGGTCTACCGTGTACAGCGCGGATTTCGGAAGCAAAAACCCATTACCATAACTGATCGTTAGCTCCTTCCGGAGCCTTCCTAAAGCTCAGCGATTGAACACACTGTAAAGGTAGTAACGATGACACGATTTTACACCAAAGCCCAGCACAAGTCCGAATCGATGACGAAACATTGGAAGAACTAGTTATTCAACCCAAACTTTGAGCAGGATGTTTCTCAGTAATGCTACTCAGTTTGAGCTACATTATGAGGTGTTTCAACTGTAATTCCTCACCATTAGCATTAACGTGTGTGGGTGTCTAATATATTGCGGTGCACATGTGGAAACTGTATCAATAACAGTGCATACGTTAGCCCAGCTAATGTAAACATTAAAGTTTGCAAAACAAATCTTGCTCCATCCTTTATCTTTACTCAAAGTAGTAAGAATGACAGACAACCTGTATTAATAGACACAGTTTTAGATAATACTGCAGCCCACAGCTGATTTAAAGTAGTGATTTAACATTGTAGAGCACAGTGTCTTCTCGACATGATGCTATCCAGCAGTGGCATCCAGCAGTTACACACTACATGAAAGGTAATTTTCAAAAATCCTTTAAATAACTAATGTGTAATAAGTTAAATTAATAGAAATGCCACAGAAATGCATAATTTCAAGTTCAAGGACATGAACACTTCAGAGTAGAATGTCCAGATTGTCATCTAATAATTACAACATGACATGAACGCACCTACAACTCCTGCCACTTGTTGTACGCATACTTTTCAGATTAAGCTTAGGCAACGTTTTCACAAATCCTCTGGCCTTTTATGACTTGGATGGATGTGATCTAAATTTCAAATTAAAAAAAGACCTTACAAAATTGATATACTTCCCAAAGACTATTATTCATTGTGGTGAGGACAGTGCAAGCTGTTCCTTTGTGTTGTGTGTGTATTAGAGTGAGGCAGCTGAAGTGATGGTTGAGAGACCCGCTGTGACAGTGGCGGTGGACATTGAAGCAAGTATGTTTTTTTTTCTTTTCCATTGAGTGTCAAGAACTGCATGCGGTGAGTCTGGACAATGACGTGTTTGAAGGTCTGACCAGCTGGAAATGGGTACGTAAGACACAAAGACAAACACACAACGGATAAACACACACTAACCACACACCTCGGTGTCTGACCTTTCCATGGCAGAGAACAGGCTTTGAAAGGCTATTGAGTGTCACTGAGAATTTAACAAAAGTAAGAGGGATGGTGCAAGAATGATGCAACAGAAGACTCAGAACACAACCCATCAGTCTGAGTTTCTCTTCAAAGTGCCAAACGCACAAGGAACTGCTTTAAAGCTTGCCTGGAGTACAAAAGGCACCAGGGCAAAACCCCCAGGAGGATTCCCTTGTCTGAAGTCAAGTCAAGTCAAGTCAACCTTATTTATATAGCGCTTTTAACATTGCAGATTGTTTCAAAGCAGCTTTACGGTGTTAAACAGGAAAATAATTCAACATAATTTTATTCAGCCGTATAGCCATTCTGGAGAAAACGGTGATGTCATCAGTTCATTTCAATTATCATACAGTGACAGTGTGGGCTTTAGAGCATTTATTTAGTTTATATGTTTAATTTAGTTTAATAATTAGATTTATTTGGATATTTAGTTGAAAAATGTAGAACAATTTTGTGTCCCCAACTGAGCACGCCAAACCAGAGGCAACAGTGTCAAGGAAACCAAAACCCCATCAGGTGACCTAATGGAGAAAAATAAACCTTGGGAGAAACCAGGCTCAGTCGGGGTGCCAGTTCTCCTCTGGCCAATTAACAAACAGCGTATGATTATTATTCTGGCAACTTTACAGGTAAGAGGTCATAATAGATCGGAATATTCGAAAGATCGGAGGAAACACGCTTTATTGAGGATGACATATCGATTTAAGAATTATTCAATTGTAATATTCAAACAATCGGAGTCATCACGCCAGAGACGGGTTTATTGAGGATGCCGTGTCGATGAGGCAGTTTCAGGGGGAGTCTAATTGACACAGTCTCTGCAGACACTTAAGGGTCCTGCGTTGGTCTTTCCTGGGCGCAGGTCCACCATCTGATCTGGATACGGCCCGGATCCGGCTGACTGCAGTAAACCTCGGGATAAAAGAGACTATCATTAGCGTAGATGCCATTCTTCTGATGATGTAACGAGTACATCAGGTGTTATGGGACGTGTTCCCGGTTACGGCTGACCTAGTTAATGCAGCCTAACAATCAATTCATTGAAAAAGTGTTTTATGTGTATGCCACAGAAAAGAGATGTGTTTTTAGTCTAGATTTAAACTGACAGAGTGTGTCTGCTTCCCGTACAATGTTAGGAAGACTGTTCCAGAGTTTAGGTGCTAAATAGGAAAAGGATCGACCGCCTGCAGTTGATTTGGATATTCTCGGTATTATCAACTGGCCAGAATTTTGAGACCACAGTAGATGTGATGGAGTATAATATGTTATAATACAATTAATACAATTAGTACTTTATCTACGGCCAGTACTAACTCTGATAGAAAATCAGCAAATTTTTTGATAAAGTCTGTATTATTCCCTGGTGGCCTGTATACAGTAGCTAACACAAATGTTAAACGGGTTTTATCATGTACACTACATAACGTTACATAAAGCACCAAAACTTCGATGGAATTATATTTGAATTATATTTGACTTCTGAGTAATACTGAAGATATTGAGTGAAGTGCTTAGGGAAGATATACTTAAGATATAAAGCCAGGGCTGGGTCTGTCTCCTCAGAGGGCAGCGCTTGCAGGCTCACCATTGATCCCTACATGGAGTAGTGGGAACCTTGGTCACATATCCAGGCCGGGGTCTCAGGGTTACCTGAGAGTTACCTGGCCCGAATTACAGGCACGATTCTTCGACCGAAAATGCCTGCAGGTCCCCTACCCTCTTAACCGAGGCCAATGCAACCAGGAGTATTGTCTTTAGAGACAAGACTTTCAGCTCAGCTGACTGCAAAGGCTTGAAGGGCGCCCTCTGCATTGCGGTCAGCACCAGAGTTAAATCCCAAGAGGGTATAGTCTAGAAGAGAGACTAGTGAGAGACTAGTCAGAAACCATATCTGCTCTGTTCTCCCCCCCTCACTGGACCCACTGCAGTTTGCATACCGCACAAACCGCTCCACTGATGATGCCATTTCATCCACTATACACACTGCTCTCTCCCACCTGGAAAAGAGGAACACGCATGTGAGAATGCTGTTTGTGGACTACAGCTCAGCATTCAACACCATTGTGCCCTCCATACTTGACGGGAAACTCCGGGCTCTAGGCTTAAACAGCCTGTTATGCAGCTGGATCCTGGACTTCCTGTCAAACAGACGCCAGGTGGTCAGAATGGGCAGTAACATCTCATCATCACTGACTCTCAACACTGGAGCCCCTCAGGGCTGCGTTCTCAGCCCACTCCTGTACTCCCTGTACACACATGACTGTGTGGCAACCCACAGCTCCAACACCATCATCAAGTTTGCTGACGATACGACGGTGGTAGGTCTTATCACCGACAATGATGAAACGGCCTACAGAGAGGAGGTGCACACTCTGACACGGTGGTGTCAGGAGCACAACCTCTCCCTCAACGTCAGCAAGACCAAGGAGCTGGTGGTCGACTTCAGGAGGAATGAGAGAGAACACCGCCCCATCACCATCGATGGAGCACCGGTGGAGAGAGTCAGCAGCTTCAAGTTCCTCGGTGTCCACATCACAGAGGAACTCTCATGGTCCTTCCACTCCGAGGCCGTTGTGAAGAAGGCTCATCAGCGCCTTTTCTTCCTGCGACGGCTGAGGAGGTTTGGAATGAACCGCCACATCCTCACACGCTTCTACAGCAGCACCATCGAGAGCCTGCTGATTGGCTGCATCACCACCTGGTACGGCAACAGTACCGCCCGCAGCCGCAAGGCCCTGCAAAGGGTAGTGCGCACGGCCAGCTGCATCATCGGAGGTGAGCTTCCCTCCCTCCAGGACATTTACGCCAGGCGGTGTGTGAAGAGAGCTCAGAGGATCATCAGAGACTCTAGCCACCCGAACCATGGGCTGCTCTCACTGCTGCCATCAGGCAGACGGTACCGCAGCATCAGAACACGCACCAGCCGACTCCAGAACAGCTTCTTCCCACAAGCAATCAGACTACTTAACTCTTGATCCATCAGGATCATAACACACACTGACAGAATATCACTCAGCACAACCCACTGTAGATACACACACATTATATACACATTTATTTATCATACAGCATCTATTGCACTTTGGATTTCAATTTTTCAATCTGTGAATAATATTTTATACTGTACATTGTATATTATTATTATTACTATTATAGCGTAATGTATATTGTTTAGTGTATGTTTAGTGTATATTGTTTAAAGTATATGTATATTGTAAGTATGTGTATATTGGTTAAAGCTGTGAGTTTACACTCACATTGTGTACATTATTTATTGTTTATTGTAGTGTATACTGTGCTGTGAGTAATTGTGTGCGCATCAGATGTGTAATCTGATGCTGCTTTAAATGTTGTACATGTCATGTCATGACTACTATGTTGCTCGGAACTGCACCTAAGAATTTCACCTACTGTTGCACTTGTGCATATGTAGAGTGACAAATAAAGTGATTTGATTTGATTTGATTTGATATAGAGGGAGGACGAGGCGGATTTAGTGGCTCCAACTAGTGTTAATTTTGTCAGACGAGACGAGACTAAATATGTTCGTCAACAACCTTTTTTTCCATGACGAAGACGAGACGATGACGAGACTGCACCAATGTCCAAAACCGCTGACTAAGACTAAATTAACATGCATTATTGTTGACGAAAAAGGACGAGACTAAAATGTTTTGCATAAAATAAAAACTAAGATAAAAAATGTTAAGATAAAATTATGAGTCTCTCTCATAATCCTCCTGTTGCTGAAAGCCTGTCATCTCGCGGCGGCGCGCGTGGTCACATGGTTCCTGGAGCGCTCAATAGAGATTGCTAATGTGTCGTCATCATGACGTATTCCCAGTGGTAAACGCAAAGCATTTTGGGAATCCGCGGCACAAACGGGCGCCAGTCTTCTATGCATAGGCAAGAACGCAGTGTTCAAGATGCCGTCTGCCTACTGTGTTATAAACTGCAATAGTCCTTCTCACGATAGAAGTGGCATAAAGCTTAAGAACGGGGTATACAAATATAAGTAAACACTTTGCCGTTTGAATGATGTCCTGTATGAACAAAATGACGGAGTATATTTTTATGTGTCCACTGTTCCGCGCCCCCCTCTCTCAGGCTGGCTACACACTGCAATTGTGGCGTTTTCTGTGTCTTTGCACACCAGAAGCGTGTCTGACGCGGCGATGCTGCTGCTAGGTGACGAAGTGGAAGGCCTATACTTCATGTTAAACGCTTCCAACGTGTTGCGTGAAAGATAGGCGTCGGGACTATTTGTAGCATGCACGCGTTTTCCGCGCGGCTCGAGCCGCAGGTAGTGTGAACGCTCTAACCTATTAACATGAGAGCCGAAATAAAAACGGACACTACGCTTGCAGTGTGTAGCCGGCCTCACCCACACACACGCACGCAGGTTTGTTCAATTCGGACTGCATGCAGATAGATGAGAGAGAGCGAGGAGCGTGGTGCTTAAAACATTAGCATAACTTTGAACGGACGAGTTTTCTGCCCCACTTTTACAATCTCCAGGTCCTGGACCCATCCATCTGTTAAAAAGACTGCAGCGACTTGAATTCTGAAAACTTTGCGTGTGTGTGAACGCACAACACTTAATATGTAGTTGTATATATATATGGGTGCTGGAAGTTGGGCAAAAGTTTGACGTCCCTTGACCAGTCGCTCAGCTCGTAAGGATCCAGTCCTTTGATTCCCTTTATTTTCTCATCAGATCTTGTCTTTGCATTAGGATATAGTTTTAGGCGATATGGTCTGACAATGTTTTCTTTAGCCTGCTGCATTTTGTAGGATTATATTCTGTTTTTCTCTCTAATTTTTAATTATTTTCATGCCAGAACACTAACCTGCTATGCCAGGCCATGTAAACGGGCCAAACATACCCATAATTCTTTGCATTCTGATGACGTTACCGCCCAGTTGGTCACGTCTTAGCGATCTCTATACTTCTAGTGCTGTGTCACTACATTTGAATGGCTTAAGCCACGTACACAACAGCTTCACTATACAGGTGTTTGCAGCAATTTTTGGTAAACAGTAGCCTACAGCATAGTGTGCATTGATTATTATGTCAGCCACATTTACAGTATAATTTTATTGTGGAGAGTGGTAGAGATGCAACATTGTTAACATTAATATTAATGTTTTTCTTGTATTTAGCCCTCAGGTATTCCTTACTAATTAAGTCACACTTATACTCATTGATGGTCAAATGTGACCATACACCTTAACTATTTTTAAAATAAATAACCTATATTTTAATTCAATAATATTTATTTAATATTTTGAGAAGATCTTTTGGTACTAAATACTATTTGTGCAATATTATGGTCCATTAATGACCACTTAAAATATTTTTCTTCTAATATTTGTATTATTTATATTACAATTAGTGTATTAATTAAGGTTAAAATAGAGAATTCCACTGCAAAGAGGCAAATTAGATTGTAATGCCATTACCCACTGGGTGCCTGTATGGCTCTTTAATAAATATACATGTAGTCTAGTTGCTCAAAAAAGTATTGCAGATCATAACTGCTTACTTATTTGTGAAATTTTGAAATGTTAATAATAGTGAATAGTAAAGAATGCAAGCAAATATAATATAACCCCAAAAAAGTGTAAAATAGTGCTAAAAGGCAAACTTATTTTTTCTTATATGTACAGTAGGCTATATACATGAATTCATACTGAAACATGATCGAAATCAATATTTGTGCCCATCGTCTCATAAGCTAATGCTAATTTTAGGCATCTACGCTGTAAATCAACCAGTTAGTTATGGTGTTGTGGCACATACATTATGCAGGTTATATATATTTTATGTAACTTATTTTGCCACAAAATATATTGAGTTTTCCTTTGACTAAAACTAGACTAAGACTACTAGAATTTTAGTTGACTAAAACTTGACTAAGATACCTTGAGTTGTCTTTTGACTAAAACTAGACTAAAATGACGAGACTTTTAGTCGACTAAAACTTGACTAACAAAAAAAGATATGTGAATGACTAAATATGACTAAAACTAACAAGGACATTTGGCACAAGACTAAGACTAAGACTAAATTAAAAATAGGTGACAAAATTAGCACTAGCTCCAACCCGTCTTGAAGAAAAGAGAGCACAGATCTGACCAAACACTTTCGGGGGTCTTCTCGGCGAGAAGAGCACTAATCGACGAACAGGTTCCACTTCAACGCACAAAGCCATCTCGTAGAGGGGCTCTGGCAGAAGTGATGGTGTCAACTACCGCTTGCGGTAGGTCACCTAGAACCTCTGCATCCCGTCCAGGGACCAGACATGGTGTTTCCAGAGGTCCGGACGCGGGTGCCATAGGGTGCCCCATCTCTGAGTTAGGAGGTCCTTTATAGCTGTATGACTGATGAGGAGTTGGACAATGTTGTGAGAGCCATAAAGGATGATATGCCTGCTGCTGGTTACAGAATGGTCAGAGGGAGGTTGTTGTCTTTAGGTCTGCGTGTGCAGTGGAAGAGAATAGCTGCCTCAATGCACCGAGTTGATTCAATTGGAATCCTTTCGAGATTGGCCAGCCTGGGATGTGTGGTGAGAAGAACGTACTCCGTTCGAGGGCCCCTTTCTCTTGTGCACATCGACACAAATCACAAATTAATAAAAAAACACAAAAACTATAAACAGAACAAACAAAAAGCTACAATGTTGTAACGGAGCTCGCAACGCAGCAGCCATCCTCGGCGCCATCTTGAGCCTTAAGATGGCCATGCCGAAGGGAGTGCATGCCCACCGGGCAGTGACCACTGTCAGGACAAGCAAATTCAACTGAAAACCTGAAACCACTCCCCTTGAAAAACCTGAACCACTCCCCTTCTGGTCACATTAGGCTGTCAGTGACAGCGCTCCCTACGGTCAAAGCCCAAGCTTTAACCTGAGAAGGAACCTTCGCCTACCATGAGGTCCTACCCTGGCCGCTCGAAGGCCTGGAACCAGCCCATTCAACAGAAGGGGTTCCTTTAAGGGAACGTGGCAAGGGGACCCGAGGGAACCCGTGCCAGTCACTATTTGGGAGGATTTCACCGAATGCCACCAGGGAGGTCTGACCTAGTGACCCCATATGGGACACGCCAGTACAGCCAACCCTGTCTGTAAAGTACAGAGCCTCTGGTACTCGCCTCCGAAGAGACATTACATTTACATTTAGTCATTTAGCAGACGCTTTTATCCAAAGCGACGTACAAATGAGAGCAATAGAAGCAACTAGAACAGTCAAGGGCAACAATATGCAAGTGCTGTAACAAGTCTCAGTTAATCTAACACAGAACACACAGGACTTTTTTTTTTTTTTTTTTTTAAATAAATTAGACAGACAGAGAATGAATAGAGTGATAAGTGCTATTCTTGATTGATCAGGTGCTGCTGGAAAAGACGTGTCTTTAGCCGTTTTTTGAAAATGGCTACAGACTCGGCTGCTCGAATTGCGATAGGCAGGTCATTCCACCAGGTGGGGGCGGTCCAGGAAAAGGTCCGTGAGAGTGATCCCGCTAGGGTACTTCAGAAAAAGGCAGTGTCCTCCACCAGCCGGACCTCAGAGACGGGTTATCCTGGAGAGCAGCGCTCAGCGAAGTGCTTTCTAACCCTTGCTAGCGAGGGGAGTTCAGCCGCGCGATCCTCGGATCTACCAAGCACTTACTTTAAAACGTGCTTAGGAGGCCAAAGGCCTTACAGGCTGATCGTACCAGGGAGGCCCCGAGGGGCCTACAACCAATGGATCAGCGCCAGATGGCCGTAAGCTCACAGCAAACTCTCACTTGAGAGGAGCTCATAAGCCTGCCTGGTAGGTAACCATGCTGTAGGCAATCTATGAAAGTCCCTTCCTGCAGGGACCGCATAGCAGCAGTGTCGTCTCATCATGCTAGGGCATGAACACCGCCTTCAGGTCTTGCAAATGGCTAAAAACCGGAGCCTGATAGCAGGTGACCACTAGCTGTCAGCATAAGGCCAGTTGTGTGTTCCCGCCTACGAAACCCGTTGTCCAGGGAGGCCGGAAGGGGCCTCCATCTGGTAACCTGTGCCGACTGCTCGCGTGTCCAAACAGCGGAGCTCGCCCTCAGGGAGGCCAGACAGGCCTATCACCTGATAGCAGTCGAGCTAGCCCTCGAGGTAGCTGGGAAGAACAGGGACTCGCTCCATCAGGGAGGCCTAGCGAGGCCTACCACCTGCCAGACGTCGGGCATTCCTCCATCACAGCCTTCCGCTCAGTGACTGGACTCGTCCAGAAACCGCGAAACAGGAACGTGCCCTCAGAGGAGGCCACGTGAGGCCTCTTGAGGAAAACATGAACCTGGCTACCTGTACATTCTCCACTCCTTGGTCTCCCCTGACCCTGATTTAAAAATAATAGTAATAAAATAATATTACTTTATAATTTATAATAGTACTTTATAATTTTTCAAATAATATTTTATCTTTTTTTATCTTGTAGATACAACATCGTAATATTTGATGGTGTGGATGGTTATTCCAGGAGGGTAAGTTTACAGTCTTTCCATAAAAACACAAATTTTACCATTGATTTACAGTGCTACTAGTAATCTGCTGTTAAGATCAGTCCAGTCATTATGTCTATGAAAAAGAATGAATGTTTATTAAAAATGTGTCTGTAATGCATTAAATTCCAATGTACATTTCCTCCTATCTATACTTATTGTTTGTTCCTTTGTATTTACAGGTCATGTACTTAAATGCGGCAAATAATAACCATGCATCGACAGCATACCACTTCTTCTCAGAAGCAATCCAAAAATGTGGCTTACCATCAAGGTGAGTATAGGAAAAAAAAAAATATGTCTGTCATTTTTTTATTTTTTTTTATTTTTATATATATATATATATAAATCAGGGTCAGGGGAGACCAAGGAGTGGAGAATGTACAGGTAGCCAGGTTCATGTTTTGCTCAAGAGGCACTGACCGAGGAAGTTTCATATCCGGCAAAAGTGTCCATAATCAAAGGTAAAGTACTAAACTTATAAAATGAAAAGAAGTTAAATGAAACTAGGGTAATCTGTAGGTAGCTTTTCAATGTTACTTAAGTAACCAAATATTTATTAATTAATAATTGTAAGTAAAATATTTTTTCACTGATGTTCAACCTAAATTTTTTATTTCGTTTTTATTGTTTCTAATAGGATTGAGCGCCTCTGGCGTGATGTCAGAATGATGGTCACCAACAAGTATTCAGACATGCTGCACTCGCTGGAGGCAGATGGATTGCTTGACATATGAGTGGTTGAGGACCTTTTCAGTGTGCACTACACTTTTCTCCCAAAACTTCAGGCAGACTTGGACACATTTTCAGAAGCCTGAAATCATCATCCACTCTCCTCAGAGGGCAATTGAAGTCCCGAGCAGCTGTGGCAGATTGGAATGATGCACACAAATAATGACCGATCTGAGAGATACGAGGTATGGTCTTAAGTCAGTAGCCCCTCACTGCAGAACACACAAGATCCAGGGGGCGAAGATGGGTAGGCTGCCTGATCTGACCTAGAATTGACAGCCATGTTATCTCGGGCAGCCGCGAGCCTCGCGCTGGTGTGGAACTCCTCCCTGTCGCGAGTGCTCTTGGTTGTGCGATCGGTTTTTGTGGGCGGCACCCGACAGCTGTTGGGCCCCGCCCCCAATGCCTTTCGCTCCCGAGGTGCATGAGGAGATCACGCGGTCATGGAAGTCCCCGTGCTTCCCGTGACCGTTTGGTGGCCTCCTCCGCCTTCTCTGCCCTTGATGGGGCCGCGGCCTAGGGTACACTGCCCCCTACCCCCCCCACTGTTGAACACTCTGTTGCGCACTACGGTGTCCACAGAGGGCTTTGACGTGGCGTGGCTGTCCTAAGCACCCTCCCTAAGCCTGTGGGCTCGTCTACTTCGGTGGCGTGGTCCTGCAGTGCTATGGGGTAGGCCGCCGCCCCTTTGCACATGCACAAGGGTGGAGCTGACCCAGGGCTCTTTTTTGAGCTGCATGCCGCCACTGATCCCGCCCTCTGGGTGGTGAAGGTGGCCACACGCTCTCTCGGTCGGGCGATGTCCACAGCTGTGGTCCGGGAGAATTTCCTGGCCTTACCTGGTGATATGGGGGGGTTGACTGAGCCCGCCTCCTCAACTCACCCATATCCCAGGCTGGCCTCTTCGGCGGCACGGCTGAGAACTGCGCCCAACGGTTCTCGGCCGCCCCAGAGCAGACTGAGGCTGTAACACGTACTGCCCCTCAGTCGCCTCAGTCCGCTCGCCACCGAGGGCGCCTTCCCTCCTCCCGGCCGGCCCCAGCAGCAGCCTTCACCGGGCCGCTCCGTGGAGGTGGTTGCAGGATGTCACCCAGTCCGCTCCAGGCGGACAACCCAGAGATGGGTCCCAGTTCTTTCCAGGGGATGGTGGCAGGGCCTCTCCTTCCCCCGGTGGAGGGCCGGGGGAAAATCCTTCTGCTGCTGGCCCCCGGGCTGGCAGCACTTGGAAAAAACTGGTGTCCCATCTCTGAGGTCACAGAGACCGGTGATGGCAGTGTGTGCCGCCTCCCGGGCCGCGCCGCTCTCATCCCTCTCGTCCCTGTCGCCAGCCTCCTCTCAGAGCAGACCCCAGTGGAACGTGCGTCCTTCCCTGGTCTCCTCTGTCAGGACGCAACCGTTAACCGTGCCCCCACACCAGGACGCTACGCCTCCCATGTCCGGGCCGGTAACGCTGCCTCGCTGCCCCACCCTGGGTATGTCTGTGGTTTGAGCGACCCCGTTGGTCAGTTCCTGGAGCCTGGCTTCTGCTTTAGGGTGCTGACCGCTGGGTCGCGAAGGCCATCAGGCTCGGCTACGCGATTCAGTTCGCGCAGGCTCCTCCCCGCTCAGGGGAGTTCGCTGTACCGAGATCGGGGCCAACGCCCCCGTCACGCGTGCGGAGGTTGCCACCCTACTGGAGAAGGGGGCAATCGAGCCTATCCCTCCAGCCGAAATGAAGTCGGGCTTCCTAAGCCCTTACTTCATTGTACCCTAGGAAACCGGTGGATTACGGCCAGTCCTGGACCTGCCCGTCCTGAACCGATCCCTTCACAGGCTTCCGTTCAGGATGTCGGTAGTGAACGCCTCCTCGGACGCGTTTGTCCGGTAGATTGGTTGCAGCGTTCGACCTGAAGGACGCTTACTTTCATGTCTCCTTCCTCGACCCGGACCGTTCCTACGGTTTGCTTCGAGGGGCGGACATCCAGTACGCAGTCCTCCCATTCGGGCAGCTCTGTCCCCTCGTGACTCTACGTAGTCTATCGAGGCAGCCCTTGCGCCACTCAGGCAGCACGGGGTTCGCATCCTGAACTACTTCGATGACTGGCTCTTACTGGGTCACTCTGCTTCATATGAGACCACTTCAGCATTGGCTTCGTGATCGAGTCCCGAGGTGGGCATGGCAGTCTGGCGCGCTCCAGGTACAAGTGACTCGGGCCTGCCTTCAGACACTCACCCTGTGGTCGAACCTCAGTTTTCTACGGGCTGGTGTGCCCTTAGAAAGAGTTTCCAGGCATGTTGTCGTTTCGACGGATGCCTCTGCCATGGGTTGGGTGCCATGTACAATGGACAAGCAGCCGCTGGCTCCTGGAAACAGGACCCCAGCGCCTTCTGCATGTTAATTGCCTCGAGTTACTGGCAGTACGGTTCGCCCTGCACCACTTCCGGGCATTGCTGAGGGGTCAGCATGTGCTTGTCAGGACAGACAACACGGCCGTAGTAGCGTACATCAACCACCAGGGCGGTCTACGCTCCCGCCGTATGTCTCAACTCGCCCGCCACCTCGTTTTATGGAGTCAGAAGCGCCTGAGGTCCCTTCGTGCTGTCCATATTCCAGGAGCCCTGAACCGTGCAGCCGACGAGCTCTCACAGTTTTAGCCAGTTAAACAGTTTTCTTAAGAGGGTCGGGGACCTGCAGGCATTTTCGGTTGACGAAGCGTGCCTGGAATTCGGGCCGGCTAACTCTCACGTGATCCTGAGACCCCAGCCTGGATATGTGCCCAAGGTTCCCACCACTCCGTTCAGAGACCAGGTGGTGAACCTGCAAGCGCTGCCTTTGGAGGAGGCAGACCCAGCTTTGGCACTGCTCTGTCCAGTACGCGCCCTCCACGCTTACGTAGACAGCACGCAGTGTTTCAGGATCTCAGACCAACTCTTGTCTGTTATGGTGGAGAGCGGATGGGAAGAGCTCTCTCAAAGCAAAGGCTGTCTCACTGGATAGTGGACACCATTGTTTTGGCTTACCAGCAGCAAGGTCGACCATGTCCCCTTGGGGTTAGGGCACACTAAGTGTCCGACTATGGAGCCAGTGTCCGACTATGTACTCGCCCGTTCCGTTGCTACATCAGCTGTGCTACCTGGAATGCGGGAGTTCAGTCTTGGCTCCTCAAGCAGGTAACATAATGCGATATTGCCACGTACTTCCTTATATACTCACGCGGTGAGGCGGAGTTACGTATGCAAAATTTGCATGCCCCATGACATTGGCACGCCATTGGGCGTTTTCTATATGCTCGAAGATGATAGGCTTCTAAGCATAGGCTTCCCCATTCGTTAGTCACTAACGTACGTCTCCGTTCCCTCCTCAGGGAACGAGGGTTACATCCGTAACCGAGACGTTATCTTACCAACAGCTTTATATAGCATCCAGGCTCCCTCCAATAATTCCATTTTTTAATAGGTCTCCAACAATAGTTTTGATATCTGGTGGTATTAAAAAAAAAAAAACTTTATTAAGACAAGATTTGCTTGATAGGAAAATCACACTATTAAATATAGTGAGACAAATTAACAAACAATATATAGTTAGCCTAATTATGCTGAATGAATAAATTTAAGGCCTGGTTTCACAGATAGGGCTATAAAAAACAGGTTTTATAAAAATGCCGTAGAAAGCTAAATTATTAATGTGCATCTTGAGACAACAGCACCAACATATTTTAAGATATATCAGTGAAAGTTATTTTTAGTTAAAACAGCTCAAACATGCATTTAGTCTGTGTCTGTGAAACCAGGGGTAAATATCTCTATGCCAGCTTTTAGGTAAATGAAAAGTAATTTCAAGAGTCACTTTATATGTAGAACTTGAAGTGCAAGACCTCGGAGTGATCAGCATCCTCTGGGATGACAACAGTCCTCCGTCCTAGTCCAGCCTGTAGAAGTATCAATTCATCAGAGGCTTTTGGGGTCCGTTCAACAGTTTTATTTAGCAGGAAAAACTGGATTGGCGTTGACTTGGCAGGCCTTTTTTTAGGAGTTGGGATAAAGCCTTTTCGTGCCTTGAAAAGACCAGGGAATGCTCTGAGAGGGAAAAGAATCTGATGTGTTAATCATTTATTAAATCAGTCTTGAAGCATAATCCCAATAGAGTCAAACCATCTATTACAAAAGTTCTAACTTCTAAATGTTTAGGTCATTATGATGAAATGTAGGCCTATATGCGTTATAATACTTGAGGACTGCCACTATATGCATGTTATGCTTCCTACCAGTACTTTGTTTGCACATAATTCAAATTTCTGCAAGAAGAAGAATTAAGAGTTGAATTTTCTTATGTATACTATAAAATTGGCTTATCTGAGAGATCCAAACCTGGCCATACTCTGGTCCACTGAATTTCCTGATGCAACACCACTAAGGGTGCGCTGCGGCCTCACTGCAGACTGCACCCTGTTGCCAGGGCTTGCCTGACCCTGTAGCAGTGTTGCATGCTGCCTCCTGCCTGCTGTGACCTGCTCTCTCTGAACCTGCCCTTCATCTGTTGAAATGATTCAAAACTGTATACAAAACCTAAGCCTCTGTGACTATGCTACTCAAAGCAATATTATGACCAATGATAATTCTTACATTTCATTGTAAACCAGGATGCAGTGTTTAATTCAATAAAATGCAGCACAACACAAATCAACTTACCCATCCGTGACGGTGAGGATGACTCACTTGTTAGAGCACTGCGTAAAAGGGACACAACATGCCTGGCAGCGTTCTGCAACTCGGCCTAATGTATGTGAAAAGCATTATTAGGCCTGACTGATAGACAGGCCTACTGTCTACTAAAAATCCTGGCAACAGGACGTTTTATCATAGTTTATTAGCTTTAAGATAAAGAATATATGCACTAAATTAAAAAATATTTCATATATATTTATTTTTAAGTATAGAAAGCATAGAAAAAGTTTATAGTTGTGGGGTTAGCGTCAAGCTAGTTAAACAGCTACAATGAATGCTGAATAGAAAATCTTGTAGTATAGTGTAAAGTAAGCATATAAAACATAACATCATAAAATTAAATAATAAAATTAACAATCACAAACGAACCTACCTCTCTTTGATTGTCCATCTTGATAAATCTTTCTGCTTCAACTCTTGATTACTAATCGCAGGCGTCCAATCACAACTGACTTCCGGAAAAACTGAATTATCCAATGACATTTCAGGTTACAATGAAAGAAGTGAAGTCCCGCCCTACTACTGACAAAACTAAAAAGTTTTCGCGCGAGCAAAATAAAAGCTCGAGCGCGAGTGTGGGGAATGATGACGCGCGTGCTGCGAGTCGTGTCCCAGCTCGCAAGGGCTTGATTTGCGCGCAGAGGAGATGACATGCACACGCGGGTTTGAAAGGAGCTTGCGGGCTGCCGTTTTCTCGCGTGTAGATCTGTTATTCTCTCGTGGGAGTAATTTACTGCGCGCGAAAGCATCAGCTGTGCGCTCGGTTATTATTGGCATTATAATGCCGCCATACTCCTTCCTCAGAGGAATGGGCCAGGGAGATGCTGTCGCAAGGAGCACTAGTTCCGGTAACCAAGTCCTGTTGGGCCAATACGGAGCTACCAAGAGGAGCTGCTCCTCGTCCTCCCTGACCTTGCACAGTGTCTGTGCAAGAAGGCTCACTGGGGGAAACGCATATTTGTGTAGGCCCCGGGGCCAGCTGTGTGCCAGTGCATCCGTTGCTCGGTCAGGGAATAGAACAACTGGCAGTGGGTTGTGTAGGGGGCAGCAAACAGGTCGATCTGTGCGGCCCCAAAGCGACTCCAGATCAGCTGGACCACCTGGGGTGGAGTTTCCACTCTCCGGGGAGCACCGGTAACCGTGACAGCTCGTCGGCCGCACGATTGAGCGGGTCCGGAATGTGAATGGTACGAAGGGACCTCAGCTGCTTCTGACTCCACAGGAGGAGATGGTGGGCGAGTTGGGACATGCGGCGAGAGCGTAGACCACCCTGTTTGTTGATGTACGCAACGGCCGCTGTGCTGTCCGTCCGGACCAGAACGTGCTTGTCTTTGAGCGGCGCTTTGAAGCGGCTCAGAGCAAGACGAACTGCCAGCAACTCCAGGCAATTGATAATCCACTGCAGTTGGGGCCCCGTCCACAGACCTGAAACTGCAAGCCCATTGTACGTGGCACCACAGCCGGTGGATGAGGCATCCGTGGAGACAACAGAATGCCTGGACACTTGTTCTAGGGGCACTCCTGCCCATAGAAATGAAGGGTCCGACCACGGGCCGAAGGTTTGGCGGCATCTCGGCGTCACTTGGACACGGAGGGACCCGCTGTGCCACGCCCATCTCGGGACTCGGTCGTGTAGCCAGCATTGAAGCGGTCTCATATGGAGCAGCCCTAGCGGCGTTACTGCGGATGCTGCTGCCATATGCCCCAGGAGCCTCTGAAAATGTTTCAGTGGTACCGCTGTGCTGCGTTTGAATGAATGTGCTGCGTTGAACGCCTCGGTGAGGCGCGCTGTCATGGCGACCGAGTCGATCTCCATCCCGAGAAAAGAGATGCTCTGTACGGGACAGAGTTTGCTCTTCTCCCGGTTGACCCGAATATCCAACTGGCTGAGATGCCGAAGCACCATATCCCTGTGTTCGCACAACTGACCCCGCGACTGAGCAAGGATCAGCCAGTCGTCGAGGTAGTTGAGAAGGCGAACACCACACTCTCTCATGGGAGCAATGGCCGCCTCCGTGACTTTCGTGAAGACACGGGGCGACAGGGACAGCCCGAAGGGCAGGACTTTGTACTGATATGCTCATCCGTCGAATGCAAAGCGTAGAAACGGTCTGTGTCGAGGGAGAATCGAGACATGAAAGTACGCGTCCTTCAGGTCGATCGCTGCAAACCAATCTTGGGGACGGACGCACCTGAAGATGCGCTTCTGCGTCAACATTCGGAACGGCATCCTGTGTAAGGAACGGTTCAAGTATCGCAGATCCAAGATCGGTCGTAACCCGCCACCTTTCTTGGGTACAATGAAGTACGGGCTGTAGAACCCGGACTTCATATCAGCTGGAGGGACCGGCTCTATCGTGTCCTTCGCCAGTAGGACAGTGATCTCCGCCCGAAGCACAGGGGCGTTCTCCCAACGTGAACTTGGGGGGACGCCGAGCGAACTGAACCGCATAGCCGAGTCTGATGGAGCGGATGAGCCAGCGAGACGGGCTGGGGAGTGCTAGCCAGGCCCCCAGAGACTGTACAAGTGGGGTAATCGGCACCACAGACGTACCCGCAGCGGGGCAGCGTAGCGGAACGCAGGGACCCGTGGACGACATGGGAGTGGTCCATGGAGTGGTCTGGGTGAGAGACACACGAACCTGCATCCGCTGGGGGGGCGGGCGAGTGTGAGGAGGCACATTGAGTGCGTCCCGACAGCCAACGCCCCCTGCTGGCGAAGGGAGAGGCGTCCGAGGGGAACGAGACATGGTCGCATCGCATACCGCCAGACGCACTCTCTTGGCACCCAGAGATGTTGGAAACTGCTCTTTTACTAATAATTTGGGTACCACTGGCACTGGGGCCAGTGGCGGAACAGAAATAACAGAACAAAAAATTCTCCCCCGGCCCTCCTCCGGGGGAAGGAGTGGTGCTGCAGCCATCTCCTGAAGAGCAGTTTCCTCCATCTCTGGGTGGCCCGTCTCAGGGTCTCTTACGACGGCGCTTGCCACCTGGCTTGGCAGCGGCCTGAGCGGGCTGGACGTCCTTCCCGCGGCCGGCTCCACGCCTCCGCCTGGGTGGAGGCTGCTGGGCTGAGGCGGGAGCGGGGTCGGCGGCAGGTGGACGTCCTCGGCAACCGGCAGACGGAGGTGCTGCGGCCGGCGGCGGGGTGGAGGCAGCAGCGGACCGCCGGGACAGGATGTGCTTGATCGCCTCCGTCTGCTTCTGGACGACCGAGAACTGTTGGGCGAAATTCTCGACCGTGTCGCGAACAACTCGCCGACGAAACAGGGCAGTCCAGGAACCGGTTCTTGTCGGTCTCCCTCATATCGGCCAGGTTTAACCAGATTGTCGTTCTGATGTCGTTCCTGGACCACTAAGGTGGACATCGCCTGGAGGAGCTCTGGGTCAGGTCTACCCATGTGCATGTCCATGAGTGCTTGGGCTTGGTGCACCTGAAGCAACGCCATGGCATGCAAGGCGGACGCGGCCTGTCCACAGGACCTGTAGGCCTTCGCAGTCAGACTGGACGAAAACCTACAGGCTTTGGACGGGAGACGAGGGTCACCGTGCCAGTTGGAGGCGGCCGCCGGACACAGTTGTATCGCGACGGCACGCTCAACCACCGGGATCCCCTCATACCCCTTGGCCTGCCTGCCGTCAAGGGTAGCGAGGAGGGAGGAGCCACCAGGTCTGTTTCTGGCACTAAAGGGTGTTGTCCACGACCTGGTAAGCTCCTCATGCACTTCCGGGAAGAATGGAACTGGGGCGGGACGCTGAGAACCAGCGCGACCCCCCCCCCAGAAACCATCCAACCTAGAAGGTTCGGGACGTGGTGGAGGGTTCCACGCAAGCCTGACCTTTTCGGCGGCCCGGGAAAGCATATCCGTCAACTCGGGGTCCGGTTCAACCACAGCCACTCTCCCAGAGGGAGGTAGTGCAGATGAATCATCATCCTCCGAGGACTGGAACTCCCCCTCCAATGCAGCGATCGACATCTGCTCGTCCGTGGGTGCCCCGAAGGAGATCGCCGGCCGCCCACGAGAGGGACCAGCGACCTCCTCCAGAAGCACCACCGGCTGCGCCGCTTGTGAGGGTTCAGGGGCCTGTGGAGGTATGCTCGGCGGGTTTGCCCTGAACATGATCCTCAGGTCACCCCAGCCATCCGTCGAAGTAGGTCTATCCTGGGGGATAGCTCTAGATCGAGGTATGGGGATGGGGACTCCCCCTTCCCGGAGGTAGGTGAGTCTCGACCTAAGCACCGCGATAGTCATGTTCCTGCAGTGAGAACATGAACTATCCACAAACGCTGCCTCAGCGTGCTGAACGCCCAAACACGTGAGACAGCGATTGTGACCGTCAGCGGGCGAGAGCGAACGACCGCATCCAAAAACGCACGGTTTGAATGACATCTTGAAAAAGACGCAGGGTCAAACCGTGTTGCTCTTTTTGTGAGGAAACGCTCTTTTCAGAAGTGCTGAAGCACCCAGGGAAGACAGCAGCAACACACAGGAGATAGTGCAGCCTGTGTTTGCACTCAATGGAAACGCCCACCGTACCGACAGGTTGCAGTTGTTTCTCTTCAATACAGCTGAGTCTCACGGTCGCGCATTGGCCCGTTCTCTAAATCTTGAAGCTGATAGGGGCTCTCTGAAGTGATCCCAATTCATCGGTATAACCGACGTACGTCGTAGTGACCGACTGAAAGGGAACATAACAATACAGCACGCAGCCGATGTAAACACGAACCGTGTGCTACACAGAACACAACACACGGACAGAAGAGCGCACACTCACATGACAAGACAGAGTGCACGAGAACGAGTGAAGGCTCATTCTGTGCGCTCGTGACAGAAAACAAACACGTGGAGCATGAATGTCCGAATCCCAACACAAAACTGAAACCCAAACTAGACTGAAGTGCTGGGATCCGAACACCACGCCCTGCACACAAAACACAAGGACAGAAGAGCAGGCAGCTTGAGCATTCTCAAAGTTGCGCACTCACACAAAACAAGACAAACAATACAGGAGTGTCAGGGCTCTGTCACAAACCAAGAGAAAACTAGACCGAAGTGACAGAACCCTGACATGTATTGCAAAGGATATTAAAAAAAAAGTGGAATATATAAATACAGAGGGTTACATCATTTGCATTTGCAAATGTACTTAATATGAGATTCCGGTTGTAAAGTCATCAATTTACTGTGCGGCATTGGTCAAGGCGAGTTTCAAGTGTCCAACAAATCAATTTCAAGGTTAGTTTTGAACTGGGCCAAGGACTGACATCTGTGTCTCAAAGACTATTTATTCATTTGAGAAAGACCCTAGTAATATTGTTTATTGTGAATGTGTTTGAATTGTGTCAGTGAGTGTATTTGGGTAACCTACAGAAAGCCAAATCACGCACCGCTTGTACATACAGTCCATGCAGTAATACACAAGGCCACGATAGCTGCCAAAAGGCACACGGATGGTGTTTCAAGAAAGCACATTTGATTAATTTTTCCATTCTTTTTCTATCATGTGGCCTTCAGGCAGCTCTTGCTTACTCCCTCCTTCTCTTGCACATGCACACTCACTCGCTCTCCTCTATTTCTTTATCTCGCTCTTGTGCCACATTGCCACTTCAACTCTGACCTTTCTGATGATGTCATCTTCTTAATCATTCCCAGATTGTTCTGTGGCTGAAGCAAACCCTCAAAGGGAGAGGGACTTTCACATGGGATGGGCTGTTACTTTCTTCTTGTCAACTTACGTTTGATGAGTCCAGAGGGAATCCCAAACACATATATCCACAACCTTCGACCCTAAACTCTATATACGTACCATCTAGAGCAGACCTTTGCAGTTCTGATGCACAATGACACAAACATATACACAAACCTGGACACAGACAGTATTTTGTCTCATGTTAATTTAATTTCATTTATATATTTTACAGTTCAAAAGTTTAGAGTCGGTATAATTTAAAAAAAGTTTTTGATGCTCACCAAGGCTGCATTTATTTGATAAAAAAATATTGAAATATTACCATTTAAAATAACTGTTAAAATGTCACTTTTGATCAATTTAATGCATACTGGCTGTATAAAATTTCTGACCCCAAACAACTACAATACAAACAATACTAAAATATTTTTTTGTATTAAAAGCCTTTTAATATTGAGTTTTGATATATAAAAGGTAATCTTAATATAAGAATATCCTGTAAGTTTCAGAGCTGAAAACGTCCTTGTTAGTCAAAGAAAAGCTTTTATTGACAGCTGCCTCAGCAAACGATCGATCTGTGAATTTGCTTACCTGTGACGTCAGAGTTCAGTGAAATGCTACCTTAACCGAAGAAGACGAATGCCTAATTCTGTAGCCCCACCCACCGATTCGTGCCTGGCATGTTAGATCAATAACATAGACCCTGCGTGGAGCTAAACCAGGTCGAACTTCCAGGCAATAAAGTTTATGGCATGTTTGAAACTTCCTTCGGATTCCAAAATGCACTTTATTTTTATTTATACAGATCCAGCTCACATGGGTAATGACATTGTATTTGTTCACTTCATTTCACCGGATTCATTTGTAAACAAGAGACTGGATTTGCAGACAGGATTAGATTAAAAAACAATGCTGTCTTCTGGATCTGACAGGAATGATGCAACACTATTATGTGAGTAAAACATTTTTTTTTTTTTATGCGATAGTATTGCATTGTAACGTTTGATATCTACTGATTATGTCTAACTAAACATAACTTCCACACTGTCACAGGCTGGAGCATTCTTTTTTATTTGAGGAGTTGTTGGTTCATTGTCCTGTGATTCATGATCAGACTCGAAAATGTATGGGCCAGGGCTTGCACTTAAATAGTGAAATAGTGAAATAGCATGTGTGTGCGTGTGTATGTGTTATGCACGATTCATGGTTATATCCACCGATCGGGCTGGCCAAGTAATAAAAAATAACATTCTAATTAATTGCGGGTGGTTGAGAGATAAATCATTGTGTTTGTTTGATAAAGACATTTAGCGATCCCTGTGGGCCAAACATTCCGGTTTCCATTTCTCCACATTGGAAGTTTTCCTCACGTGTAATGACTGGGGAGCCGAAGCTCATTATAAAACGCAAAACTGTGATCTAATCATAGCAGTTAGCATTTACTTCCAAGTAGGGATGTAACGATTCAGTCAAAGCCAGTTGAAAATCAAGTCGTTTGAGATGTTAAACAAATCGTGATACACGTTTTAAACAGCCTCACTTTACAGGCACGATAGCACTGAGCAAGTTGTATCTAGTGTCATTCATTTGGAAGTTGGGCGCGAGCACACCCATGCACGCGCTGTCAAACATTTACATTGACTACATTGAGTGTTTCGTTTAGTTGGGCAAGGCAAGGCAAGGCAAGGCAAGTTTATTTGTATAGCACATTTCATACACAGTGGCAATTCAAAGTGCTTTACACAGAAATTAAGTTAAAATATTCGCAGTATAACAGTTATAATAGGAATTAAAAGAAATAAAAAATAAAGAAATAAAATAAAAAGTATAATTAAAACTAAAATTAAAAACCTGGTTAAATTGAAACATAATTAAAGTGCAAGCAGTTCGGACAGAGCACAGAGCTCATTCAGTAAAAGCATAAGATAAGGTGCAATCAGTCAGATGTACAGTGGCACAGTGCTCATTCAGTAAATGTGGGCAGTTTGACTCTTTTTATGTGAGTTTGTGGTTTTTGTTACAGTGTTAACAAAACACATAATCTGTTCAAGTCAAAAGAAGCCATAAACAAAAATTGTCATGAAGAAAAATGTTTGACTGAACTCATCACTGACTAAAACTATTAATAAATAATATTCACCAACAATACTTTCTTGCCACAGATCAGACATTCTGATAAATACATTCACACATTAAATACATTCTAGGGAGAAAAAAGTTTAGACGCACACAGATATCAAGAATCAGCATATGAATCTCACCAATGGTGACATACTTAATGCTGAAATGCATACTGGGAGCCATGAGTTTTATACTGTGGTAGCTTAGTAGGGTTGGAGCTAAACTCTGCAGGACATCAGCTCTCTATGACTGAACTTGCCTACCTTTGACTTAGAGGTACAAAAATGTACCCTTAAGGGCACCACCCCAGTGACGGCCACTTGTACCTTAGGTACAATTTTGTACTCTTTTTTTTGAGAGTGTAAAAGATAATAGGCCAAACCACACTGACCGGCGGATTTGTAGCCCCACTTGGGGATGTTTAAAAAATGTTTAAAAGCCAGACCCCTTTAAAGCACAAATCTAATCTCATTGGAAATTATTTTTTTTCCTGGAAAATAAGTTAAATTAAAAATGGATTGTTTTTTTATTTTTAAATATACTTTCACCAACACACAATATTCATGTAACAACTCAATGTAGATTAACTGTGCAGTTTGTTGTTGCAAATATCAAATATTCCCCAAAGCCAGTATTCAACATTTCCAAGATGGTCTCCATCAAATTCAAAATACACCCTTCTGATCATACCCATATGGTTGTCCAAAGCCTTAGGGCACCATGAAGCTTCTTCAGATCCAGTACACTGTGCATGTTAGCCTTGGTCTTGCTTTATTTTCTCTTTATGTTCTCTTTCACCACATCCACTTTAATACGAGATCAGTCATACCCACCCCCCCCCCCCTTTTTTCCCACCCCTTCCCTTCTCACGTCCATCCTCCACATGCCATCATGGGAAGGAAAAGCATCTGGATCTTCTCAAGTACTCCTTCAGTATTCCTTCACTAATTAAAGCTATTAAAACAAAGACTCTGTGGCTTAAGTGAAGCAGAGGATTTAGGATATTGGATTTGTTTGAATCAACAGTAATATATGTGTACAGAACAGAGTAATGCTCTGTGGCAATTTATTAGCCCCGTGTTACATGACCAACAAGGGAATTTGGGCCATGACAATTGTATTAGGAGGATGGAGAAAGTTTCTCACATAAAGTATATGTACATCTGTTGGCATTTTTACACACTAGATGTACATAAAGATTTAAAGCGATAGTTCACTTTACATTGTTCTAAACTTGTATGACTTTCCTCTGCAGAACAAAGATGATATTTTGGAAATTTCCAAAACAAGAAATTGGACCCCACTGATTTTTAATGTTTGGAACAACATGAGGGTGAGTAAATGATGAGAGGATTATAATTTTTGGGTGAACCATCGTGTACTTACAGTGTACGTACCTAAGAAAGTACTGGTTAATATAAGGTAACTACATGGGTTAAGGTTAGGGTTAGAGATTCAGGGTCAGTCCCTAGTTATTGCCCAGTTACTGTAATACATATACTCAGTACATAGTTTGTACATGGGCAACAGGGCTGTAAAATAAAGTGCTACTGTGTTTAGATATTGTCTAACTTCCCTGTTTGCTCAAATGTAATTTAAAACCTTTGCCGTGAAAATTTGCAGCTGTTCATGCGAGAAATAACATTGTCCCAGTCAAAATGGAATCAGAGACCGTCTCAGCAGCTGTCAGAAATCCCTGTTAAATAGATTCTGGCCTACTTACAAGCTCACTCGTGACAAAAAATATGAACTTGCAGATACAAGTATAGAGCAATGAAAATATAGAGTTCTAAAATTCAAACAACTCATTTGTTCATCGGACTGGCAAGTGAGCTTAAAGGAATACAATTAGGGTGAGATTTAAGCCAAAACGGTCAGGTGTAAAATCCCAGACCAAATTTGAATAAACTCTTGAGATAGCTTGAGTAGCTTGAGTAGATGTCGCTTTAAGAGAAGGAATATGTTATTGATTTACCATGAACATTCTACAAGATCACAATAATTATCGATACAAGGCACTGAAGTTCAAAATGGCTTCTGAAGAGCAGAACGTCTCGGTTACGGATGTAACCCTCGTTCCCTGAGGAGGGAACGGAGACGTACGTTAGTGACTAACGAATGGGGGTTTCGCTTAGAAGCCTATCATCTTCGAGCATATAGAAAACGCCCAATGGCGTGCCAATGCCATGGGGCATGCGAATTTTGCATACGTAACTCCGCCTCACCGCGTGAGTATATATCGGCAATATCGCATTATGTTACCTGCTTGAGGAGCCAAGACTGAACTCCCGCGTTCCAGGTAGCACAGCTGATGTGGCAACGGAGCGTACGTCTCTGTCCCTCCTCAGGGAACGAAGGTTACATCCGTAACCGAGACGTTCCCTTTCGAGGGAACTCTCACTGCGTCTGGTTAGACACTTGGGGGATACTCCCTAAGCACTAGCGAATATGAAGTCCGTATAGCCACTAAACCAATCTGATTGGCGTGCGTGATGACGTCATCGTGACGGCGTACCCGGAAGTATAAAGCGGGAGCCGGCGCACAGAAATGGCAGTTATTGCTCTTCAGCATAGCGCTCTCTGTTTAAATTGTCTGTCTATTTACTGTTGTTTGTCACAGTTGCAAAAGTGTGTGAATGAAAAGAAAGAATGGAAAAGAATGTGAGAGAGTTTAAGCAGTGTGTTCATCTGTGTCCCTGCTTTATTCGGGCTCAGATGCACACCTGCTTTGTGTGCAGTGTCTGGGTGTTGAGCCTGCTCGGGCAGTTCTCGAGGGAACTGCCTGTCAGTGGAAAAGCTGCTCACACTCAGACTGCTCCACTCTCGGCTGGCTGTGTTCGATGAGGCCGGCCAGCTTTGTGAGCCCCAGGGTTCTGGACCCGCGATCGCTGAGGCGTCTCGGTGTCACAGACCATGGGGTTCACAAAAGGACTTGTCAGCGGGATCTGGGACTGCTGCGGCACTTTCCCAATCCTTGTCTGACAGTTCTAAAGATCTTCCTCCCTGTGTGGAAGCCCGCGCTGCGGCTTCTTCCCCCGGGGTTGAGGATCTGATGCTTATTCTCTCCGGTTCCGAGGAGCCGGATGAGTGGTGCATCAGGGCAGGTGGAGAAGCAGGAAGTGTTTCATCGCTTCATCCACTCGCCCAAGAGGAGCTAATTGAGGTTTTTGACTCGTGCGGTGGCCAAATTGAAGATCAATTGGCCACAGGAAGTGCCGGAAATTCAGCCACCTAGTAGGCTGGACGACCGGTTTCTTTCTCGCCGGGTCCAAACACCTCGCCGGGGTTTACCTTTCTTCCCGGACCTACACATCGAGGTGTGTAGGTCGTGGAGGAAGCCCTATTCCTCGCGTATTCCTCCAGTATTGGATTATTCCAATGTTCTGGGGGCGCGCGAGGCGGGCTAGGGGACGATGCCTCGGGTGGAAGAGGCTCTCACGAGTTATCTTTTCCCCGATTCTGTGTCGTCCCTTAAAACCCCGGAGCTGCCCACCAAACCCTGTCGGGACACCTCATCGTTGGTGGGCGAAGCTTATATGGCGGCTGGGCGGGCTGGTAGTTCCCTGCACACATTATCTGTCTTGCAGGCCTACCAGGCTGACCTCCTGAAAGAGCGCAATGAGGGCGACGGTCCCTCTTCGGAGGATGTGCTGGAGCTACGGAGGGCTGCAGATTTGTCTCTCCGCATCACCAGGGAGATGGCCCGTGCTATCGGCCGGGCCATGGCCTCCGTGGTGATGGTGGAGAGGCATCTCTGGCTGAATCTATCGGGGATGAGGGAGAAGGATAAGTCCTTCCTCCTAGACTCCCCGATTTTGCCTTCTGGTCTATTTGGTGACGTGGTTGAGACCATTGTCGTCGGGTACCAGGAGGCGAAGATGCAGTCAGCAGCCTTCCATCAGTGCCTCCCTTGCCACTCAGAGCCTGGGAAAGCGGCCCCTAGGGGGCAGCCTCAGCCGTCTACCAGCTCCTCGCACCGGCAGGTGCAGAAGGAGAGCGTCGCCTCTAGAGCCCCTCCTCCAGGAGCCTGGCAACAGAGGCGGCGTTCTCACCAGCAGTCCCAGCAGCGGTCTTTCACTCCTGGAGGCGATCTGAGGAACGTACTCCAGGGAGGGAGGCTGCTGGGAAGAAGTCCTAGCTTCGGCTGGACTTCCAAGAGCGGTCCCCCCCGCGGGGGAGCAACCGAGGTTGCTTCCTCTGCGGCGCTCCGGGGAAATCGAGGTAATCCCGCCGTCTATGACGCTTCGGGCCCCATCGATTTCCCGCGAACGCATACTGCTCCAGCCGCCTCCGGAAGGACTTGCGGCTGGGCAGATAACGCGTCCGCACATAGAGAATCGTTCCCAACCACTTCCTGCCGGTCATCCGCTTCAGGGGGTTGGGGACGACGCTCGTGTAACACCCGAAGCCAGCCTCGAGAGCCACCCTCCTGCGTACTGTAGACAAAGAGCAGGGTCGGGTAAGGGAACTGGTAAAATCCTTGCTGGCGAAGGAAGCCTTAGGGTGCGTTCCTCCGCCAGAGAGTGAGTCCGGGTTCTACAGCCGGTACTTTATAGTTCTCGGAAGGGAAGGAGAGTGGCGTCCGGTAGACCTGAGGTATTTGAATCGGTCTCTGAGGAGGCTCGGTTTCAAAATGCTCATGGTCTCCATCATCGTGAGTTAGATCCAGTTCGAGGACTGGTTCATCACGATAGATCTGAGGGACGCATACTTCCATATCTTCATCCTTCCATGTCACAGGAAGTTCTTGAGGTTCGCTTTCGGGGGCGAGGCGTACCAATATCGAATGCTTCCCTTCGGTCTAGCTCTTCACCCACGCACATTCACAAGGTGCATGGATGCAGCTCTGGCTCTATTGAGACTCCAGGGCATCCGTGTGCTGAATTATCTCGACGACTGGCTCATATTGGCCCAGTCGTACAGGATGGCAGTTCGGCATTGAGGTGTCGCTCTGGCCCGTATAAAGTGCTTGGGGCTGAGACTCAACACAGCAGGTGTGTTGACGCCGTCCCGGAGGACTATGGTTCTAGGGATCGTATGGGACTCGACGATGATGCGGGCACAATTGTCTCCCGCGCGAGTCGAGACCATACTGGCGATGGTCTCGGAAATTAGGCTAGGCCACAGCATCACTGTAGAGCACTTACAGGAAGTGCTGGGGCTCAGGGCAGCAGCGTCCAACGGGATACCCTTTGGCCTGCTGTACATGAGACCTCTACAGTGGTGGCTGGAAACCAAGGGGTTTCCCCCAGAGGGAATCTTTTCCGTATGATCAGGGTAATGCGCAGATGCCTTCGTTCCCTAGTCACATGGAAGAAACCTTGGTTTCTGTCCCAGGGGTCAGTGTTGGGAGCGTCCTGTTGCCGGGAAACCGTTTCAACAGACGTCTCCCTCATTGGCTGGGGCGCCAAAGGCGCTTGGGTTTCCCTAGTCCTAGTTGTGCCCGGTCTCCGGCTTCACACTAGGGCAGGCACGACCCTCGGTAGGTCCCAAGGGTCAGTGTTGGAGCGTCCTGTTGCCGGGAAACCGTTTCAACAGACGTCTCCCTCATTGGCTGGGGCACCGAAGGCGCTTGGGTTTCCCTAGTCCTAGTTGTGCCCGGTCTCCGGACGCCTCCCTTCATCGGCTGGGGCACGGAAGGAAAAGGAGTGGAGAAGTATCTCCCTACGGTGCTGGCGCTAGGGTACTCAAGTCCTAGTTGTGCCCGGTCTCCGGTTTCACACTAGGGCAGGCGCTACCCTCGGTGTGGGCTAGTGGGTACTCGTTCCCCAAGTGTCTAACCAGACGCAGTGAGATTTCCCTCGAAAGGGAACTGCTCGGGTTATGACTGTAACCCTTGTTCCCTGAGTAGGGAAAGCCTGGAGCGCATGCTTCAGAGCAATAGCTGCCGTTTCTGTGCACCGGCTCCCGCTTTATACTTCCGGGTACGCCGTCACGATGACGTCATCACGCACGCCAATCAGATTGGTTTAGTGGCTATATGGACTTCAGATTCGCTAGTGCTTAGGGAGTATCCCCCAAGTGTCTAACCAGATGCAGTGCTCGTTCCCTACTCAGGGAACAAGGGTTACAGTCGTAACCCGAGCAGTTCCCTTTTGTTCAGTCACTACGACGTACGTTAGTGACTAACGAATGGGGGTTCCAATATAATCCCGCCACTCAGCTGTCTTCCAGTGCCCTGCATAAGTGTGAGTTCCCTGTCGTAAGACTAATACGGACGAAGGACTCACGCTTAACACAGGATTACCAAGGTACACTGGGAAGCATATCCCAGTGAAGGAATGCAAAGATGCCTGCCCGTAGGGAGGACTTAAGAGTATACATATGACCCGCTAAGGGCTGCATATGGAAAACTCTAGGGTACCAGCCGCAGGTGGAATGTTTAACCCTAGGGGTGGCAGGGACTTGCCAAGGGAAAGACACCTGCTCGCTAAGGAGGCTTACGGTGGAAATACATGTGTGGGGGTCGCCGGAGGGGAACCATGCACATGGGGCACCTGGCGGGACACGAGGGCAGACACACAGGTATTGGCGTAAGCGGTGCTGGAGGAACTCAGGGCTCTCGGGAAAGCTCACCTGAGGGAAAATATCGCACGTATCCAGTCCGTGGAGTGGAATGGCGAGCAAGAGAAGACACCTGAGCCTGGCCCATTACCGGCCCCTCGGGGGGGCGAGTACCTAGTCGGACACTGGCTCCACCCGGAGATTGTAGAATCTGGCGAATGTGTTTGGTGTCGCCCAGCCTGCAGCTCTGCAGGTGTCTGTTAGCGAGGCGCCATGCGCTAAAGCCCAAGAGGAGGCCACACTCTGAGTGAAGTGTGCCCTGTGAAGATGGAGCTCTTTCCATCTGCTCTCCACCATAACAGACAAGAGCTGGACTGAGGTCCTGAAACACTGCGTGCTGTCTACATAAGCGCGGAGGGCGCGTACTGGACAGAGCAGTGCCAAGGCTGGGTCTGCCTCCTCCAAAGGCAGCGCTTGCAGGTTCACCACCTGGTCTTTGAACGGAGTGGTGGGAACCTTGGGCACATATCTCTGGGTCTCAGGATCGCATGAGAGTTAGCCGGCCCGAATTCCAGGCACACTTCGTCAACCGAAAATGCCTGCAGGTCCCCGACCCTCTTAAGAGAGGCCAATGCGGTCAGCAGAGCCGTCTTCATCGACAGAACTTAATATCAACCGACCGCAAAGGCTCAAAGGGAGGCCTCAGCAGAGCACTTAGAACTACTGCGAGGTCCCAAGAGGGTACGAGAGGAGAGCGAGGAGGATTCGGTCTCCTCACCCCCCTCAAGAACCTGATGATCAGGTCGAGCTGACTTACCTTTTTGTCCCCCAAGAGATCATGGCAGGCAGATATTGCGGCCACATAAACTTTCAGGTGGAGGGAGACAGCCTTCGCTCCAACCCCCTCTTGGAGGAACGATAGCACAGACCCGATCAGGCATTCCCAGGGGTCTTCTTGGCGGGAAGAACACCAGGTGACGAAGAGGTTCCACCTCAACGTATAGGCATGCCGAGTGGATCTCTGCCCTAGCGGAAGTGATGGTGGCGACCACCGGCAGGCCACTCAAACCTGCCGCGTCCCATCCAGGAGCCACACGTGGAGGCTCCAAGATTGGGACGCGGGTGCCATAGGGTGCCCCGTCTCTGAGTGTCTCAGAGGAATAGGCCAGGGAGGGGCTGTCGCAAGGAGTAAGAGTTCGGGGAACCAGGTCCGGCCGTGCCAGTACAGGGGGACCAGAAGGACCTGCTCCTTGTCCTCCCTGATCTCCCTGAAGAGTCGTGGGAGGCAAACAGATCTGCCTGCGCGTCCCCGAACTGTTCCCAATCAGCTGGACCGTCTGGGGATGGAGTCTCCATTCTCCCGGGAGTGGCTGAAACTGTGAGAGCTCGTCGGCTGCACGGTTCAGGGCTCCTGGAATACGGACAGCATGAAGGGACCTCAGGCGCTTCTGACTCCATAAAACGAGGTGGCGGGCGAGTTGAGACATACGGCGGGAGCGTAGACCGCCCTGGTGGTTGATGTACGCTACTACGGCCGTGTTGTCTGTCCTGACAAGCACATGCTGACCCCTAAGCAACGCCCTGAAGCGGTGCAGGGCGAACAGTACTGCCAGTAACTCGAGGCAATTGACATGCAGAAGGCGATGGGGTCCTGTTTCCAGGAGCCAGCGGCTGCTTGTCTATTGCACATGGCACCCCAACCCGTGGCAGAGGCATCAGTCGATACGACAACATGCCTGGAAACTCGTTCTAAGAGCACACCAGCCCGTAGAAAACTGAGGTTCGACCACAGGGTGAGTGTCTGAAGGCAGGCCCGAGTCACTTGTACCCGGAGCGCGCCAGACTGCCATGCCCACCTCGGGACTCGATCGCAAAGTCAATGCTGAAGCGGTCTCATATGAAGCAATCCGAGCGGTGTCACCGCGGCTGCAGATGCCATATGCCCCAGGAGCCTCTGAAAAAGTTTCAGTGGAACCGCACTCTTGCTCTCGAATTGACGGAGGCAAGTCAGCAGAGACTGCGTGCGCGCTCGCTGGTAAGCAGCACGCACCTGGCAGCCGAGTCGGAAACCATACTGAGAAAAGAGATCCTCTGCACGGGGCAGAGTCGCTCTTCTCCCAGTCGACCTGAAGGCCCAGACGGGCTAAGTGCCGGAGCACTTGGACTCTGTGTCCGCAGACCTGCTTACGAGAGTGACCCAGTAGAGTCACGAGGGGACAGAGCTGCCCGAATGGGAGGACTGCGTACTGGATGTCTGCCCCTCGAAGCAAACCGTAGGAATGGTCCGGTCGAGGAAGGAGACATGAAAGTAAGCGTCCTTCAGGTCGAACGCTGCAACCAATCTACCGGACGAACGCGTCTGAGGAGGCGTTCATACCGACATCCTGAACGGAAGCCTGTGAAGGGATCGGTTCAGGACAGGCAGGTCCAGGACTGACCGTAACCCACCGGTTTCCTAGGGTACAATGAAGTAAGGGCTAAGGAAGCCCGACTTCATTTCGGCTGGAGGGACAGGCTCGATTGCACCCTTCGCCAGTAGGGTGGCAACCTCCGCACGCATGACGGGGGCGTTGGCCCCGATCTTGGTACAGCGAACTCCCCTGAGCGGGGAGGAGCCTGTGCGAACTGAATCGTGTAGCCGAGCCTGATGGCCTTCGCGACCCAGCGGCCAGCCCCTGAAGCTGAAGCCAGGCTCCAGGAAATGACCAACGGGGTCGCTCGAACCACAGACATACCCAGGGTGGGGCAGCGAGGCAGCGTTACCGGCCCGGACATGGGAGGCGTAGCGTCCCGGTGTGGGGGCACGGTTAACGGCTGCGTCCTGACAGAGGAGACCAGGGAAGGACGCACGTTCCACTGGGGTCTGCTCTGAGAGGAGGCTGGCGAAAGAGAGGGACAAGAGCGGCACAGCCCGGGGGGCGGCACACACTGCCATCACCGGTCTCTGTGACCTCAGAGATGGGACACCAGTTCTTTCCAAGTGCTGCCAGCCTGGGGGCCAGCAGCAGAAGGATTTTCCCCCGGCCCTCCACCGGGGGAAGGAGAGGCCCTGCTGACATCCCCTGGAAAGAACTGGGACCCATCTCTGGGTTGTCCGCCTCCAGCCCGCCGTTTTAGCCAGGCTGGGGAGCGGACTGGGCGACATCCTGCAACCACCTCCACGGCGCGGCCCGGTGAAGGCTGCTGCTGGGGCCGGCCGGGAGGAGGGAGGGTGCCCTCGGCGGGGTGCCCAGCCGCCGGGGCAGTACGTGTTACAGCCTCAGTCTGCTCTGGGGCGGCCGAGAACCGTTGGGCGCAGTTCTCAGCCGCGCCGCCAAAGAGGCCAGCCTGGGATATGGGCGAGTTGAGGAGGTGGGCTCAGTCAACCCCCCCATATCACCAGGTAAGGCCAGGAAATTCTCCCGGACCACAGCTGTGGACATCGCCCGACCGAGGGAGCGAAAAACGATCGCGCAACCACGAGCACTCGCGACAGGGCGGAGTTCCACACCAGCGCGAGGCTCGCGGCTGCCCGAAATAACATGGCTGTCAACTCTAGGTCAGATCAGGCAGTGCTGACACACCCGGAGGCGGAGCACAACCTAATCATCATCCCCAAAGGACTCTAGCCCACCTTGGGATGCGGCGATCGACATCTCGCAGCTATCTGGAGTGTGAACGAAATGAACGAGGCGTCAGAGACGGGCCGCTGTTTCAGTCCAGCACTCGCAGGAAGCGATGTGCGAGAGGGGGGCGTGGCCCGAGGAACGTATCGTCGGGGTTCTTAATACCACAGCACCGCCCTCAGGTCACCCTGGCCACCAGCCAAAGTACCACCTCTCTCAGAGACGGTAGATTGGGGTGTGGCAGAGGGGACTCTCTCTCCTCGCGGAGATCACTGAGTCTCGACCGCGACATCGCGATGGTCACGTTCCCGCAGTGGGAACATGACACATCCACAATCACTGCCCGAACGTGCTGAAGCCCAAACACGTCGAGCAGTGAATGTGCCCATAGACAGCAACGGAGATCGATCGCACCCGGAAGTGCACGGGCGAACCGTCTTGAAAAAGACGTGCCACGCGCAAGCTCTTTTTGTGAGAGGAAACCTCTCAGTCGATGCCGAAGCGCCCAGGGAAACACACACCAGCTGTCTAGCAGACCACCGCGCAGATCAGCAGGCAGGAAGTATGCGATCACTGGAACGCGCCATCACACCAACACCGACTGGAAAGCTGCTCGTCTCGAAGAGGCTGACAGAGTCTCAGAAGGCTTGTGAGGAGTGAAGAGGTAGGTACTCTTGGCTCCGAAAGCAGAAACATAATGCGATATTGCCACGTACTTCCTTATATACTCACGCGGTGAGGCGGAGTTACGTATGCAAAATTCGCATGCCCCATGGCATTGGCCCGCCATTGGGCGTTTTCTATATGCTCGAAGATGATAGGCTTCTAAGCGAAACCCCCATTCGTTAGTCACTAACGTACGTCATAGTGACTGAACGAAAGGGAACTCAATTTTCATAGTGCAGAGCAGTGTATAACGCTGGCAAATTTCTAACTTTTAATGTCTCTGGATCCTCTCAAAATTAAGCCTTGATAATGTCGGCAGTGCCTAGTTTCCAGATTTGAACTTCACTCACATCTTAGCTTGGGCCACCAATGTAATGGAACAAACATAAAATAAGTAGTAGATCATCTTGACTTATTTTGTTACAACACTCCTGCATTACATTTTAGAGCATCATGTGGACTCAATATTGCAAAAATTTTGACAACTGTCAAAACCGAAATGTCTCAAACCTGCCTCTGGTGTTAATAACACATGGTCAGGTCAGACCAATATCACAAGACAAAACACAGAACATGCCCAGAGTCAATGGAAACACATTTAATTGTTTTTAAAAGACTGCACTGTCTTATATTCATTTGCGCTGATGACAGTTCAATCTGCAAAAACTGAGTAAATATTTGGCTTAGGAGACAGATATTGGTTAACTCAGAGATACAGATCAATATACCTCCTTTACTCAAAATCTCCAAGCAGTGACATCATTGGTATACAGAGCTCCACTGTTTCCACACAATAATGTTGTTCTGCTTTTAGAGATAAAGAAGTAAAACTCCTCAGGAGTACCAATTCTCAAGTCTTAATTGTGGTCATGGTCTATCATGGTTGATATAAATTTATAAAAAGAAGAACACTGTTTATAAGAGACTTATTATTCTATTTTAAAAATACAGCAGCCTGAGGACAGGGTTGAGAACATTGAAATTAGATAAAAGCTTCAAATGGCCTTCTTAATAAGGAGACTACTTTAGCATGAGGCCTGTTTCACACTATATATTCAGAATAGATTCAAAAATATATCCATGCTAATCCTCACTGTAATGCATATTTTGATTAGATAATAATCAAATGTTCCAGGTTGAATAGAGCATTTTACAAAACATGTTAGTACATGGAAACAGGCCCCTTTTATCACAGTCTCCATGTTCATCTGGCGAATTTGGTAAATGCTTACAAGACACGATTAATATGGGATGTTATTATAGTAATATTATAGTGGCCCAAGAGAAAATAAAAACAGGATAACAATATTTAATTTATAGTGCATATATTATAATATATTATAACGATTGAAAGAGTGCATATTTTGTTTCCTTACCCATTTGTGAGCCAGCAGGGGCTCAGACATTTAAAAAAGTCTCTAGTGTATTTCAGGCTTGTTTATATTAAAAGTTATTCTGCACTCTAAAAAATGCTGGGTTATTTTTTTAATCCAAATGCTGGGTTTAGCCTGTGAGGTCATGTTATTGGGTTATTTTTAGGGATGTTCGATTCCAGGTTTTTTGGAGTCGACTTCAATTCCCGACTCCCACTGTAGGAGTCAATGGAATCGACTCCTCGACTCCATTTACTTTACATCAAAACAGGGTCAGAAATAAGACAAAATTGCAGTTGTTACACACTTAAATTATTTATCCCCCAACACAAAGCCTTAAAATCCCCTTATTAAAACCTCGCTCCTTTTAGCGTAATCGTCCAAATGACTCCAATTTAGTCCAATGATCATTGTCTTAAAAGGTGAGTTAAAGATATAAATATAATAATGTACACTTATTCATGTATTTCTTCTTGATGTGAGTTTTTTTTAGGATTTAGTTTAATGATTATGAACACAAGGTTAACCATAGAAAACGGCTCGGGTTACGTCTGTAACCCTTGTTCCCTGAGAAGGGAACGAGCACTGCGTCGGAACGACATTTTGGGGATACTCCCTAAGCATTAGCGAATCTGAAGTCCGTATAGAAACTAACCCAATCTGATTGGCGTGCGTGATGACGTCACTGTGACGGCGTACCCGGAAGTATAAAAGGGGAGCCGGCGCATTGAAACGGAAGCTATTGCTCTGAAGCATGCGCTCCAGGCGTGCCGAGGTGTGGTGACGCGACGCAGTGCTCGTTCCCTTCTCAGGGAACAAGAGTTACAGACGTAACCCGAGCCGGAGACCGGGCACAACTAGGACTTGGTACCCTAGCGCCAGAAGCCGTAGGAAGGTACTTCTCCATCTTTTCCTTTTCCTTTTGCCCCAACCGGTGAGGGAGGCGTCTGTTGAAACGGTTTCCCGGCAACAAGACGCTCCCAACACTGGCCCCTGGGACAGAAACCAAAGTTTCTTCCATATAACTAGGGAACGAAGGCAACCGCGCGTTACCCTGGTCATACGGAAAGGATTCCCTCTGGGGGAAAACCCCTTGGTTTCCAACCACCACTGTAGAGGTCTCATGTGCAGCAGGCCAAAAAGTATCACGTTGGACGCTGCTGCCATGTGCCCCAGCACTCTCTGAAAGTGCTTCCCAGTGAAGGTTCATTCTTCCGCCGTCACGTGAGGGGAAGGATGAAAAACCTGCAGAACCAAAGACCTGACCACCCCTGATGACACTTCGGGCACCTAGCCCTGCTTAGGGTGAAGGATAGCCTTAACTCCCATGGGGGAACTCCAGGCAAGTCGGCGTTACCGCCGAGGCCTAAAGGTCCCCCACTCTTTTTCTTTTAGCGATGTACTCGCTAGGAGAAAGGCCATCTTAGGGTCAAGCTCTTCGGTTCATCCGAATCCTATTGCTCAAAGGGGGCCTCAGCCAGCCTTCGAGAACCACTGCTAGATCCCAGGTTGGGAGTCTGGAACGAGCCACAGGTCTCATCCTCCGAACCCCACGGAGGAACTGTACATCCAGCCGGTGCCTACCCCAGACTCTCACCCAAAGGAGTGTGGAAAGCTCCATGGCAGCCACGAACACCTTGAGTGTGGACGGGGTTAGACCCGCAGAGAAGCAATCTTGGAGGAACTCCAGCACTGAAGCCACCGGCCAGTTAACTGTGTCCACCTCACGCTCCCTGCACCAAGTGGCTCACCACTTGGGGCTGTACAGCCTCCTTGAAGACGGAGCCCTGGAACTGAGTAAAGTCTCTATCACCTCTGCTGACAGGCCAGCCTCTAGGTACCTGACCCCCTTAAGGGCCAGACCCAAAGGTTCCAAACCTCAGGCCGGGGGTGAAATATCGTGCCCCCTGCCTGAGATAGGAGATCCCTCCTCAGAGGAATCTGCCATGGAGGACCTGCCAGCAGCGCTATGATATCCGAGAACCAAACTCGCGTCGGCCAACGGGGTGCTACCAAAAGTAGCCTGACCCCCTGTTGGCGGACCCTCTCCAGGACTCCCGGGAGCAGAGCAATCAGGGGAAATGCGTACAGACGCAGCCTCGGCCACGTCTGAACCATGGCATCCAACCCCAGCGGGGCTGGATGCGTGAGGGAAAACCACAATGGACAGTGGGACGTCTCGTGAGACGCAAACAGGTCCACTTCCACTGGGCCGAACCTCTCACACATGGCCTCCACCACCTCCGGGTGGAGTCGCCACTCCCCGGGCCTCAGCCCCTGCCTCGACAGGATGTCTGCTCCCTGATATTGGACCCCCAGGACATACATTGCCCTAATGGACAACAGTTTCCCTTGGGACCACAGGAGAATTTGATGCGCCAGTCTACATAGAGGGCACGAACTCAAACCCCCCTGATGATTAAGGTATGCTACAACAGACGTATTGTCTGTTCGTACCAGGACATGTTGGCCGCAGAGGTCCGGGAGAAAGCTCCTGAGAGCTTTGTAGACCGCCATCATCTCCAGGCAATTTATGTGCCGGGAGGAATGACGGCCCTCCCACGGGCCCCTCGCAAAGCGGCCCTCCATGACCGCGCCCCAACCAGTGAGGGAGGCATCTGTTGAAATGGATTTCCGGCAACAGGACGCTCCCAACACTGGCCCCTGGGACAGAAACCAAGGTTTCTTCCATATGACTAGGGAACTGTCACGATTGTCTGAAGGAAACTGAGGTGAGGACTCAAATGCAGGGGAAAAACATGAATTTATTCTAAAAATAAACATAAACACAAACCAAAAAACCCACAAGGGGGAAAACATAACATAATAAACAACATACCAAAAGACAGGGAGTGGATCACAGGGAGGGGAGACGAAGACCAGACATCACAACGTAAGCACAAGGACTGAGAACACAAGAGAACTATATAAAGGGGAAGAAATCAGGAGGGAACAGTTGGAAGAAATCAAACACTAATCAGATAACAAGGGGGAGGGATCAGACAAAGACCTGAGCACAGCCCAAAACAACAACACACCACATGTGCTCCACAAGACAGGACAGACATGTGACAGGAACGAAGGCATCCGCGCGTTACCCTGATCATATGGAAAGGATTCCCTCTGGGGGAAAACCCCTTGGTTTTCAGCCACCACTGTAGGGGTCTCATGCGCAGCAGGCCAAAAGGTATCACGTTGGACGCTGCTGCCATGTGCCCCAGCACTCTCTGGAAGTGCTTCACAGTGATGCTGTGGCCTAGCCTTATTCCTGAGACCATCGCCAGTACGGTCTCGACTCGCGCGGAAGACAATTGTGCCCGCATCGTTGTCAAGTCCCATACGATCCCTAGGAACGTAGTCCTCTGGGACGGCGTCAACACACTCTTTGTTGTGTTGAGTCTCAGCCCCAAGCACCTTATATGGGCCAGAACGACATCTCGATGCCGAACTGCCATATCGTACGACTGGGCCAATATGAGCCAGTCGTCGATATAATTCAGCACACGGATGCCCTGGAGTCTTAATGGATCCAGAGCTGCATCCATGCACTTTGTGAATGTGCGTGGGGAAAGAGCTAGACCGAAGGGAAGCACTCGATATTGGTACGCCTCGCCCCTGAAAGCGAACCTCAAGAACTTCCTGTGACATGGAAGGATGGAGATATGGAAGTATGCGTCCTTTAAATCTATCGTGACGAACCAGTCCTCGAACTGGATCTGACTCACGATGATGGGAACCGTGAGCATTTTGAATCTGAACCTCCTCAGAGACCGATTCAAATACCTCAGGTCTATAATCGGACGCAACCCTCCATCCTTTTTGGGAACTATAAAGTACCGGCTGTAGAACCCGGACTCCCTCTCCAGCGGAGGAACACGCTCTATGGCCAGCAAGGATTTTACTTCTAGTTGCATTACCCAAACCCGCTCTGGTACCACTGCAGTCCAGTTCAACCCCCTGAAACTTGGAGGAGGGTGACCGAACTGCAGTCTGTAACCTTTCTCTACAGTATGCAGGACCCATGTAGAAATATTCGGAAGGCATTTCCATGCGCCGAGATAATCTACTAAGGGAACCAGCCTCTCGAGGCTGGCCTTGGGTGTTACACGAGCCTCGTCCCCAACCTCCTGAAGCGGATGACCGACAGGAAGTAGTTGGGAACGATTCTCTGTGTGCGAACGCGTGCGCTGCCCAGCCGCAGGTCTTTCCAGAGGCGGCTGGAGCAGCATGCGTTCGCGGGAAATGGATGTGGCCCGAAGCGTCATAGACGGCGGGATTCCACATCGATTTCCCCAGAGCGCCCCAGAAGAAGCAACCTCGTTGCCCTTCTGCGGGGGGGACCGCCCTTAGAAGCCCTGCCGCAGCTAGGGCTTCTTCCCAGCAGCCTTCCGTGCCCTGAGTACATTCCTTAGATCGCCTCTGGGAGCGGAAGGCTGCTGGTGAGTCTGCTGGAGAGAGCGCCGTCTCTGTTGCCAAGCTCCCGGAGGAGGGGCTCTAGAGGCGACACTCTCCCTCTACAGCTGACGATGTGAGGAGCTAGTGGACGGCTGAGGCTGCCCCCTAGGGGCCGCCTTCCCCGGCTCTGAGCGGCGAGGGACGAACTGACGAAAGGCCGCTGACTGACTTTTCGCCTCCTGGTACTTGGTGACAATGGCCTCAACCGCGTCGCCAAATAGACCCGAAGGCGAAATCGGGGAGTCTAGGAGAAAGGACTTGTCCTTCTCCTTCATCCCCGATAAGTTCAGCCATAAATGCCTCTCCACAGTCACCAAGGATGCCATAGAACGGCCGACAGCACGGGCTGTCTCCTTGGTGATGCGGAGAGACAAGAACCAGAGAGGATCAGCATCGGATCCTCCACCCCGGGGGAAGAAGCCGCAGCGCGGGCTTCCACACGGGGAGGAAGATCATCGGAACTGTCAGAGGAGGATTGGGAAAGTGCCGCAGCAGTCCCAAAACCCTCTGACAAGTCCCGTTGTGAACCCCATGATCTGCGACGCCGCGCTGCCTCAGCAATTGCGGGTCCAGAACCATGAGGTTCACGAGGCTGGCCGCCCTCATCAAATACGGCCAGCCGAGAGCGAAGCAGTCTGAGCGGGAGCAGCTCACAATTCTCGAGAATACGCACAATACGCTCCCTCGAGAGCCGCCCGAGCATGCTCCACGCCCAAACAATGCACACAAAGCAGGTGTGCATCCGAGCCAGATATAAAGCGTGGGCAAGGATGCACACACTGCCTGTAATCTCTCTCACTCATATTTTCTTTTCTCTTTTCTTTTTACTTTCACACACACACTCTCTGGGACAGACAACAATAAATAGACAGACTTGAACACAGAGCGCAATGCTGAAGAGCAATAACTGCCGTTTCAATGCGCCGGCTCCCCTTTTATACTTCCGGGTACGCCGTCACAGTGACGTCATCACGCACGCCAATCAGATTGGGCTAGTTTCTATACGGACTTCAGATTCGCTAATGCTTAGGGAGTATCCCCAAAATGTCGTTCCGACGCAGTGAGAGTTCCCTCGAAAGGGAACAGACAGTTGCTGGTCCCCATTGTAGGAAATAATATGGAAGTCAATGGCTACCATCAACTGTATGGTATTCAATTGTCTGTGTTCAACAGGAGAAATGAATACAGGTTTGGAACAACAACAGAGTGAGGAAATAATTACATAATTTTAGAGGTGAACTGTCCCTTTAAGGACAAGCTGCAGCATGTTCACTATGCTGTGCTGCTGTCAATTTAAGACCTGCAAGCATCTAATATACAGACACACGCCAATTTTACTTTCACTTTTGACATAACCGACTGTGTTTATGTAAACCTTGTGTGTATTTGACAGTATTAGCGCAGTAAGACTACTTAGTCCAGTAATCACGTGTTTGACAGGCTTTTAGTGCGAGCACTCAGCACATGTTAAAACAGTGCATATGCAAGTGAATTAAATTTTTAATCGGCAAGGCTTTAAAACACAGGAAAATAATGAACTTTCGTGATTGTGAATAACTATAATGTTCCCATGAGTATAACTCTACCACTAACATGTGATGTGAATGTATGTCGCGTTGTTCAGTATATTGGAATGGAGGCAAATTATAGAATGTGTAGAAATTTTATTAATTAAATGCAAAACCGAAAAAAACGCAATTCACAAGCGCATATTGAACCGTGAATGCCGTAACGAACGGTTCAATCTTATATTGAGAATTGTGGCATCCCTACTAAATAAATAAAACTCAAGCTCACTGAAGACAAGTAAACCGTTAGAGATAAAATAAGAATAGGAAAGTAATTACAAGGAATAGGACAAAAAATAGGAGAATGGGAGAACAAATTGTATAAATTAATCATATGTATAAAAACACTGCATCGTCTTCATCGTGTAAATGAAATATATATTTACTCTCGTAAAAGCTACAAAAGTGGAATAGTCAAGAGCAGTGAGAGATTTTTTTCTCTTTTATTGTTTGATCAAAATGAATGACAGATTTTCCATCGGCCGATATCCGTGTTTAGTAGCGCCGATTTAAAGTCAGGCAAGTCCATGGGCAGTCCCGTGTTATTGGTGCGTTGGAACGTGCCAAACTTTTGGAAGATTCAACAACAATCCTGGGAGATAAAGATAAGGCTTAAATTCTGATATTTCAAAGTCCTATGGCCATAAATTTACTATATATTACTAGTAAACTGAAGTGTTGCTTCACTTAATGAAAGAAAAAACGAATAGCATAGAACCGTCGGGAACTGGCATAATGCTACAGCTGGTTGAAGGTTCGCTTACTTACTATTAACTTTAAGGACTGTAGTCCAAAAATGATCAGCAGCTTGCTTGCTAACATATTAGTACCAATGTTATAAGTTCTGTTTTATTTTTCCTCTATCGGAGTCGGAGAATTTCACTTTGTGCATGGGGTGGAGAAGGCAGCAGCTCTCACAAACACTGCAGTGTGATTGAGGGCTATGTTACTCTGCCCCGCTCACAGACAGCACCGTGCTCGGAGACACAGAGCTGTCCTGGAGCAGCCCAGAACGGGGCTCTACGGGGGTGCTAAACACCTCAAACGCAAGCAAAAGCACCCGCAGTTGATACTGTAATAATATACTGGCAAAACAGATTGGGCAGATTTGCACATTTGTGTTCAGGCTCTGGAGAGCGCCAAATGCATCTATTTACAATGCGTTTTTGCATTTTTTAGCCAATCACAGTCTATAAAATCCATTGAATAAAACTATTGATTTTCATGTTGCTAAGAGGACTGACGGCCAACTGCATGCTGCAATGTTTCGGAAGTGACATCTAATTATAAATGCTGAATTCACTCTGCATGAGACAGAAATATCCTCCTGAGACCCAGAATACAGGTTTTGCTTCTGTAGAGGACATTATATTTGAGTAAAATTCTCTTACAACATACACAGTTTTAAGTCTGGATATTCTTATGAAATATGAGATTCTTATGAAAATATTGCTTTTTATTCTTTTTATGTCTTTTTCCATTACGTATTGTCCCAAAAACACATAACTAAGCAAATGAAATATAGTTTATAGATGCATTTCATAAAATGGGAATGGCATTTGTGGCCATGTGTATCTTCAATACTTCAGTTTATTGATTTGTTTGGTTAACTTTGGATAAATATTTTATTTTAATACCGTGCAGTGCACACAATTAAGATTCGAGAGATGGTTCAAGTCAGTGTTCAATAAATGATGATGTTAAGTTTAGAAATGTTGTGAATCCACTTATTATTAGTGTGACATGTTAGCATGCAAATGAAGGGGAAAACTTCAAGATATCAGCCCTAAAAATCTGCCGCACATATCAGCCATCAGCTGACTCTGACCTCTAAACATCGGCATCGGTTATAGAAAAACCCATATTGGTCGATCTCTACTTACAAACCCATGCAAATGAAAAGTTTTCATGGCCACACAGCACAGCAACCTCACATGAATAAACTGTACTTTGCACTACTGTTCAAAATAAATGAAAATAAACCTAGCATTGGGGATTTGTTGTTTTTCCTGTTGTACCGAACTTGTATTAAACTGTGACCCCAAAACCGAGGTACGCACAGAACCGTGACTTCTGTGAACACCCTTATAATAAACTGCACCTGGGATTTCATACATTTTGCAGCATCACAGGCTATAGAAAGTATTTTTCACAAAAAAAACAACAACAAAAAATCTGCTGATTCAACAGAAATTCTCACACATTATGACTCCAACAAATGCTTCTTTCACCAGTTAAGATGCTTCCCAAAATGAATGTACCGCTTAAACTAGCTGTGTGAAAAGACCCATTTTCAAAATATACTAAATATGTTTGATCAGTAAATAATGAATTCTATGAATTCAGTTTCAAATAGAATACGAACCTTTACAAAGGTAACAAACATTTACAAACTTCTCAAAGGTCATTTACTAGACTTAAACTGTCACTTCTTACATTTTTGTCACTTCTTCCACTTCACTGCCCCTAGTGCATGTGTTCATCACTTAAATGGTTTCATTGCTTGATTTTTGGAAATGGCACCCCAGGGTGAGGATAATCGGGAAAGCTTCCAATGTCTGTGGTGGAAGAGCTTGGCAGATTGGCCTGAAGCATCATGTTTAAGACAGAACCCTCAGTCCTCCATCACTGCTCTCGGTTCAGAACGAAAACAGTCTCTATCAGGGTTTGCAGATGAATCTTCAATGTGGTTGTGTTTTCGCTCAGACTCCATTGCCAAGAATGTACACACTTTTCCAGATTATAATAGGCTCAGAGAGACTGCAGCAACAGAGTGCTATTTGTCAAAAGGCAAGCCCTTGTGTTGTTTGCTTTATTGGAACAGAATATCTGGCTCTAACATATAGCTGGTTTTAAAAAAAGAAGAAAGAAAGAGATTGGAAAATCTGAGAAATTTCACAATCACACTATTTGCCCCATAGTAGGAAACTAGTGAGTTACTGAGTCATTTCCTCAGGCCTGATGCTCTCCAAAAATCTCCAAAAAAAATTTGGTTGTGAAAGTATATGGTGTTTGAAAACATTATTTTGTTGTCCATGCCAACAAATCTTGACACATCCATTCCATCCCACACAGCTGCCCACCTCCCACGTCCTATTCAGAGTTATTGCAGTTGTTAAGTCTTCTCCACAGCAGCTGTTTTTCAAAACAATGCTGTTGACTTAAATTTGGAGACAGAGAAAATTATCTAGAAGAATTAAACCCTGTGATTTTTTCAACAAGTTGCACCATCTCAGACAAAGAGTTGAGTGTCATGCACTTTTTCAGTAGTTTATCCAGTGCATGGAGACTTACTGTGGTTTACTAAAGGGATAGTTCAACCAAAAATGAATATTCCACATTCATTTACATTCATTTAGGTGTCACAGTTCATGGATTCACTGGCTCATTCTCTGTGTGTGTGTGTGTTTGGTTGTGTTGGATGTGTGGTCACTGATCGCCGCAATCATCATCACTGCCAGCTGTTCCTCATTTCACCTGCCTATATCATGCCTCACTTACATTCTGTGTTTGTCGATCTTTGCAGTTGTCCCTGGTTGTCGTTGCGAGCAGTTCGGGTCCCTTGGTGCCATGTGTGGACGTTTCCTGCTTCCTGGAGTTGCCTGGTCCTTACCCATTGCGTCCCTGTGTCACTCCTCTCCTCACCGTGTCTCTGTCTTCCTGGTCCCACTGCCTGCTTCAGACATTCTCTCGTCCACCTGTGACTTCATGCGTGTAATTATTCTGAGTACTCTGTGTCAATACAGAGATATGCGGGAGAGCCCGATCTGCAAAGGGTAGTGCGCACGGCCAGCTGCATCATCAGAGGTGAGCTTCCCTCCCTCCAGGACATTTACGCCAGGCGGTGTGTGAAGAGAGCTCAGAGGATCATCAGAGACTCTAGCCACCCGAACCATGGGCTGCTCTCACTGCTGCCATCAGGCAGACGGTACCGCAGCATTAGAACACGCACCAGCCGACTCCAGAACAGCTTCTTCCCACAAGCAATCAGACTACTTAACTCCTGATCCATCAGGATCATAACACACACTGGACAGAATATCACTCCGCACAACCCACTGTAGATACACGCACACATTATATGCACATTTATGTATCATTTATTATTTATCATTTATCATATAGCACCTATTGTACATAATTGGATCTCTACTGTGAATAATAATGTATACTGTACATTGTATATTATTATTATTATAGCTTAATGTATACTGTTTAATGTATGTTTAGTGTATATTGTTTAAAGTATATGCATATTGTAAGTATGTGTATATTGGTTAAAGCTGTGAGAACTACACTCACATTGTGTAAATTATTTATTGTTTATTGTAGAGTTCACTGTGCTGTGAGTAATTGTGGGCGCATCAGATGTGTAATCTGATGCTGCTTTAAATGTTGTACATGTCATGACTGCTATGTTGCTCGGAACTGCACCAAGAATTTCACCTGCTGTTGCACTTGTGCATATAGCTGTGTGACAATAAAGTGATTTGATTTGATTTGATTTGATTTGATCTCTGTAGATCTTCCCTTACAGGATGCTCTGTGTTTTTCTCATTGCAGCCACGGACATTCGCTACAGAGGAGTCAAGAGTGGCACTGGTGTTGACCCTGCTATCGGGACACGTGGCTCTGTGGGGAACGGCGGTGTGGGAATATCAACATCCATGCTGTTCCTCGTTTCCTGCACTCTCCGAGGAGATGAGACAGGTCTTTGATCGGGCAGTCGCAGGGTGTGAGGCGGCCCGCAGGCTCGCGGACCTCCGTCAGAACAACCGACCCATCTTTGACTATATGATTGACTTTCGTACATTGGCTGCAGAGTGTAAGTTGAACGAGGAGGCGCAGTGGGACATCTTCCTGCATGGGCTGGCTGACCGTGTTCAGAGGGAGATCTACGCTCTGGAACGTCCCACAAGTCTCAATGCTCTGATGGAGTTGGCACTGCGCGTGGATGCGCGCATACAACAGCGGGACTAGTGTGCATTATCCAGACTGAGAGCGTCAAGAGAGTTCCAGAGAGCGCACGGTCAGCCCACCTGTCGATCCTGAGCCCATGCAGGTGGGTAGAGCTTGGCTTTCCGGGTAGGAGAGAGAATGTCGGCGAGCAGGAGGACACTGCCTTTAATGCAGTGAGATGGGGCATTTCCTCAACAATTGCCCAGTAAAAGATCAAGCCCGACAGTAGGGAAGAGATTACTGTCGGGCGGGTCCAGGTTGGGGAAATCCTCATCCACCACTCTCCATCCGGTAAGACTGCAATGGGCAGACAGGTATCACAGCTGCCACAGCTGTGGATTCCGGAGCGGAAGGTAACTTCTTGGACTTTTCATTGGCCAGTCTGCTCCAGATTCCAACTACACCTTTCCGTCACCCCATCACTGTTCACGTCCTTAATGGTCAGATTCTTCCAGCCATTACTCACTCCACTGACTTTCTCACTCTGATCACATCTGGCAACCGCACTGAGACCATCAACTTCCTGATCACTGACTCGCCACTCGTTCCGATCATTCTCGGTCATCCCTGGCTGGTCAGTCATAACCCCAGAGTTGACTGGGGTCACAATGCCATCTCTGCCTGGAGCAATCAGTGTTATGCCTCTTGTCTTGTGTCTGCCCGTCCGTCTGTGTCTAGAGTTGGTGGATCTGTCTACCGTGCCCATGGAGTACCTTGACCTGAAGGAAGTGTTCAGTAAGTCCCGGGCAGATTCTCTACCTCCTCATCGTCCCTATGACTGTGCTATAGAGTTACAACCAGGCACGTTTCCGCCTAAGGGCAAGTTATGCACACTTTCATTTCCAGAAAGGGAGGCCATGGAGAAATATATTTCTGATTCTCTAGCATCCAGGTTCATCCGTCCTTCCTCTTCTCCAGTGGGGGCGGGGTTCTTTTTTGTGGGTAAGAAGGATGATTCTCTGCGACCTTGCATTGATTACCGAGGGCTGAATAACATCACAGTGAAGAATACCTATCCTTTGCCGCTGATGTCTTCAGCCTTTGAGAGGTTGCAGGGAGCATCCATATTCACTAAATTGTACTTACGTAATGCCTATCATTTGGTTCACATAAGGGAGGGGGATGAATGGAAAACAGCATTTAATACCCCCAGGGGCCATTTTGAATATTTGATCATGCCCTTCGGGCTGTCCAACTCTCCTGCTGTTTTCCAAGCACTCACCAATGACATGCAGGGAGACGTGGTAGATCAGTTTATTTATGTCTACCTGGATGACATACTGATTTTTTTTTCTTCTCTCCAGGAACATGTTCAGCATGTCAGACGAGTGCTCCAGAGGTTGTTAGAGAAATGGCTTTTTGTCAATGCGGAGAAATGCGCGATTCATGCACAGTCTGTTCCGTTCCTTGGGTATATCATCTCATCCGAGGGAATGCGCATTGGATCCTGAGTTAAGGTTAAGGCTGTGATGGATTGGCCAAGTCCAGATTCCCGTAAGGCCCTGCAGAGGTTTCTGGGGTTTGCCAATTTCTATCTACGATTAATTCGTCATTTCAGCCAACTAGCCGCTCCTCTGACAGCCTTGACCTCCCCCAGAATGACATTCAGGTGGTCTAGTGTAGCTGAGGCTACATTTGCCAAATTGAAAAGCCGCTTTGTTTCGGCCCCTATTCTCATCGCCCCTGATCCGTCACATCAGTTCGTGGTGGAGGTCGATGCGTCAGAGGTGGGGGTAGGTGCAGTTCTATCCCAGCGTTCTCCCTCGGATGACAAGATGCATCCGAGCGTGTTTTATTCCCATTGTTTGTCACCAGCCGAACGCAATTACGACATTGGTAACAGAGAGTTGTTGGCAGTCAAACTTGCATTGGAAGAATGGCGACATTGGTTAGAAGGAGCGGTGGTTCCTTTTATAGTTTGGACAGATCACAAGAACTTGGTGTATATCAGATCTGCTAAAAGACTTAACTCTATCAGGCTCGGTGGGCTCTTTTTTTCTGACGTTTTGATTTTTCACTCTCGTGCCGCCCGGGTTCTAAAAACATCAAACCTGATGCTTTATCTCGCATTTTTGACCAATCCGAATGCCTGTCTACTCCCAAGTGCATTTTTCCAGAGAGACTCATTATCTCGACACTCATATGGGAGATCGAATCGAAGGTCAAAGCTACCTTAGAAGGGGTAACGCCAGGGCTTAATTTGAGCCGGAACACGCCGGAACATGTTCCGGCACCTCCGATGTTGGATCCGGAACCTTTTTTATTGAATCCGGCACCTCAAATGTCACTATTCAAATTAATCGTCAAAAAAAAAATATATATATACTATTTGTGTAGTGTTCAATGTTATTGGTCGTGTTCGTATTTATTCCCTATGAAAGTTCCATAAAAAATTGTGTTCAACTTTCGATGCGTTTTGAGGTGAATGTTTAATTTAGAGTAAAGCCCCGTTCACACCGCCAGCGATTTTGTCGACAGAGAGGGGGAGCGGAGAGGGACGACGAAAGGTGAAGCACTTAAAGTGACACATGCTATTCGCGCTTGTTGTGAAGCCTTGAGATGACTGTTAGAAAAATGCACTGGACACGAGGTGTAGAGAAAGAAGCAGAATCGAGGCCGGGGGCACTATCGATGCTGTATGGGCCGTTTTGGATAAATAGGATAACGACCTGATGTGTTTGTGTTGATTATTGGGTGGTCATCATTAAAATAGCCTACTATATAGTTTTATATGAAATGTAGTATTTTATATATATATATATTCGATATATATATTCGATCGATTCGATCTCCCATATGAGTGTCGAGATAATGAGTCTCTCTGGAAATGTAAATATATATTTACATTTAGTCATTTAGCAGACGCTTTTATCCAAAGCGACTTACTAATGAGAGCAAAAGAAGCAACTAGAACAGTCAAGGGCAACAGTATGCAAGTGCTGTAGCAAGTCTCAGTTAATCTAGCTCAGAACACACAGGACAGTTTTTTTTTTTTTTTTTTTAAATAAATTAGACAGACAGAAAATGAATAGAATGATAAGTGCTATTCTTGATTGGTCAGGTGCTGCTGGAACAGATGTGTCTTTAGGTGTTTTTTGAAAATGGCTACAGACTCGGCCGCACGAATTGAGATAGGCAGGTCATTCCACCAGGTGGGAACAGCCCAGGAAAAGCTCCGTGAGAGCGATTTCATGCCTCTCTGGTATGGCACCACAAGGCGTCGTTCACTAGCAGAACGTAAGTTCCTGGAGGGTGTGTAGGTCTGAACGAGCGAGTTTAGGTATATTGGTGCAGAGCCAGTGGTTGCTTTGAAGGCGAGCACCAGTGCCTTGAATTTGATGCGAGCAGTTATTGGCAGCCAGTGCAGACTGATGAAGAGAGGCGTGACGTGCGCTCTCTTCGGCTCATTAAAGACCAACCTCGCCGCTGCATTCTGGATCAGTTGCAAGGGTTTGATAGTGCATGCCGGAAGGCCCGCTAGAAGAGCATTACAGTAGTCCAGTCTGGAGAGAACAAGAGCTTGGACCAGTAGTTGTGTGGCATGCTCTGATAGGAAGGGTCTAATCTTCCTAATGTTGTATAATGCAAATCTACAGGATCGGGTTGTTGCAGTAATGTGGTCAGTGAATTTTAGCTGATCATCAATCACAACTCCAAGGTTCCTGGCTGTCCTGGACGGAGTTATGGTTGATGAACCTAGCTGAATGGAGAGATTGCGGTGAAGTGCTGGGTTGGCAGAGACAACAAGAAGTTCTGTCTTTGCAAGGTTAAGTTGAAGGTGATGTTCCTTCATCCAGGCAGAAATGTCTGTTAGGCAGGCAGTGATACGAACACCAACCGATGGATCATCTGGTTGAAATGAGAAGTAGAGTTGAGCGTCGTCGGCATAGCAGTGATAGGAAAAGCCATGTTTCTGAATGACTGATCCCAGTGATGACATGTAGATGGAGAAGAGAAGTGGTCCAAGCACTGAGCCCTGTGGAACTCCAGTGGCTAGATGATGTGATTTAGACACTTCACCTCTCCATGACACCCTGAAGGACCTACCTGAGAGGTAAGACTTGAACCACTGGAGAGCAGTTCCTGAGATGCCCATCTTCATGAGAGTTGACAGGAGGATCCGGTGGTTAACTGTGTCAAAAGCAGCAGACAAATCCAGTAAGATAAGTACTGTGGATTTGGAAGCTGCTCTTGCCTGTCTGAGTGCCTCCGTAACCGAGAGCAGGGCAGTCTCAGTTGAGTGCCCGCTTTTGAAGCCGGATTGGTTGATGTCCAGGAGAAAGAAACGTAGACAACTGGTTAAACACCACTCGCTCAAGTGTCTTTGCAATGAAAGGAAGAAGGGATACCGGTCTGTAGTTTTCTAAAAGTGCTGGGTTTAGAGAGGGTTTCTTAAGCAGTGGGGTTACCCGAGCCTGCTTAAATGCTGTGGGGAAGGTCCCGGTGTGAAGAGAGGTGTTGACAATGTGAGTGAGTGCAGGAGTAACAGAAGAAGAAATGGCCTGAAGGAGGTGGGTGGGGATAGGATCAAGCGGACAGGTAGTGGGATGATTGGATAGGATGAGTTTGGAGACATCTGCTTCAGAGAGCAGAGAGAAGGAGGGGAGTGAGTGTGTGATGGTTGTTGAGATGTGCGTGTCAGTTTGTGGTGTGGAGAATTGACTGCTGATGGAGGAGGTTTTGTTTGTGAAAAATGATGCAAAGTCATCAGCTGTAAGAGTTGATGAAGGAGGGGGAGGAGGAGGACAAAGGAGCGAAGAGAATGTTTTGTAAAGTGCACGAGAGTCAGAGCAGTTGTTGATTTTGTTGTGGTAGTATGTAGTTTTAGCAGTGGAGACATTAGTAGAGAAAGAAGCAAGAAGAGACTGATACAGGGTTAGGTCAGTAGCGATTTTAGTTTTGCGTCACTTCCTCTCTGCTGCCCGGAGTCCAGAGCGATGTTCGCGGAGAACATCAGACAGCCAGGGGGCAGAGGGGGTGGTGCGGGCTGGCCTGGATGTAAGGGGACAGAGGTTGTCTAAGCAGGATGTTAGAGTGGAGCAAAGAGTGTCAGTAGCACTGTTAGTGTCTAGTGCTGAGAACTGATCAGGTGGAGGGAGTGAGGATGAAACCATAGTGGATAGACGGGAGGGAGAGAGCGAGCGTAGATTACGCCGAAAGGTGATCTGTGGGGGAGTGTGTGTTGTGTCAGGAGTCAGTATGAGGTTAAGAGTGATGAGAAAGTGATCTGAGGTGTGCAGTGGAGTAACTAAAGTGTTGTTTGTGGAGCAATAGCGCGTGTAGATAAGGTCCAGATGGTTACCTGATTTGTGAGTAGCTGTAGTAGATACTCGCATGAGGTCAAATGAGGTCAGAAGAGTGGTGAAGTCAGCAGCCTGGGGTTTATCAAGGTGGATGTTGAAGTCACCAAGCAGTACCAGAGGAGTGCCATCCTCAGGGAAGTGAGAGAGGAAAATATCCAATTCTTCTAAGAAGTTACCCAGTTGACCTGGAGGGCGATAAATAACTACAACATGGATTTTAGCAGGATGAGTGATAGTGATTGAGTGTGATTCAAAAGAGCGGTTGCCAGATAAAGATGTAATGGGCTCAAATTTCCAATCATTTGAGATGAGCAAACCAGTACCTCCGCCCCTCCCAATCGGGCGAGAGGTGTGTGAAAAAGTGAAATTATTTGAGAGAGCTGCAGGAGTGGCAGTGTCTTCTGGTTTGATCCAGGTTTCAGTTAGAGCCATGAGACTGAGATGTGAATGAGTGGAAAAAGATGAAATAAAGTCTGCTTTGTTTAAAGCAGACTGGCAATTCCACAGACCAATTGGAATGGACATTAATGTAGTAGAGGAAATAGGTACACTACGCAGATTATTAGGATTACGGTGTCTAGAACGTGCTGAGCGTGACTTGCGGGTGTTTGTGGTAATAGTAGCGATTTGGAAGCACATCGTGAATACGAGTCAGAGAACCAAACAGATAACAACAAGCAAAACACAAAAGTGGACAAAGTAGAAGGAAAGCTATACTCAAGTGCCTTGTCGGTGTCCTTGCTTGAGTGGAGTCGCGCAGAGTAGAGTCGAATGGTCTTTACACTCCTCGGTCTTCACACCATGAGGGCTTCACACGAGGGCTGCCGCTTCCGCTGCCGCGGAGAACCGCTCACTTATACTCACGTTAATTGTCCTTATTGAATACAGATGGCTACTCCCAGTGAAACGCGTTCGCGCGAGGTCACGTGACTAACAAACTTTCAGCAAACAGACAACCACTACAGCACACAGACAACGTTCTGACTAACAGCTGAACTACAGATCACTTAAGAAAATGTAAACAGTACTCACAGACTAGTTGTTCTCCCTGAAGTTCGATTGCTTCTCTCTACCTCCAATTGTAAACAACACAGCTCTTATACCACGCTGGCTAGCGGCCACGCCCAGTGAAACGCGTTCGCGCGAGGTCACGTGACTAACAAACTTTCAGCAAACAGACAACCACTACAGCACACAGACAACGTTCTGACTAACAGCTGAACTACAGATCACTTAAGAAAATGTAAACAGTACTCACAGACTAGTTGTTCTCCCTGAAGTTCGATTGCTTCTCTCATATATATATATATATATATATATATATATATATATATATATATATATATATATATATATATATATATATATATATATATATATTCTACTATATGAAATTTCATTATGTTTATTTAAGTCCCACAATAGCCTGTCGCTGTTTATCTGAATGGAGTGTTTTTCTTCTTCTTTTTTTTCTTGGTTAATTTAATATTCCGAAAAATAACTGTTTGTGAAAACAATTCATGCAGTGTATTTTTTTTACATTTCGCACCCGTGCAGTGCATGTTCTGAAATAAAAATAAAAATTGCCTTGAATAGGCTACGCGGCCTTGTTTGTTTTGCGGTCTATATTGACGCAATGCTCTGCTGATGCGAGCCGCGAGAAAGCCCTGGTCGATTGTAGAAAGGATACCATCCAATGCAACAAATATATTTAATGGCTAATGTATGCATAGGCCTATGCTGAGTTTAATTTATTTATGATTAGATGCGCTGCAGTTCACGCGCAATGCAAGTGAACGCGGCGCACCGGTGCCTCCATTTCACGATTATTATATTGTCTGTTATATTTGCTTTTTATTTATTAAATACAAGCAATTTGTTAATGCAACATTTACTAAAATTAATATACAATTTATACAAAACGAAATTCGTTTCAAAGAAAGGCTTTTTCTACAAAGCAAAACTTAATGAAAGTGGTAAAAAATAATGTCACCCGAAATATATATATATATATATATATATATATATATATATATATATATATATATATATATATATATATATATATATATATATATATTTAAAATATAGGACTATATTTTATTTATATATGATGATCGTTATCGGTATTGCAAATGTTTTTAATTTGTTTAATAAATCTAATAATTCTGACTGGGCACATCACTATAGTCATAACTTTTATTTCTATCTCAAATTATTTTTAATAACTTGGCTGAGAAAAAAAAATGATAGGGGGTACGTTATTGAAAAAAGATTGAGAAGCACTGCTATAGGCAGTGTAAAAAATGTTTTGTTCCGTTACCTCCAACCTGCGTTTTGAGTCGCCGGATCCACCCCCCCTCTGCGCTCCGGGACCTCCCAGTTTACAAATTAAGCACTGGGTAACGCCAGTAACGCCAATGTAACTCACATTGCGCTAGATTTTATCACCGCCCTCCCAGGGCAAGACCGTCGTTTTGACTGTCGTAGACCGGTTCTCGAAGGCAGCTCATTTTATTCCCTTGCCTAAATTACCCTCTGCTAAGGAGACAGCTGTGGCTGTCATGGACCTTTCACATGGCCTTCCAATAGACGTGGTCTCCGACAGGGGGTCCCAATTTGTGTCCAAATTCTGGCGAGAGTTTTGTAAATTACTGGGGGCAATGGTCAGTCTGTCTTCGCGTTTCCATCCCCAGAGCAATGGCCAAACCGAGCGAGCCAACCAGGACCTTGAAAGAACGTTACGATGTTTGGTGTCCAAGAATTCTACCTCCTGGAGCCAGCAGATCTCATGGGTTGAGTATGCTCATAACTCGTTGCCAGTGTCATCTATGGGTCTATCTCCGTTTGAGGCTAGTTTAGGTTACCAGCCACCTAACTTTCGTAGTCTGGAATCCAAGGACGTAGAGATAGATTTGTAAATAGAAACTAGATTCTATTTACACTAAGTGAAAATAAAATTTTCTTAGCGATAATTGCTACACTAAGTGCAAATAGTGATATGTTACGAAGTGTAAATAGCAACTAGATTCTATTTACACTAAGTGAAAATAACACATTTTCTTAGCAAAAGATGATATTTACACTAAGTGCACATAGGTGTAGATGCTATTTACTAAGTGAAATAGCATACTAAGTAAAAATAGTGAAATATTCTATTTACACCATGTAAAAGTAGCAGTTCTTTGCAATGTGTAAATAGTAATTAAATGCAATTTATACTTTATTTTGACAGATACATACTATTTGCACCTCAGTATTGTTGTACATTAACAGGATGCAATAATAACATAGTGTAAATTATTATATTTATTAAAATTATTAAATGGATGCCGCCTTAATGGGACAATAAAAGCCCTCCCTACACCTACCCCTAACCCTACCCAGTAAATGCTTATTATTTTTAAACATTTCGTTAGGCACTTTATTTCCACATTTAGAACATTTTCTTAATTTGTAAGTAAATGCCTGACAGAGGTACGAGAGGAGGTGGGGTAGTGATCTATGTGGACATGAGTCTCAATTCTAAATGTATGGTATCTTCAACTGAGCCAATTAATTTTGAAAGTATTTTTGTTAAAATAACATTTCATACTAATAAGTCATTAATTGTGGGTAGTATTTATAGGCCCCCCTCTGCTCCAACTGATTCACTGTTAAATATTTTAAATACAATTGGCTCTTTAGATAAAAGCAATACAAAATAATTAATAATTTTAGGTGACTTCAATAGAAATTGGCTTGACTATTCTTCTACTAAGGACAAGAACTTAATTAAAAGTGTAAATTTAACTCAGTTAATTAATGAGGCTACTAGGGCTGGCCAATCATCATCGCTTTTGGATTGGATTTTGGTCACCAACCCCGAACAAATAATTACTTTGGGGGTAATGTCGGATTGTATGAGTGACCATGCCATTGTATACTGTGTATGGAAAATTAAAGTACCAAAATGACTACCTAAATTTATAAAATTTAGGTACATTATACATTTATAAAATTTAGGCAATGTAAAAAACCTAATCTAGATCACTTTAGAAATGACTTACTCAGTGTACAATGGGATCGTTTGTCATTAATCCCCTCAATTGATGATGCCTGGGATATTTTTTATTCTGAAGTAATGAACGTGATTGATAAACATGCCCCATATAAAATTCAAAGGGTTAAGGGAAGGACTCTGCCATGGTTGAGCACTGATTTACAGAGCCTTTATAAACTAAGAGATAAAGCATGGGATAAATATCATAACAGGAAACACCCTGATGACTGGGAGGTTTACAGGCGCCTACGCAAAACTAGGACTAGAAATGCTCCATCCAATTACTATAAAAATAGCCTGTCCCAAGAAACCAATAACCCAAGGCAATTTTGGAAAAAGCTAAATGCAGTTCTTAATCGGAACAACAAAAATCGGATTAAACAGATCTGTGTAAATGATGATATTATCTCTAAGCCAGAAGAATTATCCTATATCTTTAATGAACATTTCTCAAATATTAGCCAGTCACGACCAACACCGTATTGGAATACAGCTTACCAAAATGAAAATCCCTCACATCTTTTTTGTTTTAAAATGACTTCACCACAGGAAGTGCTTAAAGTTATACGTAAAATGAAAACCGATATGAGTGCTGGGCCTGACGGCATTGAAGCTAATTTTATAAAATATGCTGACTATATTCTTATGTATCCCTTGGCAGAGCTTTTTAATTGATCTTTTACAACCAATTCACTGCCGTCAATCTGGAAATGTGCTAGAGTAACACCAGTGTTCAAAGGGGGAGATTCTACAGATATCAACAATTACAGACCTATCTCAATTATATATGCTGTCCAAAAGATATTTGAAAAATTAATCTTTAATCAACTATCATCATATGTCAACAACAATAATATTTTATCTCCCTGTCAATCAGGGTTTAGATATAACTACTCAACAACAACAGCTTTACTTAATCTCACCAATGATATCTATATAGGTTTTGATAAGCAAGAGTCTACAGGTGCAATCTTTATTGATTTCACCAAAGCTTTTGACACTGTTGACCACTATCTTTTGCTGGATAAGCTTTATTCAATTGGTGCCTTCAGAGAGGTACTGCTTTGGTTCAACTCGTATTTACATTGTCGAAAACAATTTGTCATGGTACAGGGTAAATCTTCAGAGACTAATATAATTACTAAAGGTGTTCCACAAGGCTCATCTCTGGTGCCCTTACTGTTTTCAGTCTACATAAATGACATGTCTAAAATCATTGAAAGATGTAAAAGATGACAGATGGGCTCCTGTCTGCCTGATCGATTGCTCCTGTCTGCCTCCTGCTGTGTTTGTAGCTCTGTAGCTCAAGTCTGTAGCTCTGTACAGCCTTGCTTACGTTTGAATCTTTATTTTGATATTTCCTCTTTATTCTACTGCTAAAAAACGATTGTGGTAAGTGGTAAGTTGGATTAATCAAAAACACGGTAAGTCATGTCTTCTCCTGTCATTATCACTTGCACCGCATGCTGCATGTTTAATATAGGCTTCTCCGCTGGCGAACAGGGCTTCACATGTGATAAATGTAAGGAGATAGTTAGGCTGATGGAGAAGATTTCAGAATTAGAAACACGCATCCATACTTTATCTGAGAGTAGTGAGGATGTAACAGCTTAAGACACTGATTTGGATGCGAATAGCTTAGTGAACTCTGTACATTCTTCGGTTCCGGCTGCAGGGCCCTCGCAGCAGGGCAACTGGGTGACAGTGAGGCAGCATAGTCGCAGACCAAAGAACCACTTTTCCGTTCCGGTTAGAACATTAAACAGGTTCTCCCCTCTCAGTGAAGCACCCACTGAGTATCCTGTTGAAAGTGCCCTAGTCATTGGCGATTCTATTACATGGAACGTGAAGATACCGGCCACGATAGTCACTTGTTTACCGGGAGCCAGAGCGCCTGACATCAAAGCAAATTTAAAAGTGCTGGCTAAAGCTAATCGTAAATTAGATTATTAATTCACGTCGGCACTAATGATGTTCGACTTCGCCAGTCGGAGATCACCAAAATTGACATTAAAGAGGTGTGTGAACTCGCTAGTACGATGTCAGAGGCTGTTGTTCTGGTCCCCTCCCCGTTAGAAGGAGTGATGAGATAGTTAGCAGACTATCATCACTCAATGGCTGGTTGTCTAAGTGGTGTCTGCAAAATAACATAGGGTTCATAGACAATTGGAAAAGTTTTTGGGGCAGACCTGACCTGTTGAAGAAGGATGGCATCCATCCCTCCTGGGGTGGTGCCGCTCTTCTCTCTAGTAATTTGGCACATAGTCTTAGAGCTAAACCTTGACTCACTAGGGCCCAGGTCAGGAAGCAGACAAAACCGCAGGCTAAACCGACCGTCTGCTAGCTGTCTCACGTCACCGGAGTCAGATAAATCCCAGCACATAGAGACTCTTTCACCTAGATATTATCATATAGAGACTGTGTCTGTTCCCCGAATTAGTAAATACAAAAAAACATCAAAACCATTCAACAGTCAAAATGTAATTGATGTCCAACAAATAAACAAAAGATATAATACAGATGAACAATTGATAAAGCTTGGGTTGCTGAATATTCGATCCCTTTCCCCAAAAGCGCTTATTGTTAATGATATTATTAAAGATAATAATCTAAATGTGCTCTGTTTGACAGAAACCTGGCTAAAACCTGACGACTACATTACCTTAAATGAGTCCACCCCCCAAGATTATTGTTATAAACATGAGCCGCGTCTGAAAGGTAAAGGGGGAATGGTTGCTGTAATTTATAATAATATCTTCAGTATTACTCAGAAGTCTAGTTTCAAATATAATTCCTTCGAAGTTTTGGTGCTTTATGTAACGCTATGTAGTGTACATGACAAAACCCGTTCAACATTGGTGTTAGCTACTGTATACAGGCCACCAGGGCATAATACAGACTTTATCAAAGAATTTGCTGACTTTCTATCAGAATTAGTACTGGCCGTTGATAAAGTACTAATTGTTGGTGATTTTAATATCCATGTAGACAACGAAAAAGACGTATTGGGATTAGCATTTAAAGATACACTAAACTCTATTCGAGTTAGGCAACACGTGTCAGGACCCACTCATCGCCATAATCATACATTAGACCTAATATTGTCACATGGAATAAATGTTGATACCGTTGAAATTCTGCAGCAGAGCGATGACATCTCAGATCATTACTTAGTATCTTGTATACTTCATTTAGCTAAGGTTGCAAAGCCGCCCCCTCGCTTCAAAAATGGCAGCACAATCACTGCCGCTACTAAAGATTGCTTTTTGAATAATCTTCCTCATCAGTATCATCTCCTCAGCATCCCAGATAGCATAGAAGAACTCGATGTTGCAACAGAAACTATTGACTCTCTCTTTTCCAGTACTTTAGACACAGTTGCTCCTCTGCGCTTAAAGTAGATTAAAGAAAATAGTCCAACGCCATGGTACAACGAGCACACCCGGGCCCTTAAAACAGCAGCCAGAAAAATGGAGCGCAGCTGGAAGAAAACAAAACTAGAGGTCTTCGTAATTCGTGGAAAGAGCACATGATCACATACAGAAAGGCCGTAAGAACTGCTAGATCTGCTTACTTCTCAACTCTCCTAGAAGAAAACAAACACAACCCGAGGTATTTATTCGATACAGTGGCTAAATTAACCAAAAATAAAGCTTCAACTTCTGATGATTGTAAACAGCACAGCTGTAATGACTTTATGAACTTCTTCACATGTAAGATTGATAATATTAGGAAGAAAATGTTAACCATGCAGCCGTCTACTACAGTATCACATCAGACAGAGCATTGTAGTGTCACTGACGAAAAATTACAATCATTCACTGCTATAGGAGAAGAAGAATTGGCTAAACTCGTTAAATCATCAAAATCAACAACATGTATGCTTGACCCTGTACCAACTAGGCTATTAAAAGAGATGCTACCAGAGATCATAGATCCTCTTCTTAATATCATTAATTCATCTTTGTCATTAGGATATGTACCGAAAACTTTTAAGTTGGCTATTATTAAACCTAATGGTTGGCTATTAAAAAAACGCAACTTGATCCTACAGAATTAGTCAATTATAGACCAATCTCAAATCTACCCTTTCTGTCAAAAATACTTGAAAAGGCAGTGTCCTCACAATTATGTTCCTTTTTAGAAAGAAATGGTATCTGTGAAGATTTCCAGTCAGGATTTAGACCGTATCATAGCACTGAGACTGCTCTCATCAGAGTTACAAATGATTTACTCTTATCATCCGATTGTGGCTGTATCTCTCTATTAGTGTTACTCGATCTTAGCGCTGCATTCGATACTATCGACCACAACATTCTTTTGAATAGACTCGAAAATTATGTAGGTATTAGTGGAATTGCCTTGTCATGGTTTAAATCATACCCATGCAACCGTTATCAGTTTGTAGCAGTAAATGAAGAGATGTCACACCGATCAAAAGTTCAGTATGGAGTACCACAAGGCTCAGTGCTAGGACCGCTGCTCTTCACCCTGTACATGCTACCACTGGGAGATATTATTAGGAAGCATGGCGTTAGTTTTCATTGTTATGCTGACGATACTCAGCTCTATATTTCTTCACGCCCTGAAGAAACTTACCAATTCACAAGATTAACGGAATGCATAGCTGATATAAAACATTGGATATAAAACATTGGATGACCTGCAACTCAATTCAGAAAAAAATGAATTTTTAATTATTGGACAAAAAAGCTCCACAAGTAGTAACCTAGAATACTGTCTAACACTTGATGGCTGTTCTGTCAAGTCCTCGTCGTCAGTGAGGAACCTGGGTGTGCTCTTTGATACCAATCTTTCGTTTGAAAGCCACGTTTCGAGCATCTGTAAAACTGCATTCTACCATCTTAAAAATATATCTAAATAACGGCACATGCTCTCAATGCAAAATGCTGAACAGTTAGTTCATGCGTTCGTGACCTCAAGGCTAGATTATTGTAATGCTCTACTGGGTGGTGGCCCTGCTCGCTTAATAAATAAACTCCAGCTGGTCCAAAACGCAGCAGCTCGAGTTCTTACTAGAACCAGGAAGTATAACCATATTAGCCCAGTTCTGTCAACATTGCAATGGCTCCCTATCAAACATCGCATACATTTTAAAATCTTGCTTATTACTTACAAAGCACTAAATGGTTTAGCTCCCCAATACCTGAGCGAGCTCTTAACATATTATACTCCATCACGTCTACTGCGGTCTCAAAATTCTGGCCAGTTGATCATACCGAGAATTAGACTTGTAGTCAAGACCGCCTAAACCGAGACCAAGACACTACCAAGACCAGAGGGTATCGAGACCAAGACAAGACCAAGACCAAGACCAAGACAGACCAACTCAAGACCAAGACCAAGTCGAGACCAAGACCGAGACCAAGTCGAGACCGGAGGGGGAAAAAAACAGACTAGTGTTGAAGCTAACCAATAACTTGTATGAATTCAAGAACAGCAGCATACTAGGGTTCAGCCGCAGTTTACATTTCATACATATTAGACGGTATTACTTCAACTACACAGGCAGAACAATACAGAGACAGACCATGTCATGTGTGTGTCTGTGAGCTCACTGTAAATGTTTTTTGCAGACTGGGTGAGATCAACTATGTGTAGCAATTGCATGACGGCTGTTACTGCACTATTAGAGGATTGAGACTCCCTTAACTTTTGTGTACTGTTGAGGACTGACATGACTGGTACTGGCTGGTTCATCAGACAAAACATCAAACACCTCCAACACCATCTTGCTCCTCCAACAACTGTCTAAAGAGTGAGAAATATGCAACCAATTGAAATTATACTTAATGTGTAGATGAAATCGTAACATCAAATTAAAGATTAAATTAATATTAATGGTGCATTATTGAACGTTGTGTTGTCGTAAAAAAAAATATATATTGTGGATATTGTATTGCTAAATCGTTCTGAGACAGCGAGACTTAGACAAGACCGAGAGGTCCGAGACCAAGACAAGACCAAGACCAAGACCGTCAAGGCCGTGACAAGACCGAGACCACGTAAAAGTGGTCTCGAGACCGGTCTCGAGACCAAGACCGGTCTCGAGACATACATCACTACCGAGAATATCCAAATCAACTGCAGGCGGTCGATCCTTTTCCTATTTAGCTCCTAAACTCTGGAACAGTCTTCCTAACATTGTTCGGGAAGCAGACACACTCTGTCATAAAGTTTTCTGATGGAGGGAGCTCTAGAGTGGAGAATGGTCTCCACAACCTCTGTCAGGATCCCTATCGTCAAAATGATAGACAATTAGCATATAGTTTAGTATGGTTCTGTTCTGGGCAAGAACTCCCTGTGCATCCATGCATGGATAAGAGCAGGGAGAGCAGTGATAAACCCCCTTAGGGTAAATAGAACAGAAGCAACGTATGTATTGCAGAAGCAATGTATGTATTGCAGATAGCATTAATGTCAATATTAAAATGTACATCCTAATTCAGGAATTTAGTCTGATAAAGGGGAACCAGAATGCCAAATCCTGACAGACGAGTGGAGGAGCTGGGGATGGAGGAGAGTAATTAGAGTAGGAGAACGTGATAGCAGTAGATGATACTCAAGGAGCTTATATGCATGCTATAAAGTTGCCCTTTTTTGTGTATGTGGTGAAAACTCCTGCCTAGCTCAAACTAAAGACAGACAAAAACACCAAGTTTGGACAGACAATGATTCACACAGAGCGCTTGCTGAAGACACAGAAGCTAACATTGTTTGATTCAGGTGTGCTTAATAATTTCCTGGTCGATGACACCCGCCTATGACGTTCGATCACTCCATTGGACTGATTCCATACATGCTTCAGAATGCAATCACGCAGAGTTGTTCCCACAGCGATGACGCAGCATGAGTTCCCTTGAAAGGGAACAACTAATTATTTCCATGTTTTTTGCCACAAAATTACGTTTTATTAGATTAGATTAGATTCAAGTTTATTGTCATTACACATGTACAAGTACAATGCAACGAAATGTGTTTGGAACACCTCCGAGCCGCAGCTATTTAAAGCGTCACGTCTTATCAGGCTATGTACAGGGTTCTCCCACTCAAACGCACATACAGTACGGACACACACTTGCACAGAAACGTGTTGTCAGTGCTGTTCTGATGATTATATCAGTAAAATAGTTTAACCACTTAAAAGCTACATGACATTTCTCACCAGCGAGGTAATAACTGCACTGTTCTTGAGTAGATAAGCTTACAGTTTCACTATTTAGTGAAAGTATAAAAAGTATAGCATCTAGTAGAGATGCTGGTGCCAAACACTAAGATGCACAGACTAAGGCAATACATGTGCTTAATGGCTGAAGCCTCCATTACTAGCTCTAAAATTACATATTGGAATTCGCAACGAAGGCTTGGGATGAGATGCGTAAGAAATTAGTCCTACAAACAAGAGCGTTTTAAGAATAAAAACCTGACAAATGTCTTGAAATAAATAATCTGAACAATGTTTTGAAGTGTGGTAACCGTAGTATAAGCAGAACAATTAACTCCGGGCTGTTGAATAATTAAAAATAACCCTGCTTTGCATTGTTGCCACATTACCACCTTGGGTGTGCTTTATTTTTCTAATAATTCAATGGCCATCCTCAATTATTCCTTACATATTCCTAGAAAATGTTGCCTTTTAAAACAGATCTGAGTTGATTTCTCCTATCCAGATAAAATCACTGCTATTCAACAAAAACAAGGCTAACAATGGAGGACAATGTCAACTTCTAAAAATACAGTACCTGAAAAAGAAAATAATTCAAAAGATGGCACAAAATGTGATTCAGTAAAATAGTAATTCAGTAATTACAAAGTTTTCTATGTCAGTTACGAACTACTGTGTTCCAAATTACACATTTGATAAGTACAATTTTACCTGAACATATTTTGTTCATGACTAGGAGTGTCACTTAAACAAGATGATTTATGTTTAAAAATAAAAATAGAAATAAAATAAATACATTTTGTTTAATGATTAAAAAATAATTTAATTTACTTTTAAAAAAGACATTTGCCCATTGCCATTTCCATTTTGATTTCTTCAAACTTTTTTCTTTATCCCATTGCCAAAAGAGTTTAAAATGTCAATGAACTGTTTACTTAATTTTGGACTCTTCACACTGAATTTTAATACACAGCCCATTGAAATTATTATAATTTTTTTATCGTTACATTTAACAATATTTTTAAACATTAATTAACCCTTAAATGCATGAATGTTTTACCAATCATTATTACATTCGGGTCTTTAGCTACCCGGATCCATATCCAATACGGACGGATCTCTACCTGTCGTGATAATATAAAACTCTCCTGATATTAGAGTTACAATTTAAGAAGATTAAAATAAAGCATTTTTGTTACCTTTTGGAGCTTGGAAAGGTTCCGTTTGAACAGATGTTTTATACCATCATCACTGTCCTCGTCAGAGCTCATTTCCTAGTACATTCAGCATCTGGCTCATATTCACCTCTATCTCAAACATATTCTCAAAACTATAATTTTCAACATCTTCAAAATTAATATTTTGTTCGCTGACAGCTTCTTCACCAGATCCACCATCAAGTGACAGTGACACTAATATTTGATTTTATTCAGTACATGCTCTGCAGTAAATCGCTGAGCCATTTTAAGTTTTTGTGATGATACTTCCTATTATTTTTTCTGCCTGCGGTAACTATGAGTGAAACGTCACTTCATCATTGTTTATCAGACATTGCCATCTTGTGGAATGAAGGTGAATTGCACTTATTCAGTTATCAAAGATTCAATTATTGTTGTGCAGAAAAAATATACTTACACCGTTACACATCTCGGGTTGTTAGTGACCCTATACAATTTTTTTACAAAAAATTTATGGGAAAACATTTTATAAGCTTTTATAATTTTTTTTTTCTTGTTATATTGTTTATATTGGAATACTAAGAAGGTTGATGTCTATCTTAAAAAAATAATGATTAGGAGGGTTAGTGAATGACGTCCCGGGTCACTAAAAACCTGAGGTATGCATTTAAGGGTTAAACTAACATTTTAATTATAAATGTAGTTTTATTTTAATTTATACATTATACTTATTGATTCCTTTATTTGATTTTTTTATTGGCACACCTAATCCTGAATAAACAATGACTTGCAAACTAGATCAAAGATCTTGAAAAACTCACAGGGAAAAGCAACATAATGGATTAGCAGCCATAATTCAGGGTGTATTATACAGATAAAGATGGAATGAGGAGCACCACACATAAATCGTCTCAGGTTACGTATGTAACCATGGTTCCCTGATAGGGAATGAGACACTGCGTCAAGCGCTGCGGGAACGCCTCTGCGGGATTGCGTCATGAAGCACTCGTGAAATCAGTCCAATGGCGTGACGGGACGTCATAGGCGGGTAACGTCATTGACCAGGAAACTATAAAGCAACCCTGAACCAAACAGTGTCAGCTTCTGAAAAAGTCTAACAAGTCGGTCACAGGCATGCCGGGAGTATGGCAAAGCGACGCAGCATCTCTTTCCTTCTCAGGGAACCATGGTTACATATGTAACCTGAAACGTTCCCTTTCAAGGGAACTCGCGCTGCGTCAAGCGCTGCGGGAACTGAATACCCACACTTACCCCATAATCCTCAAGTGCCTGTATATGTGAAATCGTAATGCACATTATGCTACAAGCACCCGAGAACCGGGAGTAGAAGCCACGTCCAGGTTATAAAATCTTATAAAGGTGTGAGGAGAGGACCATCCTGCTGCATCACACACCTCCTGAAGAGAAACTCCTGACAAGAGAGCCATAGAGGCAGCCATACTCCTAGTTGAGTGGGCCCGAATCTTTAGTGGTGAAGGTTGACCGGCCATCAAATATGCTAGTGAAATAGCCTCGACTATCTACTTGCTTAGGGTCTGCTTAGATGCAGGCTTAGATGCCTACTAAACAGACAAACAGCTGATCAGATTTACGCCACAGGGCAGCTCTGTGGACATAAGCATCTAGTGCCCTGGGCAGAGCAGATTTCATTTCTCCTGGTCTGGATTTTGAAAGGGAGGTGGAGAAAAGGCCTGCAGCATTAGTGGGAACTTTAGGGACATATCCTTCTCTTGGAAACAAGAAAGCTTTCACCATACCCGGTGCGAATTCAAGAAACGAGGGAGCAACAGACAATGCTTGTAAATCTCCAACTCTCTTAAAAGAAGAAATAGCCAGAAGAAATAGCGTCTTTAGCGTAAGGAACTTTTCTGGCACCTCCTCCATAGGTTCAAAGGGGGCCAGAGTCAGGCCTTCTAATACTATGGCCAGGTCCCAAGTCGGCACCCTTGAACGTGCCGCAGGTCTTAGCCTCAGAGTACCACGAAGGAAGTGGGTTACCAAAGGGTGTCTCCCCACTGATGCACCATCGAGATGAACGTGATAGGCGGATATGGCCGACACATATACCTTTAAGGTGGACGGAGATAACCCTGAGGAGAACTTTTCTTGAAGATAATCTAGCACTGAACTCAATTGGCAGTTAACTGGTTCACTGAATGGTTCGCGCACCATGCAACAAAAACGTCTTGGTTACATATGGTAACCCTCGTTCCCTGAATAAGGGAACGGAGACGTACGTCGGGCGTCACCGACGAATTGAGATCACTTCTGGGAGCCCCTATCAGCTTCGAGCTATATATAATGAACATTTGGCGTGCAAGATTTGCATCTCGTGCTCCGCCCCGCACCGCGGGTATAAACAGGAAGCGAGAGCGAATGCACGCTGTTTTTCACTGAGGAGCCGAACTAGTGACTCGGCCATGCAGTGATGGTACAGCAACTGTGGCGATGGGACGTACGTCTCCATTCCCTCCTTCAGGGAACGAGGGTTACCATACGTAACCGAGACGTTCCCTTTCAGTCGGTCACGTTCGACGTACGTCGGACATCACAGACGAATTGGGATCCCTTTGGAAAACGCCATAGTTACTACCACTTCAGCCCGTTACACCCCGTCTGTTAGCGGGCAGGGAAATTCACTCAGGGAGAGTCAAAAGCTGCTGTTCCGCAAGACCCATTCAGCTGACTTTATTGGATAACGCTGGGAAAGCGTGCCCGTGAAGGCCGCTGCGGAAGCCACACCATGCCCAGAGGGAGTTACCATGTGGAGAATACACGTATGGGCTGGCCGTGGGCAGCACAACATATGGAAGTCCCAGGGGTGGCCCCGGCCATTTAGAGGCGGGAGACAACACCTTACTGAGACGGCAGAGCGGACTCTGCCGAGGGAAAGACACGGGCTCGTCGTAGGGAGCTGTACCATGGAAGAAAACACACATGGAACCGCCGTGGGGGTCACAACATATGGAACCCAGCCTAACACCCGTTCCACCAATGCATACGAGTGTTAGACCTGGCGTCGGACGGTCCGCCACATCCGACTGCCGTGGGTAACGGAGGACTCAACAGGGTTCGCCATTCTGGGGAACTAAACTGGAGCGGTTGCGCACGCATCCGGTCCGTAAGGAGGGGAATGGTGCAGCAAGCCGACACAAGAACGGGCACTTCGGTGTTACTGACTATGGGAAGTGAACACACGGGAAGATACCGGCTCTACACAGAGGTTATAGAATCTAGTGAACGTCTTAGGTGTCGCCCAGCCCGCAGCTCTGCAAATATCTGTCAGCGAGGCGCCCCGAGCCAGCACCCAGGAAGAAGCAACACCCCTGGTAGAGTGAGCTCTTAACCCGAGCGGGCAGGGCACGTCTTGGGATTCATAGGCCAAGACGATGGCATCCACTATCCAGTGGGCCATCCTCTGCTTGGAGACAGCCTTTCCTTTCTGCTGTCCTCCGTAACAGACGAAGAGCTGCTCTGAGGTCCTGAAGCTTTGCGTTCTGTCCACGTAAGTCCGGAGAGCACGGATGGGACAGAGAAAAGCTAGGGCTGGGTCTGCCTCCTCCGAAGGCAGCGCTTGCAGGCTCACCACTTGGTCCCGGAAGGGAGTAGTGGGAACCTTGGGCACATATCCAGGCCGGGGTCTCATGATCACATGAGAGTTACCAGGCCCGAATTCCAGGCACGATTCGTCGACCGAAAATGCCTGCAGGTCCCCTACCCTCTTGATGGAGGCCAACGCAGTCAGGAGTACCGTCTTTAACGACAGGATCTTTAACTCTGCTGACTGCAAAGGCTCAAAGGGCGCTCCCTGCAGTGCGGTTAGCACCAGAGACAAGTCCCAAGAGGGTATAGTGGGAGGGCGAGGCGGATTTAGTCTCCTTGCTCCCCTCAGGAACCTGACGATCAGATCGTGCTTACCTAAGGACTTTCCATCTACTAGATCATGATTAGCGGAGATAGCGGCAACATAGACTTTGAGTGCGGAGGGAGACAGCCTTCGCTCCAACCCATCTTGTAGAGAGGAAAGCACGGACCTGATCGAACATCTTCGGGGGTCTCGGCGAGAAGAGCACCAATCGACGAGCAGGTTCCACTTCAACGCATAGAGGTGCCTCGTAGAGGGGGCTCTAGCGGAAGCGATGGTGTCAACTACCGCTTGCGGTAGGTCACCTAGAACCTCCGCGTCCCATCCAGGAACCAGACATGGAGTTTCCAGAGGTCCGGACGCGGGTGCCATAGGGTGCCCCGTCTCTGAGTCAGGAGGTCCTTTCTCAGAGGAATGGGCCAAGGAGGTGCTGTCGCGAGGAGCACTAGTTCCGGGAACCAAGTCCGGTTGGGTCCTCCCTGACCTTGCACAGTGTCTGTGCGAGAAGGCTCACTGGGGGAAACGCATATTTGCGTAGGCCCCGGGGCCAGCTGTGTGCCAGGGCATCCGAGCCGAGGGTCCCCTCGGTCAGGGAATAAAACCACTGGCAATGGGTCATGTCCGGGGCGGCAAACAGGTCTACCTGTGCGGTCCCGAAGCGACTCTATTTCAGCTGGACCACCTGGGGATGGAGTCTCCACTCTCCCGGTAGCACTGGCTGTCATGAGAGCTCGTCGGCTGCACGATTGAGCAGGCCTGGAATGTGAATGGCACGAAGCGACCTCAGATGCTTCTGACTCCATAAGAGGAGATGGCGGGCGAGGTGTGACATGCGACAGGAGAGTAGACCACCCTGTTTGTTCATGTACACAACGGCCGCAGTGTTGTCCGTATGGAATGGACCAGAATGTGCTTGCCTCTGAGCGGAACTTTGAAATGGCTGAGTGCAAGACGAACTGCTAACAACTCGAGGCAATTGATATGCCATTGCAGTTGAGGCCCCGTCCACAGACCCAAAACTGCAAGCCCGTTGTATGTGGCACCCCAGCCGGTGGATGAGGCATCCGTGGAGACAACAAGATGCCTGGACACTTGTTCTAGGGCAATTTCCCGCGCGTAGAAACGAAGGGTCTGATGGCGGGCTGAAGGTTTGGCGGCACCTCGGAGTCACTTGGACGCGGAGGGAACCGCTGAGCCACACCAATCTCGGGACTCGGTCGTGTAGCCAGCGTTGAAGCGGTCTCATATGAAGCAATCCCAACGGCGTTACTGCGGCTGCGGATGCCATATGCCCCAGGAGCCTCTGAAAATGTTTCAGTGGTGCCACTGTCCTTTGAAAGAATTCAAGCAGTTCAACACTGACTGGACGCGTTCCTCGGTGAGGCGCGCTGTCATGGCGACCGAGTCTACCGAGAAAAGAGATCCTCTGTGTGGGACAGAGTTTGCTCTTCTCCCAGTTGACCCGAAGCCCCAACTGAGGTGACTGAGCACCATGTCCCTGTGTACGCACAACATGAAGTGAACGCCCCTGAACTTGGGGGGACGCCAGGTGAACTGAATCGCCCTCCTCCAGGGGAAGGAGTGGTGCTGCAGCCAACTCCGGGAGAGCAGTTTCCTCCATCTCTGGGCGGCCCGTCTCAGGGTCTCTTCTGACAGCGCTTGCCACCTGGCTTGGCAGCGGCCTGAGCGGGCTGGACGTCTTTCCCACGGCCGGTCCCACGCCACCGGAGCCACCGGCGGCTGGGTGGAGGCAGCAGCGGGCCGCCGGGGCAGGATATGCTTGATGGCCTCCGTCTGCATCTGGGTGGCCGAGAACTGCTGGGCAAAGCTCTCGACTGCGTCGCCGAACAACCCGGCCGACGTAATGGGGGAGTCCAGGAACCGATACTTGTCGGTCTCACTCATATCGGCCAGGTTGAGCCAGAGATGGCGCTCCTGGACCACAAGCGTGGACATCGCCTGACCGATGGAATGGGCGGTGACTTTCGTCGTCCATCGCTGTCCGGAGCTCCCGGAGGAGCTCTGGGTCAGGTTTTCCCTCGTGCATGTGCATGAGTGCCTGGGCCTGGTGGAACTGAAGCAACGCCATGGCATGCAAGGCGGACGCAGCCTGTCCACAAGCCTTGTAAGCCTTCCCAGTCAGACTGGAGGAGAACTTACAGGCCCGGGACGGGAGACGCGGGTCACTGTGGCAGTGGGAGGCGGTCGCCAGACACAGTTGCATCGCGACGGCCCGCTCCACTGGCGGGATTCCCACGTATCCCTTGGCTGGCCTGCCGTCAAGGGTAGTGAGGAGGGAGGAGTCACTCGGTCGGTTTCTGGCAGAAAAAGGTGCTGTCCACGACCTTGTGAGCGCCTCATGCACCTCCAGGAAGAAAGGCACTGGGGCGGGACGCTGAGAACCAGTCCGACCCTCCCCGAGAAACCAATCATCCAACCTAGAGGGTTCGGGACATGGTGGAGGGTTCCACACAAGCCCAACACTTTCGGCGGCCTGGGAAAGCATAGTCGCCATCTCGGAGTCCGTGATCCTCAGGTCACCCTGGCCATCCTAAGAAATAGGTCTATTCTGGTTAGGAATAGAACTAGATCATGGGATGGGTAAGGGGACTCCGCCTTCCCCGTGGTAGGTGAGTCTCGACCTTAGTTCCGAGATAGTCATGTTCCCGCCGTGGGAACATGAACTATCCACAAATTCCGCCTCAGCGTGCTGTTTGCCCAAACACGTGAGACAGCGATTGTGACCGTCAGCGGGCACCAGGGAACGACCGCATCCAGAAACGCACGGGTGGAATGACATCTTGAAAAAGACGCAGCGTCACCCGTGTACTCTTTTAGAGAAAACGCTCTCTCTGCTGAAGCACTCAGGGGGAAATGCGACAGCGCACAGGGTTTAGTGCAGCCCGTGCCTGTACTCAAGAAAAAACGTGCTCACGCACCGACAGGTTGCTGTGAAAACAGCAGTTTTTCTCTCTTTTAGAGCAGCAGTGAGCACCGCGATCCCGCTGAATTGTGCCGTCTCTCCAACACCACGTTGACCCTCGATCTCCGGTTTTTCTCTGTAGATTAACAGGAACTCTTGCTGATAGCAGCTTTAACTCAATGTTTGTGAGTTGTCTTCAAACACCGTTCGGCTCCGAAGTGAATGACAGCGTGCATTCGCTCTCGCTTCCTGTTTATACCCGCAGCGCGGGGCGGAGCGCGAGATGCAAATCTCGCACGCCAATTGTTCATTGGCCGGTTCTATATAGCTCGAAGCTGATAGGGGCTCCCAGAAGTGATCCCAATTCGTTGGTGACGTCCGATGTACGTCGAACGTGACCGACTGAAAGGGAACTCTCCATTTTAGGGCATAAAGCCTCCTCGTGGACGGAGCTCTGGAGTGTAATATGGTCTCCACTACCTCGGTAGAGAAACCTAAATCTACGAGCTGGGCCCCCTCAGAGGCCAAGCCCACAGTTTCCACAGCTCCGGGCGCGGGTGCAGGACTGACCCCAACGCCTGAGAGAGAAGGTCCCTCCTGATCGGAATCTCCCACGGGGGACCCTCGAGAAGAGACACAATGTCTGATAGCCATACTCGGCCCGGCCAGAATGGGGCTACTAACAACAGACGGACCCCGTCCCGGCGTTCTCTCTCCAGAAATCCCGGTAGCAATGCCAGAGGGGGAAAGGCATACAGACACAGCCTTGGCCACGTCTGCACCATGGAATCCATCTCCAGGGGCCAGGGATGTGTGAGGGAGTAAAATATGGGACAGTGCGTTGTCTCTTGAGACGCAAACAGATCCACCTGAGCTTGCCCGAAGTGGTTCCAAAGGAGCTCCACCAACTCGGGGTGAAGTCTCCACTCCCCCGGCACCACTCCCTGCCTCAACAGGAAGTCTGCCCTCTTGTTCAAATGCCCTGGAATATATATTGCACGAACTGACAATGACTTTCCTTGAGCCCATAACAACACGCGATGTACCAATTTCCATAATCGGCATGAGCGTAGACCCCCCTGGTGATTTATATAGGAGACCACCGTTGTGTTGTCCGTGCGGACCAACACGTGATGTCCCCTGAGGTCTGGGAGAAAGTGCCTGAGTGCCAGGAACACAGCCATCAGCTCCTGCTGGTTTATGCCAGGAAAGCTGATGGCCGCTCCACGGACCCTGAACCGAGCGACCACTCATGATCGCCCCCCAGCCGGTGAGAGATGCATCCATCTTTAGCGTTAAGCGACAACAAGGAGCCCCCAACACCGGACCCTGGGACAGGAACCAAGGATCCTTCCACACAGTCAAGGCATGAAGGCATCGCCGCTTTGCCCCCGAAAGCGAACATGAGGAACTTCCTGTGCTGAGGAAGGATGGAGATATGAAAATACACTCACCTAAAGGATTATTAGGAACGCCTGTTCAATTTCTTATTAATGCAATTATCTAATCAACCAATCATATGGCAGTTGCTTCAATGCATTTAGGGGTGTGGTCCTGGTCAAGACAATCTCCCGAACTCCAAACTGAATGTCAGAATGGGAAAGAAAGGTGATTTAAACAATTTTGAGCGTGGCATGGTTGTTGGTGCCAGACGGCCGGTCTGACTATTTCACAATCTGCTCAGTTACTGGGATTTTCACGCACACCCATTTCTAGGGTTTACAAAGAATGGTGTGAAAAGGGAAAAACATCCAGTATGCGGCAGTCCTGTGGACGAAAATGCCTTGTTGATGATAGAGGTCAGAGGAGAATAGGCAGACTGATTCAAGCTGATAGAAGAGCAACTTTGACTGAAATAACCACTCGTTACAACCGAGGTATGCAGCAAAGCATTTGTGAAGCCACAATACGCAAAACCTTGAGGCGGATGGACAACAGCAACAGCATTACAACAGCAGAAGACCCCACCGGGTACCACTCATCTCCACTACAAATAGGAAAAAGAGGCTACAATTTGCACAAGCTCACCAAAATTGGACAGTTGAAGACTGGAAAAATGTTGCCTGGTCTGATGAGTCTCGATTTCTGTTGAGACATTCAGATGGTAGAGTCAGAATTTGGCGTAAACAGAATGAGAACATGGATCCATCATGCCTTGTTACCACTGTGCAGGCTGGTGGTGGTGGTGTAATTGTGTGGGGGATGTTTTCTTGGCACACTTTAGGTCCCTTAGTGCCAATTGGGCATCGTTTAAATGACATCCCTTTATGACCACCATTTACCCATCCTCTGATGGCTACTTCCAGCAGGATACTGCACCATGTCACAAAGCTCAAATCATTTCAAATTGGTTTCTTGAACATGACAATGAGTTCACTGTACTAAAATGGCCCCCAGATCTCAACCCAATAGAGCATCTTTGGGATGTGGTGGAACGGGAGCTTCGTGCCCTGGATGTGCATCCCACAAATCTCCATCAACTGCAAGATGCTATCCTATCAATATGGGCCAACATTTCTAAAGAATGCTTTCAGCACCTTGTTGAATCAATGCCACATAGAATTAAGGCAGTTCTGAAGGCAAAAGGGGGTCAAACACAGTATTACTATGGTGTTCCTAATAATCCTTTAGGTGAGTGTATGCATCTTTTAGGTCTATTGTGACACACCAGTCCTCGGACCTGATCTGACACACAATCTGCTTTAGAGTGAGCATTTTGAATTGTAACTTTTTTACTGCTCGATTTAGCTGACGCAGATCTAGAATAGGACGCAACCCTCCATCCTTTTTTGGAACTATAAAGTACCGGCTGTAAAACCCTGACTCTCTGCTGTGGGGAGGGAGCCTCTCTATAGCCTCTTTTCGCAGAAGAGTTTGTACCTCTTGTTCCATAATCAGAGCCTGCTCGGGGCTGACCACTGTCGGCACCATCCCATTGAACTTGGGCGGGCGAAACTTACTGTCTGCAGGACCCAATGTGAGATATTTGGCAGAAGTTTCCACGCTGCCAGAAAATCTACTAAGGGAACCAGCCTCTCGAGGCTGGCCTCTGGTGTTTTTTGAGCGGTCAGCTCAGTGTCCTGAAATAGCGCACCGGCAGGGAGCAACCGAACTGACCCCTTTTGAACCCCCTTCGAGGGGTGCGAGCTGCCCAGCGCCGCTACATTTCCGGGCGGACACAGAGATTTGGACTCGCTGAGGAACGGTGCGCCCCGAAGCACCAAAGGTGGCGGGGTTGGCAGACCGGCCCTCTGATGGCACCGCTCTGATGGCACCAAGCGGAGGCGGGTGCCTCGACGCACCGCTTCCCCTTGGAGGGGACTGCCATCCAAAGCCCTGCGCTCCTGGCGTCAGGACTTCTTCTTTGCCGGGGCCTTCCTAGAGATAAGAACAGTCCTCAGATCTGCTCTACCTCGGGAAGGCCTCGGCTGAGCGTGCTGTCCCGGTCCCCAGCCTCTCTGTGGGGGAGCACTGGACGCCACGCTCTATTTTTGTTGTGCTCTATGAGCTGAGGAGGACGTACTCGGTACTCAGAAACATAGACTTTGCGGGCAAAGAAACTTCTGAGAAGCGGCCGCCTGTTTTTTAGCTTCTTGGAAGCGATCATCCACCGCAATAACAGAACCACCGAAGAGGCCAGTGGCGGAGACAGGGGAGTCTAACAGGAACTTTTTATCTTTCTCCCTCATGTCAGAAATATTAAGCCATAAATGTCTCTCCGTGGCCACCAGTGCTGCCATGGAGCGCCAATGGATTTTGTCGCCTCCCTGGTGGCCCGAAGAGACAAGTCAGCTGCCCTCCTAACCTCTGCCACTGTTTCTCTTTCTACCTCCTCGGTTGCTTCGTCTATGTCCTTCAGCAGGTCAGCTTGATATGCTTGTAGGACCGCCATAGTGTGTAAACTGGCAGCCGCCTGACCTGCTGCCGAGTACGCCACTAGATCCATTTGCGATCCCCAGGACGCGCGCCTTCGCCGTGCCTCAGCAGCGGCGGGACCCGAGCCCTGGGGAAAGCATGCAGAAGCACCCTCCTCAAAGAGTGCTCGGCGGGACCGGAGAGTTTTCATTGCTAGCTTCTCGCAGTGCTTGCAGCCGCCCCCTCGAGGGCTGCCTGGGCGTGCTGCGGTCCCAGACACATAACAAACAACTCGTGTGTATCCCCACCCGTAATGAAACGAGGGCAGGGAGTACCACACTTCTTAAACTGTTCCATTTCTCTTTATATATGAGAGACAAACACACACCAAATAGACAGAACGATTTCAACATAGAGCGCTTGTGAAGACACAGAAGCTGACACTGTTTGGTTCAGGGTTGCTTTATAGTTTCCTGGTCAATGACGTCACCCGCCTATGATGTCCCATCACACCATTGAACTGATTTCACGAGTGCTTCATGACGCAATCACGCAGAGGCGTTCCCGCAGCACTTGACGCAGCGCAAGTTCCCTTGAAAGGTAAATTCATCAGCTCTTCCTCTGATAAGAGATCAGTACTAGGACTACTGCCTACCAAAGCACATCAGATAAAGCTCAAAAAGTCTCAGACCTCAGACCTCAAGGCTTTGCTCAAATTACTTTAGCCATCCGTGTGAAAGAGAATCTGTGTTGAGTCTTGCCTAGAATTGCACTGGAAGTTAATTTAACTTTGCTTTTGTGGATACTGTTAATAAACAAAAAATAAAGTCTTGTACATTATATTATTCTCCTCTAAATATACTGCAAATGTTTGAGAGGATGCCAAAAAAATTAAAGTGGACACATGTAATAATCATCAGTACATATTCATATGTGTTTTGTTAATCAGTCAGAACATTTGTTTGTGATTTGATAATGTTAAAAAAACGACAATGGGGTAAGACACTATTATTAATATATGCACTAAAGATATTAAAAGGTCCTCTGGCTGCTTTTACAGATTTGTTGGAGAGATATGTTAGTTACACTAATGTATCTTCATGGCCATTTATGGCCTTCAGGAATCAGAACTATAATTGTTTCTTGGCAAGCTGATTGAAACAACATTGTTTGTGTGCCAGGATCTACAGTATATAGCCCACCAACACAAGGTTTGGACAAGAAGTTTTTCTTTGTGCCAAGAACTTAATGAGAAACAAGCTTCTACCAAAAGACTGGCCATAACAAACAATAACACAAGAACTGTGAGCTCTTTACCAGTGTTTACCTTACAGGTTCAATCACATGCATCTAACAATGCTGCTTTACAAATGAACTAATTGTGTGAACGCCTATGTGTTATTGAAAATCCCAAGCACACGGTTGCTTCAAATAAACTCCCAAATATTAATTTTACTGCAAACATGATGTGTGAATTTGCATTACACCAGCACTGAATGCAGTGTGGGTCATAAAACAGGTAACAAATAATTTTGTAACTCTATTTAGCTTTGATCCATAAGAAACATCAGCCACACTGAATTACAAGAGGACTGTTCCTTGCTATTAGTCTACAATTAAAAGCATTGAATAAACACTTTTTATTTAGCATATTGCTAAATATTGTTCATAACCATAAGTTTGTTCTTACAACAATTTCAGAATGATAAATGACCATTGTATGCCACAAGATTAGTTACATAAGAAAAAGCAATTATCCAGTCAAATGTTTAATTCTAGACACCAGACAATAAACAACTTCACGTCAAAGTCTTTGACAGTCCATCCAAGACAAGTATTAGTCTCTTAATAAAACCAGACATGCAGACGGTATTTTCTCTTTCAAAAGAAATTAACTTTTTTATTGCTTTTGTCTCATTAGAAGATAAATGGCTAGAAGGAGAAAATGTACATTTTGCCAAAGTCAAGTGTTGAACTTTTTCCTTTACCATTACCTCAGGGGTGAACACGACGAGCAGCACTAGATCGTCCTATTTGTGCAGATGAGAATAATTTACTTTTAAAACTGTGATCTCATTGGCTTGACCTTGTGAGAGCAACTTGCACAGTGACTCAGCCAAAATAATCTATGGAAAAAAAAGGAGCGAGCAGGAGACAGTACCTCATATACCATAGAAAACACAATCCAACAATGCCTTTCATATTCACATTCGCATTTATGAAGACAAGCTAAATGAATCAAATGACAAATAAAATTACGTATCAGACTTATCACACAAGTCTAGTCAGTGATCTTCTCAGTGATTATTGGACACTCTAATAGGCCTAGATGACATATTAAAACCCTGTGTAATGTTATTTATTACAGTAATGCACTTTATTACATTACAATAATGATAAGAGAAACATGTAGGGTGTGGGATGTTGGGAGTGTATACATAATTAATCCAAAGCAGCACAATTGCTGCCAGCTCTACGATCTCCATCACAGCCAGCTCCCATGAGGCACAATGGTACTGATGTGAGTTCAGCCTAGCTTATTGTTTTCCATTAGTTACCACAACAAATGGATCAGAGTGAGTGCTGACATGCCTGATGAAAAAGGCTACTGCCATGCTAACAAAAGCATACCACAGAATAGCCATAAACCATGTGGATGCTGTATGGACACTCCTCAGGAGTGAAGTCTAAACAAAGAGTAACAAAATAAATAAAAGAAAACATTAAGCAACAATACAAAAATATAGCCTAAAGGAAAAATCTTGTATGCAAAATTTTGAACGTGTAGCATGTGCTAATATGTGTGTAGCATTCTGGCCAATATCGGTATAACTATTTTTATCTTACTGCATATAAACAAACAAGCAATATTAAAATTATATACTATGTAAAAATGCATGTAAAAATGTCAAAAATAAATTTAGAAAAATAGTTTGAAATACTACAAACTAATTTAGACTTTACAACACCATAAAATATGAAAGAGATATTTTGAGATCTGCTAAATATTACATGTAACAGTTATTGAATTATTAGTTAAAATATGGGAATTATACAGTACTATTAACATTTGGAAATGAGCATGTACCAATAAATATTTAATATCGACCAGTATATATTAGGGATGCCACAATTCTCAATATAATATTGAACCGTTCGGTACGGCATTCACGGTTCAATGCGCGCAGTGTGCTTGTGAATTGCGGTTTTGCATTTAATTAATACATTTTCTACACATTCTATAATTTGCCTCCATCCCAATATACTGAACAATGCGACATACATTCATATCACACGTTAGTGGTAGAGTTATACTCATGGGAACACTATAGTTATTCACAGTCATGAAAGTTCATTATTTGCTTGCGTTTTAAAGCCTTGCCGGTTAAACATTTAATTAGCGAGTTTTAACATGCACTTTTCTGAGTGCGAGCACTAAAAGCCTGTCAAACACGTGATTACTGAACTAAGTAGTCTTACTGCGCTAATACTGTCAAATGCACACAAGGTTTACATAAACAGTCGGTTATGTCTATAGTGAAAGTAAAATTGGCGTGTGTCTGTATATTAGATGCATGCAGGTCTTAAATTGACAGCAGCGCAGCCTAGTGAACATGCTGCCGCTTGTTCTTAAACAGGCAGTTCACCTCTAAAATGATGTCATTATTTCCTCACTCTAATGTAGTTCCAAACCTGTATTCATTTCTTATGACAGTTGAATACCAGACAATTTATGACAGCCATTGACTTCCATATTATTATTTCCTACAATGGGGACCAGCAACTGTTTGGTTTCCAGCATTCTTCAAAATATATTTTGTCCAACAGAAGAAAGAACTTTATTAAGGTTTAAAACAACTTGAGCGTGAGTAATCAATGACAGAATTTAAATTTTTGAAATTAATAAATTTTTAATTTTAAATTTTTGAACTATTCCTTTAATGTTAAAAAAACAACAAAAGACAAAGAGAAAGTCACTCACTGCTCTTGACTGAAAAACTTTAATACTTTCTGTTCCTATCGACTAAGAATAGAATAGCAAAAAACTGATGTGACAAGCCATCAGAACCGAACCGAATCGAAAACCGTGGTTAAAAACCGAGGTTAAAAACCGAGGTATGTATTGAACCGTGGACTAACTGTATTGTTGTATCCCTAGTATATATATATATATATATATATATATATATATATATATATATATATATATATATATATATATATATATATATATATATATATATATATATATATATGGAAAAAATATGCTTTGTGAAATGATGAAAAGTTAGTGTATGTCATTTGAAGACTACATTGTGTCTAATGAGTCATCATGACGCAAAGAAATGTGTCGAGCAGTTATTTGAGTTATTTTCTCATATCTTTTGATCTGACCTAAAGAACCAGTCTAATGCACTGCATGATCTCATTCTTTTCCAGTACAAAATGGTATCCAATAGACCAGAAAAGTATTGTTTTCAATCAATGATCCTCAATCCTGTTGTCTCATTTCAAATTAACTTCAATCCTTGTCTTTCCTGGAATATGGCTGACTGAATGTGTGTCTGAATCAACATGTGGTTCATATTGCACTCATAACATAGAAGGCTCGATTTAGCCAAAACTATTCAAAGCCCAAAACCGCAACAGTGAACACTCCAGGGATCACAAAGATAAGGGGATGAAATCAGGCACGAACACACCAGGAAACATGCATACAAGCACTTGTATGAATCATACACAAGAGCTGAAATCATACACACAAAAATCATACACAAGAGCTGTTTTGATCCCTGAAGAGGCCTTTACAAACTGCTAACTCAGCATATTATGGCTGATCAAATATAGAGCACAAAATGCATCATGCTTCCTGATTATTGTTTTTAACAAGCAAGACTCTAAGTTCAAATGGTCACAGGATGAGAGGGACAGAAAAAAACAAAAAAAAGAGAGAAGCAGACAGAGATCCAAACCGCTGCACTTCATTATCTCCAGCAGTACAGTTCGTTATTTTTCACAATAAATGTGTCGTGACGCACATTCAGTAATTTGTGATTCAACACATTTCCTCAAACACAAAGCACACCCAAACACATGGAGCTGATAAACTTCTCTCTCTTTCTCATCTCTATTGTTTTGATGCAGTATTTTGACTTCAACTTTACATCATTTTTTTTTTTTTTTTTTTTTTTTTTTGACATCAACTTTAGCTCACCTAGAGGGGATACTTTAAGTTTACTTTATGCTTTGAAAGGACATGTTCGCACAGCATCCGTGGTTTAAATGGTCCTGCATCTGTATCAGCCCTTAAGAAAAAATAAACATTTTGAGCCAATGTTGAATAGTATTTTCCACTGAATGTTTTTACATTGGTTACACTAAAAAAGTTCAAGCATTTAAACAAGTGATATAGAAAATTGTATTGCAAAGCAAACAATTCTTTAAAACTTCCTTTCCCACGTCTCATTTGCACCCCACAGCAAACGGCACAAACTGCAACCATATTACCTATAAAAATAATTTAACATCCTACAGTAACAGACTGGCTTCTAAATTAATTATAAAGTTAACTGGTGAACCTTCATGTGTTGCCATGTCTCAATGACAAGTACTGGATTCAGTTCCTCTAATGATTTATTTTACACTTTATCTAAAGGAATGCTCTCACGTCTCTATAAACTAACAAACCTCTGTGTTGTCTCAATCAGAGATGATCACAAGGCCTTAACGTAGGGAGCAGGAAAAATACTTCATCTTTTTTTTCATCTTGTGTTCAGCTGTATTCAGTCTCATTGCAGTGGAAACCAGATGCTCGGGCTGTAGCTTTAAATTTGTTTATTCTGTATATTTGGCTAATGAATACAAATGGACAGAATGAGAGAAAACAGATGCAAAAGTGTGCAAAATCCCTGAAGTCTTTTTCAAAATAGAAAGACTGGGGAACAGGGTGTCGGGGAAACACAATGTTTTGTTTTTTTTTGTTTTTTTTTTAACTAGATGTTGGAGCATTCATGTTTTAATGACATGCCTACATTACTGTTCAAAAGTCAGTAAGAAATTTTTTTTGTTGGCAAATAAGACTTATTTAGCACGGATGCATTATATTGATCAAAAGTTATTCGAAATTCTAAGCAGTGTTTACTTAAACTGTTTTCAACATAGATAATAATAGGAAATATGAACTAAATCCGCAAAAGTGTAATAATATTTCACATTTTTTACAGTGTTTTTCAAATAAAGGTAAAACCCCCACACTTCTGAACGGAAGTCTACATTGAAAAGTGGCTATCTTTTAAATTACTTTTGGTGAACTGTTACAATCTTTGAACTTTTGATTTGATGATGGAGAGTGGTAAAAACATGACTGCAGTATTTTACTGCTCACTTATGAAATACTAGCAGCCTACCTAAAAATAAAAATATCAAACAATGAAGAAAAATATGGTAAAATACCTATTAATTTAAAATCTATTGTGTGCCCTCTAGGATGCAACCTTAATACACAGTAAATAATTAATTAAATAATTATTTGCTAATAAAATAACTAAAACAAAATGGCTCGGGTTACGTCTGTAACCCTTATTCCCTGAGAAGGGAACGAACACTGGGTTGGAACGACATTTTGGGGATACTCCCTAAGCACTAGCGAATCTGAAGTCTGTATAGAAACTAAACAAATCTGATTGGCGTGCGTGATGACGTCACTGTGACGGCATACCCGGAAGTATAAAAGGGGAGCCGGCGCATTGAAACGGCAGCTATTGCTCTGAAGCATGAGCTCCAGGCGTGCCAAGGTGTGGTGACGCGACGCAGTGCTCGTTCCCTTCTCAGGGAACAAGGGTTACAGACGTAACCCGAGCCGTTCCCTTTCGAGGGAACTCTCACTGCGTCGGAACAACATTTTGGGGAACGAGTACCCACTAGCCCACGCCGAGGGTAACGCCTGCCCTAGTGTGAAGCCGGAGACCGGGCACAACTAGGACTTGAGTACCCTAGCGCCAGGCGCCGTAGGGAGATACTTCTCCACCCCTTCCTTTTCCGCGCCCCAACCGGTGAGGGAGGCGTCTGTTGAAACGGTTTCCCGGCAACAAGACGCTCCCAACACTGGCCCCTGGGACAGAAACCAAGGTTTCTTCCATATAACTAGGGAACGAAGGCATCTGCACGTTACCCTGATCATACGGAAAGGATTCCCTCTGGGGGAAAACCCCTTGGTTTCCAACCACCACTGTAGAGGTCTCATGTGCAGCAGGCCAAAAAGTATCACCAAAAAGTGGACGCTGCTGCCATGTGCCCCAGCACTCTCTGAAAGTGCTTCCCAGTGAAGGTTCCTTCTTCCGCCATCACGTGAGGCGAAGGATGAAAAACCTGCAGAACCAAAGACCTGACCACCCCTGATGACACTTCGGGCACCTAGCCATGCCTAGGGTGAAGGATAGCCTTAACTCCCACGGGGGAAAACTCCAGGCAAGTTGGCGTTACCGCCGAGGCCTTGATATCCCCCACTCTTTTTCCTTTAGCGATGTAATCGCTAGGAGAAAAGCCACCTTAGGGTCAAGTTCTTTGGTTCATCTGACTCCAATGGCTCAAAGGGGGCCTCAGCCAGCCTTCGAGAACCACTGCCAGATCCCAGGGTGGGAGTCTGGAACGAGCCACAGGCCTCATCCTCCGACCCCACGGAGGAACTGTACAACCAGCTGGTGCCTACCCAAGACCATCACCCAAAGGAGTGTGGAAAGCCCCATGGCAGCCACGAACACCCTGAGTGTGGAGGGGGTTAGACCCGCAGAGAAGCGATCTTGGAGGAACTCCAGCACTGAAGCCACCGGCCAGTTAACTGGGTCCACCTCACGCTCCCTGCACCAGTGTCTCCTTGAAGACGGAGCCCTGGAACTGAGTAAGGTCTCTATCACCTCTGCTGACAGGCCAGCCTCTAGGTACCTGACCCCCTCAAGGGCCAGACCCAAAGGTTCCAAACCTCCGGCCGGGAGTGAAATACTGTGCCCCCTGCCTGAGATAGGAGATCCCTCCTCAGAGGAATCTGCCATGGAGGACCTGCCAGCAGAGCTATGATATCCGAGAACCAAACTCACGTCGGCCAACGGGGTGCTACCAGAAGTAGGCTGACCCCCTGTTGACGGACCCTCTCCAGGACTCCCGGGAGCAGAGCAATCGGGGGAAATGCGTACAGACGCAGCCTCAGCCACGTCTGAACCGTGAGGGAACACCACAGTGGGCAGTGGGATGTCTCTCGAGACGCCACCAAGTCCACTTCCACTGGGCCGAACCTCTCGCACATGGCCTCCACCACCCCTGGGTGGAGTCGCTACTCCCTCAGCCCCTGCCTCGACAGGATGTCTGCTCCCAGATTTTGGACCCCCGGGACATACATTGCCCTGATGGACAACAGTTTCCCTAGGGTCCACAGGAGAATTTGATGCGCCAGTCTGCATAGAGGGCGCGACCTCAAACTCCCCTGCTCCGAGCCCCAACCAGTGAGGGAGGCGCCTGTTGAAACGGATTCCCGGACGCTCCCAACACTGGCCCCTGGGACTGAAACCAAGGTCAATATGAGCCAGTTGTCGAGATAATTCAGCACACGGATGCCCTGGAGTCTCAATGGAGCCAGAGCTGCATCCATGCACCTCGTGAACGTGCGTGGGGAAAGAGCTAGACCGAAGGGAAGCACTCGATATTGGTACGCCTCGCCCCCGAAAGCGAGGCTTTCGAGGCTGGCTTCGGGTGTTACACAAGCCTCGTCACCAACCCCCTGAAGCGGATGACCAGCAGGAAGTGGTTGGGAATGATTCTCTATGTGCGGACGCGTTAGCTGCCCAGCCGCAAGTCTTTCCAGAGGCGGCTGGAGCACCATGCGTTCGCGGGAAATTGATGTGGCCCGAAGCGTCATAGATGGTGGGATTACCTCGATTTCCCCGGAGCACCGCAGAGGAAGCAACCTCGGTTGCCCCTCTGCGGGGGAGGACCGCTCTTGGAAGTCCAGCCAAAGCTAGGACTTCTTCCCAGCAGCCTTCCGCCCTGGAGTACGTTCCTCAGATCGCCTCCAGGAGTGGAAGACCGCTGGTGGAACTGCTGGTGAGAACGCCGCCTCTGTTGCCAAGCTCCTGGAGGAGGGGCTCTAGAGGCGACGCTCTCCTTCTGCACCTGCCGGTGCGAGGAGCTGGCAGACGGCTGAGGCTGCCCCTTAGGGGCCGCCTTCCCAGGCTCTGAGTGGCGAGGGAGGTACTGGCGGAAGGCTGCTGACTGCCTCTTCGCCTCCTGGTATTTGGCGACAACGGTCTCAACCGCGTCACCAAATAGACCAGAAGGCGAAATCGGGGAGTCTAGGAGGAAGGTCTTATCCTTCTCCCTCATCCCCAACAGATTCAGCCAGAGATGCCTCTCCACAGTCACCATAGAAGCCATAGCCCAGCCGATAGCACAGCCCTCCATAGTTCCAGCACATCCTCCGGAGAGGGACCGTCGCCCTCATCGAGGTCTTTCAGGAGGTCAGCCTGGTAGGCCTGCAAGATAGATAATGTGTGCAGGGAACTACCAGCCCGCCCAGCCGCCATATAAGCTTTGCCCACCAACGATGAGGTGTCCCGACAGGGTTTGGTGGGCAGCTCCGGGGTCTTAAGGGACGACGCAGAATCGGGCGAAAGATAGCTCGTGAGAGCCTCTTCCACCCGAGGCATCGGCCCATAGCCCGCCTCGCGCGCCCCCAGAACATTGTAATAATCCAATAATGGAGGAACACGCTAGGAATAGGGCTTCCTCCAAGACCTACACACCTCGGTGTGTTCAGTTCACCTCGGTGTGTAGATCCGGGAAGAATGGTAAACCCCGGGGAGGTGTTTGGACCCGCGAGAAAGAAACCGGTCGTCCAGCCTACTGGGTGGCTGAATTTCCGGCACTTCCTGTGGCCAATTGATATTCAATTTGGCCACCGCACGAGTCAAAACCTCAATTAGCTCCTCTTGGGCGAGTGGATGAAGCGATGAAACACTTTCTGCTTCTCCACCCGCCCCGATGCCAAACTCATCCGGCTCCTCTGAACCGGAGAGAATAAGCATCGGATCCTCAACCCCGGGGGAAGAAGCCGCAGCGCAGGCTTCCACACGGGGAGGAAGATCCATAGAACTGTCAGACAAGGATTGGGAAAGTGCCGCAGCAGTCCCAAATCCTGCTGAAAAGTCCTTCTGTGAACCCCATGATCTGTGACACCGAGACGCCTCAGCGACCGCAGGTCCAGAACCATGGGGCTCACGAGGCCGGCCGGCCTCATCGAACACGGCCAGCCGAGAGCGGAGCAGTCTGAGTGTGAGCAGCTCACAATGCTGACAGGCAGCTCCCTCGAGAACCGCCCGAGCATGCTCAACACCCAGACACTGCACACAAAGCAGGTGTGTATCTGAGCCCGAAATGAAGCAGGGACACGGATGCACACACTGCTTAAACTCTCTCATATTCTTTTCCATCATTCACACACACTTTTGCAACTGTGACAAACAACAGTAAATAGACAGACAATTTCAACAGAGAGCGCTATGCTGAAGAGCAATAACTGCCATTTCAATGCGCCAGCTCCCCTTTTATACTTCCGGGTATGCCGTCACAGTGACGTCATCACGCACGCCAATCAGATTGGTTTCGTTTCTATATGGACTTCAGATTCGCTAGTGCTTAGGGAGTATCCCCAAAATGTCGTTCCGACGCAGTGAGAGTTCCCTCGAAAGGGAACAAATGCAAACACTATCCAATTAAATAAAAAGTTTGTTTTGTTAAACCACTTGTAAAAAAGTGCCTTAAAGAGCCCCAGATCTAGATAAGGCATGTGTATTCATACAGGTTTCACTTGACTGCAGAACAATCAAGAATTAATCAGTATCTGCATTGTAAGCATGCAGGATGAAGGTGAAAAACTATTTAACTTCACTGAATGCCACATGCCAGAAACACACACACATACATGCATACTCACACATTCACAGAAAGCATCAACACACGTCTGTCATGATAGGAAATAGTATAGTCTACACAATCTGTCCTTTTGTCCAAGTGGAGAGTATCACACACACACACACACACACACACACACACACACACACACACACACACACACACACATCATTTATAATCACTGTGTCTTTTTAACTGTGGTGCCTGGATATTATCAGAACTACAAACTGGATTCTTTACTTTTTCTGTCATGTATTCTTTGCTGTGGCTTCATATGCTCTTAATCAAATAAGTTTGGCCAGAAAGTCTCTTTACTGTGATGGAGTCATCCACACAGAATTCACCCCTAATTGACACAGTGTGTTTGTGCCTGAATGACTATGTAAGTGTGGTAAAGTATGCGTGTGTAATGAGTGCAAGAAACTTTTAATCATTATTATCATTTGTTTATGGTTATTATTCATTTTTCACACAAGCAATTTGTATTTGTTTACTTCCTTCTTAAGGCCCGTTTACACAGACAGTTATTTTATTGCTGGAGGAAATTTGCCTTGATCTTTTGACATTTAAGAGGTCTTTGTTTCATTAAAACATCCTGCACGTTTCATATCTCAAATCATCCTCCTCATTATAAACAAAGTATTTATCTAAAGGGTTAGTTCACCCAAAAATGTAATTTCTGTCATTCATTTAACTCCGGCTCATTATTGGTCAAAGCTGTTCAAATGAGCACCTCGACGCATGTGTGTGATGCTGACGCAAGAGCTGGCCAATAATGAGCCAGCATTCGTAGAATCCAGAAGCACTGCACTGTGTTTACTACGTGAACAGCGTAGAAGACTGACATGGATGAGAAGAAATTGTTGAACAAAGTCATTATTTTTGTTCGTTTTTTGCCCACAACAAGTATTCTCGTCGCTTCATAATATTAAGGTTGAACCACTGTAGTCACATGGACTATTTTAACAATGACTACGTTTACATGGACAGCAGTAATCAAATTATTGACCTTATTCTGAATAAGAATCGCACTATCACTTCCGGTGAATAAGGTCAAAATACATGCAAAATACCGGCACGATCATAGCTATATACATAGATTCCTCATTAGTGCCGGCGCGGATCGGTCGAATGAGGCATCTATGTATATATATTTTTGATAGCGCCAGTATTTTTACCTTATTCACCGGAAGTTATGGCGCTGGGAATACTAGATGACATTCGTCTGATAAGAGGTAAAAAAATCTCGAATCTCAAAAATTTCTCGAAGAAACCGATCGTTTCATGTCTTAAGACATCAATGTGTCGCCACGAGCCGCATGATTTAATAAGGATTCGTATGTCTGTGTGTTTTTACTCTCATACTCTAAAATATCCCCATTGACATGCATTATACGACTATCCATAGACAGTAAAAGAAATGGACACAGCGACCCCATAGACTTCAACAAACCTCAAGTCAGTTAGAAGCACTCACTTCCTGATGGCTGAGCGTACTGCGCAGCCTCAGACTGAGCTTTATGACGTAGATGTGATGTGAGCAACCTGTCTGACAGTTGTATGTCTTCTAGTAGTTGTTCAAAATGAAATCTGAATCACTGAATCTTGTAGAGACAGAGAGAGTGAGCAGGAGCAACTTTTGATGAATGAAGCAGGATTTGCGACATCTCTATCGGCGTTACTACGGGACGATAGTGTAATATACAAGGTAATGGAGCATTTTATACATTGTCGTGTTTGTTTAGAAATAAACAATGGACAAATGGAGTCTTTAAACGCATCAAATGTAAAGATATTCGCTGTCAAAGTGAGGCCAAAATGCATGGGAGTCAATGGGATGCTAACAGCAGGTGATGGCTTGGTTAGCAATGGCTGCCCCTATGGAAGGTACGTTTTCTGGTTGTAGGATTACCCCCTTGCGACTATCACACTGCAACGGTTGAAGTTAAAAATCTTTTTGTGTTCTACTGAAGAAACAAAGACACCTACATCTTGGATGCCCAGGGGGTAAGCAGATAAACTTTTGAAATTGTATCAACAAATAAAAAATTGTTGTCCATGTAAACGTACTGATTGTCTTTACTACCTTTCTGGGCCTTGAAAGTTGCAATAACATAGCTGCCTATGGGTGGTTCAGAAACCTCTCTTTCATCTAAAATATCTTAATTTGTGTTCCGAAGATAAACAAAGGTCTTGCGGATTTGGAATGACATGAGTGTGAGTAATTAAATTTCATTTTTTGGGTGAACCAACCCTTTAATCAAGCTCCAAAAACGGCTTGGTCAGTTTCTGACGGGTCAGTTTGTGACGCCTCCATAGTAAGACATCGACAAACAGTTATACATCATCGCACCTTAGGCCCCATCCACTGGCGTTCAGTCACTTAAAGGCTGACACTTGCCTACACCTGATGAAAGCATAATGTTGAGTCAAAAGCAAAAATAACTCAATGTAATCACTGACGCTGTCTACACTGGCTACAATATAGAGATGCGCGTTCAGTTTGTGACATACTCCACGCACTTCAGTCTGCCTACAAGAGGACAAATGGAAGAGTAAATGGAAGCATAAAAGAATGTTCGCTTTGACATGTCCTGTTTAAACATCTCATTTGCTCATGAATTGAATTGAATTTCATCATTGTGTCAGAAGATTATATGTTTGTTACTGTTTCCTATGCAATGACATTAGACAATCAGTGGCCGTTTACTGACAAACCTTAAAGGAGCTGCTCTGTGAAAACGGATCATTTCAAACAGAAAAAGGGAAGTTTATGATAAAATAGCATTTTCCTAGTTTTACATTGGTTGTACCACCTGACATGGAAAGTGTACCAACCTACCCATACTTGGGGCTAATTATATCCGTATTTAAAAGAGATCATAATAAAATACCCATGTTTGCAGTTGCCACCCTGACATTTGAGAACATACAAATTGTAAGACATTTGCGCCACCTGACATTTTGGGGATTTAAACAAAACATAAAATAATAATAATAATTATACAGCTGAAAATAACAACTGAAAGTTAATTCAAACTAAATAGGTTTCATAGCATAAAGTGATAAGTCGTGAAATTATCAAATAATTTTAAAAGGAAATAATGCACTTGGACACAAAAAGCTCTTTGTAGCTCATGTCACCAGAAATTGCCAATGATGACAGAATCAACAATAACAAGAACCAACCAATCTCCTTAAACAAAAGAATCGCTTTCCAGGCAGTCTTGTCATATTTCATTCCATGTCTCCTCCAATCATTCACTAGATTCCTCTCATTTTTTGAAGTCTTCAAGGCCACTCATGATGGTTGGAGGCACAGCAACAACTGCAAGCCAGGAAAAAAGCCATTTTGAATGTATAATGGCTTTTTTGCGTGCCTCAAATGTATATTTATCAGACTGTTCTACGATCTGTATCGGTTTTGTATTATAAAAAACACTAGCTGTGTGCTAGTCAATTTTTAGCTAATTACAGGGATAGTTCACACTAGGGGTGTAACGGTTCTCTGTAAAAAAAAATTTAACCGTACCGTTTTCCCCCCACGATTCAGCACGCACTTGCACTGCGGTTCATCTCAAATCTGACGACGCATCTATAATATTGTTTGTTGAAAAAAAAAATTGCATTCAAATCACGAGTAATACATAAGGGAAAAAAATTTAAGTTTACAAGTTTTGAGTTTCAGTGACATTATTACATTAAACGACTATATATAATAATGCAATGAGGGAATATTTGTGGGTCCTGATAATAATACATTATTTTGTTTGTCAATAATATTATTATTTATATAGCCGGGGCCCCACCCTGGAGCCAGGCCTGGGGTTGGGGCTCGTATGCGAGCGCCTGGTGGCCGGGCCTTCCCCCACGGGGTCCGGCCGGGCTCAGCCCAAAGGAGCGATGTGGGGACACCTTCCTGTGGGCCCACCACTCACGGGAGGGACCGTAAGGGGCCGGTGCAAAGTGAATCGGGCAGCAGTCGAGGGCGGGGGCCTAGACGACCCGATCCCTGGACACGGAAACTGGCTCTTGGGACATGGAATGTCACCTCGCTGGCAGGGAAAGAGCCTGAGGGGTGCTGGAAAGTGCTCCGACTGGGGACTCCGTAGTTCTACTGAGGGACTTCAACACCCACGTGGGCAATGACAGTGAAACCTGGAGGGGTGTGATTGGGAGGAACGGCCCCCCTGATCTGAACCCGAGTGGTGTTCAGTTATTGGACTTCTGTGCTAGTTACAGTTTGTCCATAACGAACACCATGTTCAAGCATAAGAGTGTCCATCAGTGCACATGGCACCAGGACACCCTAAGTCGTAGGTCAATGATCGACTTTGTGGTCGTTTCATCTGACCTGCGGCCGTATGTATTGGACACTCGGGTGAAGAGACGGGCGGAGCTGTCAACTGATCACCACCTGGTGGTGAGTTGGATCCGATGGCAGGGGAGGAAATGGTATAGACTCGGTAGACCCAAATGTACTGTGAGGGTCTGCTGGGAACGTTTGGCCAAGTCTCCTGTCAGAGAGATCTTCAACTCCTGCCTCCGGCAGAGCTTCGACCGGATCCCGAGGGAGGCTGGAGATATTGAGTCCGAGTGGACCATGTTCTCCACCTCCATTGTCAAAGCGGCCGCTCGGAGCTGTGGACGCAAGGTCTCCGGTGCCTGTCAAGGCGGCAATCCCCAAACCCGGTAGTGGACACCGGAAGTAAGGGATGCCGTCAAGCTGAAGAAGGAGTCCTATCAGGCCTGGCTGGCTTGTGGGACTCCTGAGGCAGCTGACAGGTACCGGCAGGCTAAACGGACTGCAGCCCGGGTGGTTGTGGAGGCAAAAATTCAGGCCTGGGAGGAGTTCGGTGAGGCTATGGAAAAGGACTATCGGCTGGCCTCGAAGAGATTCCGGCAAACCGTCCGGCGCCTCAGGAGGGGGAAGCAGTGCCCTACCAACGCTGTTTACAGTGGCGATGGGCGGCTGTTGACCTCAACTGGGGATGTTGTCGGACGGTGGAAGGAATACTTAGAGGATCTCCTCAATCCCGCCGTCACGTCTTCCTGGAGGAAGCATCGTGGAACACTGGACCAGCTCTATACCCTCTACAGGGTGCTGGAGGGTTCATGGGAGTTTGCCCAAACAGTCCACATTTGTTTTGTAGGCATTCGACTGTGTCCCTCGCGGCGTCATGTGGAGGATGCTCGGGGAATATGGGGTCCGGGGTCCTTTGCTGGGGGCTGTCCGGTCCCTGTATGACCGAAGCAGGAGTTTGGTCCGCATTGCCGGCAGTAAGTCAGACTTGTTCCCGGTGCATGTTGGACTCCGGCAGGGCTGCCCTTTGTCGCCGGTTCTGTTCATAATTTTTATGGACAGAATTTCTAGGTGCAGCCAAGGGCCGGAGGGTGTCAGGTTTGGGGACCACACGGTTTTGTCTCTGCTCTTTGTGGATGACGTTGTCGTGAGGCTGGGGGCTCAGAGGAGGACTCGTCCATCACCCAAGCTGATGTCACCGAGGTGGTCAAGAAACTCCTCGGTGGCAAGGCACCGGGGGTGGATGAGATCCGCCCTGAGTAACTCAAGTCTCTGGATGTTGTGGTGCTGTCTTGGCTGACACGCCTCTGCAGTATCGCGTGGCGGTCTGGGACAGTGCCTCTGGGATGGCAGACCGGGGTGGTGGTCCCTCTTTTTAAGAAGGGGGACCAGAGGGTGTGTTCCAACTGTAGGGGGATCACACTTCTCAGCCTCCCCGGACAAGTCTATGCCAGGGTACTGGAGAAGAGAATTCGGCCGATAGTGGAACCTCGGATTCAGGAGGAACAGTGTGGTTTTCGTCCCAGTCGTGGAACACTGGACCAGCTCTATACCCTCTACAGGGTGCTGGAGGGTTCATTGGAGTTTGCCCAACCAGTCCACATTTGTTTTGTGGATTTGGAGAAGGCATTCGTGTCCCTCGCGGCGTCCTGTGGAGGGTGCTCGGGGAATATGGGGTCCGGGGTCCTTTGCTGGGGGCTGTCCGGTCCCTGTATGACCGAAGCAGGAGTTTGGTCCGCATTGCCGGCAGTAAGTCAGACTTGTTCCCGGTGCATGTTGGACTCCGGCAGGGCTGCCCTTTGTCACTGGTTCTGTTCATAATTTTTATGGACAGAATTTCTAGGCGCAGCCAAGGGCCGGAGGGTGTCAGGTTTGGGGACCACACGGTTTCGTCTCTGCTCTTTGTGGATGACGTTGTCGTGTTGGCCCCTTCTAACCAGGACCTTCAGCATGCACTGGGACGGTTTGCAGCCGAGTGTGAAGCGGCTGGGATGGGGATCAGCACCTCCAAATCCAAGGCCATGGTCCTCAGTCGGAAAAGGGTGGCTTGCCCACTTCAGGTTGGTGGAGAGTTCCTGCCTCAAGTGGAGGAGTTCAAGTATCTAGGGGTCTTGTTCACGAGTGAGGGGAGGATGGAATGGGAGATTGACAGATGGATCGGTGCAGCTTCGTAATGCGGTCGATGTACCGGTCTGTCGTGATGAAGAAAGAGCTAAGCCGTAAGGCGAAGCTCTCGATTTACCGGTCAATCTACGTTCCTACTCTCACCTATGGTCATGAGCTTTGGGTCATGACCGAAAGGACAAGATCCCGGATACAGGCGGCCGAAATGAGCTCTCTCTGCAGGGTGGCTGGGCGCTCCCTTAGAGATAGGGTGAGAAGCTCAGTCACATTGGGATACATATCATATGATGAGTTCAGTATTGTGATTCATATCGAATCGTAACACTAGTGTATTGTTACACCCCTACTGAATAGCTTTTTTTACTTCAATAATGATTCATCTTTATTTATTTTATATGGTGAATATTACTGTCACAGTTCCCTTTCAAGAGTACTCTCGTATTGCGTTTAGCTAAACGCTAGGGGAATTTCCTTTCCTCGAGATTTTGAAGCAAATTTTTATCCAAAAAATACCATGTAAAACGCAGTGCAGCTGCACAGCTCTCAGCAGGAAGCAGCAACTGCAACTGCAGGAACCTATGGCGAGACCGCTGGGCTGGAAGGACCAATCAGGTCCCTCTAATATTCCCGCCACAAGGGGCAGCAGAATTTGCATAGCCATGGGTATAAAAGACCCTGTCTCGCCAGGTTCGTCAGATAATTTTTTCTTCAGCGACTCACCTCGCTGAGCTCTGGATTGAAGTCTGCCGTCGACACACACCCAGCAGAACTCTGCAGTCTGAGGACATCGGACTCTCCGTCTTCAGCCTGCCTTCCAGCTGCGCCATCCGGCACATATCCTTTATACTAATCCGTGTGTTTGCTGTTGCTACACACTCACAAAAAGAGCCGAGACGTTGTTGCAAATGTCTCTTTCCTCCTGCGCCTTGTGTAGAGGTTTTTTTCGTGCCTCGCCATCTCCTGTCATGTTCACAGAGGAACAGCACAGCTTCCCTCGTCTGGCGGCTGCTACTGTTACCTTCGGCGGACTGGAAGAGGAGGAGGATGACAGCCTTTTGCTTGCTGCATCTGAAAGCGGGTGGTCGGACACCGTCTCAGAGCACGCTACTTTGACACGGACTGCCATTGGTGGCAAAACCTCAGTTGACGCTGAGCTTATGCGCCTGCTCACTAAGGCCGTGGACGACCTCGGAATTGACCCAACCCCAGGAGCCCACGAGAAGCAGACTGGACGAGTGGTTTTTCGAGAACCGCCGCCACCCGAACACTCAAAAACCCGCTCCCTTCTTCCCAGAAGTCCACGAGGAACTATCCAAGTCGTGGAAGGCGGCATTTTCATCTCACGCCATATCCTCTTTTTCTCCCGCGCTCTGGGTGGTCGATGGTGCTCAGGAAAAGGGATATCACGCTCTTCCTCCCCTCGAGGAAGCCGTCGCTGCACACCTTTGCCCGCCCTCCGCCAGGGGATGGCAGTCAAAGACTGTACACCCATCTAAGGCCTGCTGCACTACTTCCAGCCTCGCTGGTCAAGCATACGCCTCCGCCGGCCAGGCTGCCTCAGTGCTACACTCTGTGGCGGTGCTTCAGGTCTTCCAAGCCAAACTCCTCCGTTCCCCAGCCTCGCACGGCTTCTAAGCCCGGACAGCGTTCCCGCTCTGTGAGCCGCAGCAGACCGCCGGAGCGTCGAGGTCCCCGACCCAGCAATGTGTCGAAACCCGAGCAACCAAAGCCGTCCTAGCCAGAGGCACAAAGAGAAGGTGGATAATACCCGCTTCGGTCAGTTTACCACCTCGTTCTCTTCCAAAATGTTCCTCAGCTCCCTTCAACCAGGTGGCTGGGCACATTACATACACAGCCAACGAGCCTGCAAACAAACGCGCTCGCCTGTACACAAATGCCGTTTTCACGGTGACCCATATGAATCACAAAAAGGATTTTTTCTCTGTAGGCAGTGTGCCAACATTAAAGCATGTACCCCTACACTCAATCACTTCTCCATGTTCCCCAGCCCCCTGCACTCAGGTGGCTGGAAACACTATCCCTACAGTCAACGAGCCCGTACTCAAACGCGCTTGCCTGTACACAAGCACCAATATTCTATGTCCCCCCGGCCCCCTGCACTCAGGCGGCGGGAAACAATTCTCTCGCAGTCAGAGGGCCCATGAACAAACGTGCTCTGATAAGCGCCACTTTAACACAACATTATCGGGCCACAGAGTCCCTGTTACTCAGCGACTCACCACACAAACTAATTCAGCCCCTGGTTTCGAAGGCCGAGGCCTGGCAGGCCATTCTCGGCATTTCAAAATGGGTGTTGAACATAATAGAACAAGGTTACTCACTACAGTTTGATCGCAGACCACAGAGCTTTCGCGCCGTGGTAGAGACAACGGTGAGAAGCGACACAAGTCACGTGCTTCGAACCGAAATATCAAAACTGTTAATGAAAGGGGCGGTGGAAGCCATACAACCCTCACAGAGAGAGTCTGGCTTTTACAGTCGTTACTTCCTTGTACCAAAAAAGGACGGTGGTCTCAGGCCCATTCTAGATCTCAGACATCTGAACAAGGCCCTTATGAAGCGCCCGTTCAAAATGTTGAAAATTAAACAAATCCTCGCACACATTTGCCCGGGAGATTGGTTTTTCACTGTAGATCTAGAGGATGCCTATTTCCACATACAAATAGCCCCTCATCACAGGCCATTCTTGAGATTCGCCTTCGAGGGGAAAGTTTACCAATACAGGGTGCTACCCTTTGGCCTATCTCTGGCTCCCCGCACATTTACAAAGTGCATGGAAGTGGCGCTAACCCTGCCGAGGCTTCATCTTATCGTGCGCTTCCTCAAAGGGGCTAGAAGGCTTCACCCACCTCGCCCCCCTTCAGTCCCTATATGGGACCTGTTCACAGTCCTGGATGCTATGAAAGGCTCAACATTCGAGCCTCTGCATTCAGTGAGCTTAAAGCTCCTATCACTCAAGACCGCTTTTCTGCAAGCAATCGCATCAGTTAAGCGAGTAGGTGATCTGCACACGTTCTCAGTGAGCACCTCTTGTCTGGAATTTGGGCCAAACGACTTTAAAGTCGTCCTCAAACCAAGACATGGATATGTACCTAAGGTGCTTTCAACTCCGTTCAGAGCACAGGTCATTTCACTTTCAGCACTCTCATCATCGTTAGATGAGGGAGATGCTAATTTGCTCTGTCCTGTCAGAGCGCTGAGAATATACATAGAGCGTTCCGCTGCTTTCAGGCAAACTGAACAGCTCTTTGTGTGCTTTGGCGGCCGCACCAGTGGGTGCGCGGTTACAAAGCAGACCATGTCACGATGGATAGTGGATGCTATCCCGCTGGCATATGAGTCCAAAGATCTCAGCTGTCCTATAGGCATCAAAGCCCATTCTACTAGAGGCATGGCCTCGTCATGGGCTTGGTCTACTGGCATTTCTCTGAATTATATCTGTGCGGCGGCAGGCTGGGCCTCCCCGTCCATTTTTATCAGGTTTTATCATTTGGATGTCCCTGCCTTACAGGCTGGGCTTCTCGCTGTGTAATACATATTAACCCCTTATGGCCCAACAGTCAGGTATGGGTTAAGTATTTGTATAAGTCATAAGCACATTCCTTACATGACTCGAATTGTCTGGTCATTCAATATTCTTATCGGCCCGACTATGTCTGGTCTATATATATATATATATATATATATATATATATATATATATATATATATATATATATATATATATATATATATATATATATATATATATTATTTATACATACACTACACATATCTTGTGTGTTATTCTCATTAAATAGCCCGTCTGGCTCATATTGGGGACTTCTATGAATATCATATTTATGTGGTATTTTTAGGATAAAAATATGCTTCAAAATCTCGAGGAAAGGAAATTCCCCTAGCGTTTAGCTAAACGCAATACTCGTTCCCTCTTCTCAGGGCACCGAGGTTACGTAAGTAACCAAAGCGCTCTGTTTGTGTTTTGGACTTTCAGTTTGTATTTTGATTCGTTCCTGTTCCTGTGTTCCTCAGTTTCCCGCCAATCCTTTGTTTCTATGGTTACCCTCGTTAGTTCATTTGTCCCACTCCCAGCTGTGTCTGTTTAATCATCTTGTTTCTGTTCACTACTTAAGTTGCACCTTCACCTTCAGTCTTTGTAGTCACTGTTATGTAAGGTTGTGTTTCCCTGACCGTCTGTTCCCGTGTAGCATTATTAAAGTTTCAGTTTGGATTTCAATCTGCTGCTTCTTCAG